>JANAVB010041818.1:9035859-9167779 GCA_029216955.1 Iris pallida | reverse complement strand
CTTAATTTTGGTGCCGTCCATGTACTGGGGAAGGGAACGCCTTAGCAAACTGCAGAACTGCTCTACTCTCGCTATGTATTCATCCCGCACACCACACATATCATCAGGACGATGATTGTACATCCATGAACGATTTCGCAAGTAGTAATTCAGATCTATTTGAAATATTCTGCAAAGATGGACATACATTATCCAACAGGCACAATTCGTATTTATGTCTTATTATGGGACACCCTTAGTAGTGGACAGTTACTGATAACAATAATATGCACCCTAGGTCAACTAGGTTGTACTAAGTCAAACAAAGTCAAACAAGGTCAAGCTAAGTCAAACAAGTCAAACAAGGTCAACTAGGTCAGGGTTGACCTATAGTTGACTTTGTCAACTCTAGTCCAATCTAGGTCATGTTGACTCTACTTTGACTTTCAGTCAAAATAGTCAACCTTAGTCAAACAAGGTCAAATCTAAGTCAATATCCTATTTATAGTCATTACCTAAACAGGTACCCTTTACCTTATCGCTATTGGTATCCAATACCAATACCTTAAGTTGGTACCCTTTACCTTATCGCTATTGGTACCCTTTACCTTATCGCTATTGGTATCCCAATACCAATACCTTAAGTTGGTACCCTTTACCTTATCGCTATTGGTACAATTACCTTATCGTTATTGGTATCCCAATACCAATACCGCGGTAACATGGTTGGTAGATTAAGGTCTTTGACAAGATGACATGTTGCGAAAAAAAAATCCATATATATAGTTCTCCTACAAATTTTCTTTAACATTACATAGGAGAACTATAAGGATATATCTTTCACAACATGTCACCTCCTCAAAGCCCTTAATGTGACAACCATGTCACCCTCTCAGTCATATCCCTGAGCTACGATGCAGCTGCGACATTTAACATATCACGGTTTATAAAATAATAATCTCTATCCTAACTAATAAATTAATATCCTACTTTATCTAATAACTCTCATATCCTGCAGCTACGATGCAGTTGCAGGTAGTTCCTTCTAACATAAACTAATATCCTAATCTAAACTAATCCTTTAACTGAAACTAATATCTAAACAATGCTAATCATGAACTGTACACTACTACCTAATTCACATGAACTATCTATCTCAAACTCTCTATCATAACTAATTAATTAATATCCTACTTAACATCTAATAACTCTCATATTCCTGCAACTAAAAGCAAAAGCATGGTATAACATGGTTTAAAGTATCGGCCAATACCGATCCGATACGGCCGATACCGATACGGTTTGGCATGTCCGATCAGATACCGACCGATACTAAATATTGACCGATACCGACATTGGGGGTCTTTGTTCCGGTCAATTCGGCAAAACCAATCGGTAAGGGTGACTACTATTTCATATAATTTCAAACTACCAAATGTATAAATATATATTTTTAAATGTAAATAATTTATTATAATTATTTGTTTTCCGATACCAAAGTCCGATACGATACGATACCGCCAATACTACCGATATCGCCGATACAATACTCATAGGAATAGTCTGATACCGATTCCGATACCGATATTGTGAACCTTGGTGTATATACATTGTATATATATAATTAATATGTATTTGTGTGTGTATGTAAGTGTGTCAGAATATATACATGTATATATGTAGAGATGTGTATTTATTATATAGGTATATATGTATGTATTGTGTGTGTCTGTGTCCTATGTCATGGTCCTGTCCCCTGCCCCCCTCCCCCTTACCCTGCACCCACCTACCCCTGGACCCCTCCCCCTACCCCTGCACCCACCCACCCCTGCCCCCCTCCCCTACCCCCCTCGACAGCAAGACCCCCCCTCCCGGCCCCCCTAGAGAGCAAGACCCCTGAACCCACCCCTGCCCACCCTTGTACCCCTCCGTTCCCCCTTCCTCTACCCCTGCACCTACCCCAACCCTCCCCTGTCCCCCTCCCCCCTCTCCTGTCCCCTCCCCTACCCCTGCACCCACCCTAACCCTCCCCTGCCCCCCTCCCTCCTCCCCCTCCCCCCTGCCCCCCCCCTTCCCTACCCTACACCCACCCCAACCCTCCCCTGCCCCCCTTCCCCCTCCTTGTCCTCTCTCCCTACCCCTGCACCCATCCCAACCCTGCCCCCTCCCCTACCCCTGCACCCCCGGGTACCCCCCCCTCCCTCCATCCCTCGACAGTAAGACCCCCCACCCCCTGCACCCAACCCCACCCTCTCTTCCCCTCGACAGAAAGACCACCCCAGCTAGGGTTAGGGTTCTCGTGTCCGTGTCTGTGTCTAGATAGCTAGGGCTTGGGTTACGGTTTACCTGAGGAGGGTGGCTTCGTCGGAGGATGGAGGCGGCGAGAAGGGTGGCTTCGTCGGAGGAGGAAGGCGACGAGGAAGGCTCCTTCGTCGGAGGAGGGAGGCTGGTCGCCGGAGGGAGGGGTCAGCGGGTGAGCGGGGTCGCCGGGGGGAGAAGGGGAGGGTGTCGCCGGAGGGAGGGGTCGCCGGAGGGGAGGGTTCGCCGGAGGGAGGGAGGGGAGAGCGGGAAGAAAAATTTTGGGTGAAAATTTTGTGATTTCGATCGGGCCAGGAACCCTATATGAAATAAGACAGCAACGTATAAATTATACGTCGCTAAACGTCGCAATACAGCGACGTAAAAGGGACGTACATCGCAAAACGTCGCCCGTCAGCGACGTAAAATATACTACGTCGCTGAACGTCGCTACTCAGCGACGTGTAGCACAAGGAGTCGCGATAGGCAATTATCAGCGACGGCTTTCTGCGCCGTCGCTAATATACGTCGCTATTTTAGCATATTTTAGTAGTGACGAGCCCAACTTTGTGAAGGGATCACTTCGTCTACATATGATCATTTTGAGATCCAATTCCTCAGGTACATCCGCAACCTATCCATCTTTCAATCCCAATAACTTGTTTGAATAATATTAAAGTATATTTCGAGATAAATCGACCCAAAGTCGAGCAAAAACCTGTCCAAAATAGGACATGAAACCCCTCTCGAACCCCAACTTGAAAGCCAGAATTAGATCAATCTATCGAGAAACCTAGCAATCCACTTGAACAGACCTATAGAAAACCTATAGGGGATGGAAACCTAATTTTTAGTTTTAATTCTAGGGATTTAAGCAGTGAGATAAATCAAATTGAAAATAGAGAAAAAAAAACTCAAAAACAGTTTTTGAAACCTAGAAAAACTCATCCACACGACGTACGTCCCGCCATTTCGGATGACATGGTCGCGAACTGAAAGCATCGAGAGGTGCGTAACGGCTTTGTGGTCGTGTGGGCTTTGACGGAATTCAAATTGGTCGCGTGTGCGCGATGAATTTGATGTGTATCTGTCAGAATCGCCCCGTATCCGTGCAATGCAAATTCAGTCATAACTTTGTGCACGCTCCTCAGATCGAGACGAAACTTGTACCAACAAGACCGTATCATTTTTTTTGGTCCTGTATGCCAAGTTTGGTCCAATTCTGAGATAATTGAATCAGAACAACCGTTTTGCGGGCCCCACGGTCCCACTTAACGGGCGATTTGTGCATGGCCCGCCGAAATCCAACTTTGGACATACGGTTGGATTCGTATCGGAAAACTAGACCTGTTGACATGTAGTTTGACGACTTTAGAGACCATTGACTCTGGCACGCTTTTTGGTGCAAAGCGGGTCCAACGGCATACACCGTTTTTGCAAAAATTATCGTTTTGCCCCTGTATCCAAAATTGGACTTAAGGACAGGCAATCCTAGCTAATTTGACTATTCTGAGAATGTTGGTATTGTTTATTTCAGCATCTGGAGACTTCTGCATGTGTTGACTGATTGTGGCTCGTTGAGTGGTATAGTATTATTGGTTTCCCCAGCTAAGGACCTCAGACAAGTGCACTTTCTGATTGCTTTCGATTCATAGTAGTCTTTCATTTCATGTCTATACATATATCTTGTTGCTTGTTGACACACTCGTCACACGGAGTAGTCGGGAGGGGAAATATCTTACTAGACATGTGGACTACCCAAAACTATCCCATGATGTCTATTCGTGAACAATAGTACCTGTACACGACACGTACAGGTGCCAGATTTACCCCCTAGCCGTTCACATATCGAAACAGATATTTCACACCACCTAGGTAGATGTCTTTTATTTTTTCTTTATTTCTCCATCGTGCCATGTCATCAGTTATCTTCCAGTTTTAATCTCTCATATGTTATTTTCATGTCTTGTTAATTCTATTGTGTTTTTGTATTATCGTCGGTTTGTGTACTTGTTTCATTCCTGACTGGAAACCAATATTTTTTAGGTTTAGCCGCGATCACTCTTAGCACTGGGAAGACATGGGTATACTGAGGCCGACCTAGAAATAGAAAACAGTTGTACCATTTTCATAAATTGTAAAATCTTGTATTCCTTTTATTTTAAATATTGTAACTGTGTAATAAACTTAGAAATGTGAATGAGCAGCAAATGTGATATTTTGAGCATTTATTTCTTGCGGGCTTGACAGCGTTCTACCGCCGACTCTGCGGCGTAGGCTGGCTTGGACACGTCTCGTATCCGAAAAGCGGGTGCGGGTCGTGACAAGTTTTTGTGGTGGCCTATGCAGGTTAGTTTTTGCAAAATATTGCGAACTCGTGATGGTACGTTAGTCGTACTATTGCGAGCCTGTGACCAGGAAATGCTCATTCACAAACTAGGATTAAAATGATCTAAGAAGATGACTAGGACTAGGAGTCCCTTGTTTAAATTGACCGATTGGGTAGTTAAGGTTGTTAGATAGGCCATGCTATTTAGGAATTATTGAATTCAGATGACTTGCCAAATCTCTATAGAAACACTATTACCCTTGATATGACGACATGATCCAACGTGGGTATACTACTCACTTGGCTAGTTAGGCTTTCCCTAGAATTAAGGCTATGATCTTGATAACCTGTTTAGTCTTCTTTTGCTCTATGTAGATATAATTTTTATCATCAGTTAGAATTGCATATTTTAAATTCTATTTTGCTGCAAGTAACTGGTTTATAATTTCTGATTCTGCTATTCATATACAAATCTCGAGGTAGAATTGGTTCAGGGTTTTTTTCCTCAACTATTTGAAATATATATGAGATAAATGTTAGGATGTTCTTATTTTCCTTGTCTTTAGTTATTTCCTCCTCGATCGATATATTACTTAAGGATTGAGACTTGTAGATAGATATTTACACTTTCTGTCATAGCTAATTGGGTTGAAACCCTAGCAACTTCTTGAAATCCTAGGAATATAGTTGGAATAGTTTTAACGGTTACAACGGCCAGCCAGCAGCGCACTGGCGAGGCACAGCCCATAGAATTGAAATCATTTCGAAGAATTGTAGTGTAGGGAACATTGCTAACACTATGTCCTCATTGACCTCTTAGGTCTTAGATACCCTTGTGTCAATGTAAGATAGAATATCTGATAGCATATCACACCTGAGTCATGAAACCAAGGAATTGTCACAGCCAGAATCTATAGACGAGGCATAATTCCCGATGAAATAACTTCAGGCGTGATTACCAGTTTAGGATACTATAGAGAATAGAAATGCCATGTGTGTACCATAATACCTAAGGTCAAAACTAGTGGAAGTTATGTAAGTTGAGTAGCATGTCTCCCAACCTAGCGTTATGTGGTTCTTGTGATCTATTGACAGGGAAAGTGACTGACATTAATAGGTTTACCTAGAAAATAAAATTTAGAAGTCCATAACCCATTAGTCGACCAAAGCCTTATGGACAGGAAGATTGTAGGATGACTGTATAAACAAGAACACTAGGTAAGTTTTGGTTCTCTCAAAACTCAAACTACTTGTGCCTCCTTCCAAAAATCTTGCCTACCTATATTTTGACTATCTTGACCAACGCTGCTATTACAGCCTAGTTTTGCAAGCTTACTCTTTATCAAGCTTGATTCGAGACATATGTTTATTGGGGACACCCGCTACCATATTGTCTAATCAGAATCATTGTATTACGGTCTGATCAACCATGATGCAATTGGTTCGCTCTTTATCTAATTATCCTACGTAGATTGAGATGTAGATGTCTCTAGGATCTCATCCGCGACTGCTTTGACAATTCTTCTTGAATTATACATTCGCCTTTGAATCACGTAATTGTATTCAATGACCTCATTCTTGAACTATTTATTGTTTTTTATCTTTAACTGATTGGAAAGACGAAAGCTCGTAATTGATAGATAGATACAGAGTATCCCCCATGACAATGATAGTTGTATACGCAAGTGTAGCTACCATCGGCCAGCCCTGTGACAGGAACCTTGTCTTGAGTTACTCATTCTCCTCTCGACCTTCAAGATACTATTGGGACCTTCTAGCCATCTGAAATTGAGGAACGACCCTTGGCTTGACTTATATCTACCGTATCCCATTACGTTGTGTCTTGTTCTTCATTGACCAGAGTCGTGGTACAATATCCGGACTTTGGAATCCTTCTAACCTCATTGCTCCTAAAACCATATCCTAACTTCTAAGGTGGGTAGACTGTAAGCCTTCTAAAAATTTTGGGATACGAGGATTACCGATGTATTAGAATAATTTCCATTAGGATGATAATTAGTGCCCCATGGACTCCCACTTTCCATTTAGATTGTTTTGTGTCCTCGGTCGTGTCATTAATATTCAGAGCACGAGACCAGCTGTTATCTTCCAACAAATTTTACATGTAAGATCTAGACGAGTCCATCTTCATCTAGGTATATCATGTCCCACTCAAACCCGTCCCCTTGTACTCTATTTCTGTAGTACGACTTTCAAGTTAAAAGGACTAGCTATAACTCTTACCATAGTACCTACCCGGTATACCTCCCGACTTTCATTAGAGCCTCGACCCCGACCCAATTCATTCAACCCAATATATGGTTGTGATCTACTCGAAGCCTGCTACGCACATGATACTAATATACCACCCAATTGAGACCTTATGTGCTACTTAAACACAAAAGTCGCTGAAGGCGCATTTTGGGACTTTAGGGATCTAGCTAACCGACCCGACGGGCAACTAGCTCAACCCTTGGATAGAAACCTATACTAGGATATCCCAATCTATTAGGAAGAGTTTTATCATTGGGGTCTTGTCCAATCCATATAGATTGAAATCCAACGTTCATCCAACCAACGACTGATGTCCAAATAGAGAACCCATTAAGACCACAATCTTGATTTCTCAAATTCTGTTCCGTTTTGGAACCTTGTTTGAATTAGAATTTCGAGAACGAGACTTCTGTATTGCATAGATTGTAGGCCACTCTAAGTAACGAAGGGCTCTTTGACGTAACAAGTGACTGGACTATAGTAGCCCAATCTAGCAAATAAGTCAACGGTTCATAAATACTCTTTCTATCTGTATTATTGTATATTTTCTACCGCTCTTGGGACTTTATATTTGCTTTTGTTTATTCTTCCTTATCTTCCCGTCCTCCCTGTTTCAAAGTGACGAATGGTCATGCTTATTAGAAATTATCAATATTTTGCTACTTGTGTAAATTTGTTGTTTGTTAGATTTTGGGTTGCCTGATAGATAGGAGATGGTTGTAGATGCCTTATGCTATAGATATCTGTCGGTAGTTACTTTTTGCAATTAGCTGGAGGGTTATAATGTTATGATGTCAGGTGTTTGAAGTGGGTAGTGTGACCAAAGGTGGGTAGAAGTCCTCGATGATTCGTAGTTACGAAATGGCTAGGAGGAGGATATAAATATTTCTAAGAAATTAAAATTCGAGGATATTGTGGTAGTAGTGGATTTATTCTTTTTTTTATTTTATGTTTGAATTTTTGGCATGTTTATGAGTTAGAAATTCGAGGATGAAATTATTTTAAGGTGGGTAGATTTGTAGCTCCCCTTCCCGAAATTTTTTAAAATATTTTATTTTATTTATTTTATTTAAATGATAACTTTTAGATCTTATAAATATCATTTTAGTGTTATGTAGTGACTTTTGTATAACATAGGTCTTCGTATATTTTAGGAATTTAGACTGTACATATTGGTAATGTTATTGGTCATATTATTATAAAAAATATATATATATAAATGTTCTAATATGTATATGTAAAATTGAGGTGTATATATACGTATATAATTATTGTTGATTATTTTCTATTTTTGAAAATAAATATATTTTACACAAGTGTACATATTATTATAAGGACCATACACTAGGAAAACTTAATATTACGATTTTTGGGATTAAGTAGTAACATATATATATATATATATATATATATATATATATATATATATATATATATATATATATATATATATAGGGAAAACGGGATATGAGCCATAGGCTCATATTCTTATATGAGCCATCATGTGGACCAATAAAAATATAGTGAATTGGAAAAAAAATTAATTACATAGATAGAAATAAAAGATCCCATAAAGATTTGATAAATAATAACTTATCATATCTTTACCTAGGAACTTACCAAATATGTTTACCTAGGAATTTAAATCGAAAGAAATAAAAGATTCCATAATGTTAATGTTAAGATTAATGTTAATTTTAATTTTAATTTTAATGTTAATATTAATGTTAATTTTAATGTTAATATTAATATTAATTTTAATGTTAATGTTAATGTTAATATTAATGTTAATATTATTGTTAATATTAATGTTAATATTAATGTTAATATTAATGTTAATATTAATGTTAATGTTAATGTTAAGTAGTAACATATATATATATATATATATATATATATATCTATATATATATATATATATATATATATATATATATATATATATATATATATATATATATTTCTTTTTTCTTTTTTTTTCTTTTTTTTTACATATATATATATATATATATATATATATATGTATATATATATATATATATATAATGGTTGTGTAAAGATAAATATATAATGGTTGTGTAAAGATAAATATATAAATATATAATGGTTGTGTAAAGATAAATATATAAATATATATATGTGTATACGTGTATATATATATATATATATATATATATATATATATATATATATATATATATATATATATATATATATATATATTTTATATTTTTATATATATTAACATCCAAGACAACATCATGCTGGCCCAAGAACTCATCACCTGTATGAAATTTCCTGCTAGAGGAGGAAACATTGCTATCAAAATCGACATGGAAAAAGCCTACGACAGACTAGATTGGCAATTCATGATTTGGGTCTTCAGAGCCTTCGGTTTCTCCGAGAATTGGACCAACATCGTCTGGAGATCCATCAGCAACTCTTGGTTCTCCACTGTTATCAACGGTCAAGCCGATGGCTTCTTCAAGTCCAGCCGCGGAGTCAGACAGGGCGACCCTCTATCGTCCACGGTCTTCATCATTGTGGCCGACGCCCTGAGCAGAAACCTCAACAACATGGTCAACACTCCTAACTTCCAGCATTATCACACCGCCAGCGGCTGCCCCACCATCACCCACCTGGCCTTTGTCGACGACTTACTCATCTTCTCCTCCGGAGACATTGGTTCGATGGAGGTGGTCCACAACACCCTGCAACAGTACTCCAGATGCTCAGGCCAGAAGATCAACCTTTCCAAGAGCGTGATTTACGCCCACCACAGCTTCAAAATCGAGAACGCGACCAGACTCACCAACCTAACTTCCATAGCGGTGGCCCACCCCCCTTTCAACTATCTCGGCTGTCCCCTAGTGTACGGAAGATCTAACGCCAACATCTTCGAGTACTTGATCTCCAAAATCAGGAACAAGATCGAGGGCTGGCATAACGCCACTCTATCCCCAGGAGGGAAAATTATCCTCATCAATCATGTCCTCAACTCCGTTCCCATCCACACCCTCGCGGCCTGCACCCCGCCCCAAATGGTTATCGCGACGATTGAGAAGATCTTTTGCAACTTTTTTTGGGGGCACAACAAGGGGCAAGACAAACACCACTGGGCCAGCTGGGATACCATGGCCATCCCCACCGAGAAGGGAGGCCTAGGTTTCCACAAACTGGACCACATTGTCAAAGCCTTCTCGATGAAACTGTGGTGGAAATTACGCACCGACCAAAATCTTTGGACCAAGTTCATGAAGGCTAGGTACTTCAAACACAACCACCCGGCGATGGCCTCCGCCAACAGCAGATCGTCCGCGGCCTGGCGTCGCATCCTTCGTGGTCGTGAGCTGGCTGAGCCCACGATCAGACTCCAACTGGGAGCAGGCGAGGCCAACCCCTTTCTGGAAAGGTGGACTGGCGACAACCTTATCCCGAACATCACCCACGTCCCCAGACACAGCAAGATCAAAGACCTTTGGAACCACACACACAACGTTTGGAATTGGGACAGGATTCGCAAATGGTCAGGCGTCGACACTGTGAACAGCATTCGCCATCATGGCGTGACCATCGGGGACGTCGCAGACAAGCTGAGATGGTCTCCGGCCGCATCTGGCGCATTCTCCGTGCGGTCGGCGAGAACCACGATTCAAGTGAACATGCCAGACCTTTTCATTTCGCGTTTTTGGCACTCCTGCATCCCCAAGAAATGGTCCTTCCTCTTGTGGAGAGTTATAAAAAACAAATTGCCTACAGACGACAACCTCACCTCCATCGGCTTTAGCCTGGCGTCAGCGTGCAACTGCTGCACTGAGCGCCGGACGGAATCTATCGATCACATCTTCCAGGAAGGAAGCCTCCCCGACAGAATCTGGAGCACCCTCAACCGCCACTTCAATACCGCTCCCGGAGACGGGCGCTTTATCGATCTCCTGGCCCACTGGGGTGCCATCTCCCACGGCCACCAGATCGTTGCAGCGGCCGCCACCTGGGCTATCTGGAAAAATCGCAACAAAGCGAGATACGAGGGCCACCAATACTCCGCAGATCAGCTAATCCGAGAAATCCTCAGGCAATGCCGTAAACGTAGCTCCATCTGCTCCCACACAACGCCGGCACTCGGGCACCTGATCCTCCCTTAGCCCCCTTTTTTTGCGTCTTCCTTTCTCCTAGTATACCAGTCAGGTGGCGGCTGCGTCCGCCCTTCCCCTCTGTTTTTCCTTTTGTGGTATACTCTGTCCTTGTATACGTGCTAGGCTTCCGTATTTTGAGCCTTGATCAATAAAAGAGGGGTTTTCTTTAAAAATATATATATATATATATATATATATATATATATATATATATATATATAAATATATATATATATATTTTTTTTTATATATATATATATAAATATATAAATATGTATATGTGTATATAAATATATATATGTGTATACGTGTATATGTGTATATATATATATATATATAAATATATAAATATGTATGTATATATAAATGTATATTAAGTATATATGTATATATGTGCACGGATATTTATATATACGGATAAATATATATATATATATATATATATATATATATAAAATATATATATATATATATATATATATATATATATATATATATATATATTGTTAATACAAAAAGAAAAAGAAAAAGAAAAACAATAAAGGAAAGGAATGGCAGCAGCCCGGCCCAAAACCTCATCAGCAGGCTCAGCCCGAGCAAAAAAGCCCACCCCCAACTTCTTATATAACAGAGTCTATTTGAAACCGAGCCAACCCGACACACAGCAGCGTATGAGAGATATCGGGAGAGAGAGGAGTTCACGCAACCCTAAAAGAACCCACACCGCCACCTACGCAGACACTTTCCCCACTCCCTGGCGCAGCCCCTAGCCACCACGCGCCACCGTGCGCACCGCCGGAGGCCGGCCAGGCCGCACTCGTGCGCGGATGGGACGGTAAGCGCGTCAGTAATCTGACTCCACGAGCCCAACTTTGCGAAGGGATTACTCCGTCTACATAGGATCATTTTGAGATCCAATTCCTCAGGTACTTCCGCAACCTATCCATCTTTGAATCCCAATAACTAGTTTGAATAATATCAAAGTATATTTTGAGATAAATCGACCCAAAGTCGAGCGAAAACCTGTCCAAAACAGGACAGGAAATCCCTCTTGAACCCCAACTTGGAAGCCAGAATTAGATCGACCTATCGAGAAACCCAACAATCCACTTGAACAGACCTATAGAGAACCTATAGGGGATGGAAACCTAATTTTTAGTTTTAATTCTAGGGATTTAAGCAGTGAGATAAATCAAATTGAAAATAGAGAAAAAAAACTCAAAAACAGTTTTTGAAAACTAGAAAAACTCATCCACACGACGTACGTCCCACCATTTCGGGCGACGTGGTCGCGAACCGAAAGCATCGAAAGGTACGTAACGGCTTCGTGGTCGTGTGGGCTTTGACGGAATTCAAATTGGTCGCGTGTGCACGACGAATTTGATGCGTATCCGTCGAAATCGCCCCGTATCCGTGCAATATAAATTCAGTCATAACTTTGTACATGCTCGTCAGATCGAGATGAAACTTGTACCAACAGGACCGTATCATTTTTCTGGTACTGTATGCCAAATTTGGTCCAATTATGAGACAGTTGAATCGGAACACCGTTTTGCGGGCCCTACGGTCCCACTCAACGGGCGATTTTGTGCACGGCCCGCCGAAATCTAACTTTGGACATACGGTTGGGTTCGTATCGGAAAATCGGACCTGTTGACATGTAGTTTGATGACTTAGAGACCATTGACTCTGGCACGCTTTTTGGTACAAAGCGGGTCTAACGGCGGACACCGTTTTTGTCCAAAATTACCGTTTTGCCCCTATATCTAAAATTGAACTTAAGGACAGGCAATCCTAGCTAATTTGACTATTCTGAGAACGTTGGTACTGTTTATTTCAGCATCTGGAGACTTCTGCATGGGTTGACTGATTGTGGCTCGTTGAGTGGTATAGTATTATTGGTTTCCCCAGCTAAGGACCTCAGGCAAGTGCACTTTCTGATTGCTTTCGATTCATAGTAGTCTTTTTATTTTATGTCTATACATATATCTTGCTGCTTGTTGACACGCTCGTCACACGGAGTAGTCGGGAGGGGAAATATCTTAGTAGACATGTGGACTACCCAGAACTATCCCATGATGTCTATTCGTGAATAATAGCACCTGTACACGACACGTGCAGGTGTCGGATTTACCCCCTAGCCGTTCACATGTCGAAACAGATATTTTACACCACCTAGGTAGATATCTTTTATTTTTCCTTTATTTCTCCATCGTACCATGTCATCAGTTATCTTCCAGTTTTTATCTCTCATATGTTATTTTCATGTCTTGTTAATTCTATTGTGTTTTCGTATTGTCGTCGATTTGTGTACTTGTTCCATTCCTGACTAGAAACCAACATTTTTCAGGTTTAGCCGCGATCACTCTTAGCACTGGGAAGACATGAGTATGCTGAGGCCGATCTAGAAATAGAAAACAGTTGTACCATTTTCATAAATTATAAAATCTTGTATTTCTTTTAATTTTAAATGTTGTAACTGCTGTAATAAACTTAGAAATGTGAACGAACAGCAAATGTGATATTTGAGCATTTATTTCTTGCGGGCTTGACAGCGTTCTACCGCCGACTCTGTGGCGTAGGCTGGCTTGGACACGTCTCGTATCCGAAAAGTGGGTACGGGTCGTGACACAAGCCATGTCGTTGCGGGGTAACACCGCAAGGAAGCCTTAGGCTTCATGCTGAGTAGATTGGCACTACAAAGAGGCTGAGACCTCATGCTACAGTAGTATGACACTACAATGAGGTTCCCAGGTAGAGGTAATGCCTCGACTTCAGGCCATGTCATAGCGGCGTAGCACCGCAAGGAAGCGCAAGGCTTCATGCCATGTCTCTTTAATAAAGAACTCACCTATCGTGTATGGAAAGAGATATCAGGCCGTCTCTTGAGGGTAAACTTGTAGACGCCCAAAATTATACACTGAAACCAGCCTGGCACAGGGTCTTTAATGTGTAGCCAGAAGCACACGTAACTACACTTTGTAAGTGGGAAGAATTACAATTGTGGTATAGAATTCAAGGTGTAGTCCATTCTTGTATCACATTGTTATTTAACCCATGCGGAAAGATTCAAGTCGTCAGCGACATCTATCCTAATGCAAAATTGACAGTTACTGTAGGGAACGCTCAACCCTGGACACATATATATGTTGTGATATGTGGGGGATTGTTGGTGCTTTCTTTACATGGAGAGAGCTTGCTCTCAACATGCCTTGTAAAAGTTTCGTCCCACATCGGAAATGCACCATGAGTTATCTCAACATATATACTTGTTTGTGTTGTTGAGAGATGCACATGGGGTGGTGACCCTAAGGAGAGAACCATGTGGGTGATTTTACTAGGAGGTAAGAATAAGGCTCCAAGGATTAAGCATTAATGCTTTTGTCATTCTCTTGGATTAATTCCATTTGGAGCTAAGCCCCAAAGGGGCTTAGCGACTCGGACTTGGACTCGGGCTCGGGCTCGGGCTCATGGGCTCATGGGCTCATGAGGCGTAATATGGCATTTTGTTGGCGCACTTTGCACTTAGCATGCCGCATGGAGGGCTCCGCTGACTGTGCAGGCTACAAGTCAGTTATGGAAAGACTGATTCAATGCGATTAATTCAGATCCACTTTTTGTGGGATTTGAATTAATTTCGTTTCCATCTTTGTGGGATTTGAATTAATTTCGTTTCCATCTTTGTGGGATTTGAATTAAGTTCGTTGCTATCTTTGTGAAATTTGATTCAATCTTTCCATAACTGAAGAGGCGGCTAGGGTTTCCACCCTCTCTCTATATATACTCTCTTCTGGCCTCCTTGTTAACGACTACAAATTTTATAAGTCAGAAAAGAGAGAGAGAGAGAGAGAGAGAGAGAGAGAGTGGGAGCTGCTGCTGCCATTGCAAGTCCATCCAAGGAGTCAGAACAGAGGTGACTTCGAGCGTTCCACAAGTTCTTCAACTTGCTGGTTCCTGGAAGCAATTTGTGTGGGGCGAATCTTACTTTGAGCAACGGTATTTTGACACCCCAACAACTTTTCTTCATCTTATCTTTCTCTAGATTATTGTAACTCGTTCTGTCCCAATTGTAACACGTTTCAAGGAAGAACGAGAGATCTTCTCTTCTCTATTTCCCTCCTTCATATTGTAATCTGGCTATTTGATTTTTTATATCCTCATAGATCTTGAGTTTGATCACTGCAAAGTTTTGTGTGACTCTCAGATCACGATTGCATCAGTTTTTCATCTTTGATCAAGCCCCGGGACTAACACTAATAACATTCTATATCCATTATTTTTCGGATTGAAGGTAACTTGTGTTATTGCCGGGGCACAATTTTTCGATGGAAAACTGAGAATTCGTAACAATTGTAAAAACAATCGTTATTACGTAACTCTTCACAGAAGGTGCGTAACAGAAATTCCACTAATGCAATACTTCACAGAAGGTGCACATACTACCAACGCATACGCTTCACCGAAGGTGCGCTAATAGAATTCTGATAAACGATTGCAACACTTCACAGAAGGTGCACAGATTTCTACCAACGCATACACTTCACCGAAGGTGCGCTAATAGAATTCTGATAAACGAAGAAGGTGACAGGCGAAAGATGGAAAAACTCCTGCTGGGGTGAATGATCACCGTTGCTCAAAACTTTATTCGTCCCACACGAATAGCTTCCAGGAACCAGCAAGTTCGTCAGAGAACTTGGAACACTCTTGCTCTTCTGACTCCTCGGATGAACACGAACACCCGTGCAAAACTTAACGCTGGTACAATACCTCTCTTCTCTCTCACAGCTTCTAAGCACTTGTAAACTTTCTGTCTACTACTTGTGTATAAGTTCCTTACTTACTGTGAGAGAGAAGAGAGGTATAAGTTCCTTACTTGTGTATAAGTTCCTTATTTGCAAAGTGCGCCAACAAAATGCCACATTATGCCTCATGAGCCCTTGAGCCCGAGCCCGAGTACGAGTCCGTGTCCGAGTCGCTAAGCTCCTATGATGAACACGAACACCCGTGCAAAACCTAACGCTGGTATTGTACCAGCAAGTTCGTCAGAGAACTTGGAACACTCTTGCTCTTCTGACTCCTCGGATGAACACGAACACCCGTGCAAAACTTAACGCTGGTACAATACCTCTCTTCTCTCTCACAGCTTCTAAGCACTTGTAAACTTTCTGTCTACTACTTGTGTATAAGTTCCTTACTTACTGTGAGAGAGAAGAGAGGTATAAGTTCCTTACTTGTGTATAAGTTCCTTATTTGCAAAGTGCGCCAACAAAATGCCACATTATGCCTCATGAGCCCTTGAGCCCGAGCCCGAGTACGAGTCCGTGTCCGAGTCGCTAAGCTCCTATGGGACTTAGTTCCTACGGAAATAAATTTCCCAAGAGCAAAAAGCTAGAAGCTTACCATGGAGCATTTTTCTTACCTCTTAGTAAAATCACCCACATAGTTCCCACCTTTGGGTCACCACCCATGTGCACATCCCAACAATACATAGAAGCTTATATATGTTGAGATACCACATGATACATTTCCGATGTGGGACTAAAACTTCACTAAGCATGTAGAGAACAAGTCAAGAATACAAATGCCCCAACAACTTGCACCACAAAATGAGAGTGGCCCTAAAAGAAAATTGAGTACATATCCAACCCTTCTCTCAGTCCCAGAGCTTTATCAACATGTCGTCAGATGATAACAAAAAATCTGAGTACATGCTTGATACCTGTGGTCCTAGATACCTGTGGTCCTAGATAATGAGGATATATAATGGTTAAACAAAAATATACAAGAAAAAGTTGCAAAAAAAAAAAAGTTTAAGGGGATTTCTGGCAATTTGCCAAATCTGCAAACAAACAATAGAGAGATATATGTAGAAGCAGCTATAGGTATGACTCTCATGTAGAAGACTACAATGGGCTCCCGAACACCTCATGTCCTCGTCCTGCCTTACCCAGCACAAGGCCATGTCATCCCCCTCATGGAGCTCTCCCACTGCCTGCTCGACCGCGGCTTCAAGATCACCTTCGTCAACACGGAGTTCAACCACGACCGTGTTGTCAACGCCTTGTCCGAGAGGGGCATTGAGATCGACCAGAGGATGCAACTGGTCTCTATTCCAGACGGAATGGCGCCGGACGAAGACCGTGACAATTTTGCGAGCCTGGGCGAGAATATGTTGCTGGTGATGCCGGACCATCTAGAGCAGCTCGTAGGAAGGATTAACGGATCAGGAGGAGAGAAGATCACATGGATGGTTGCTGATCTGTGCATGGCATTTGCTTTCAGAGTGGCTAAGAAGATGGGGATCAAGTCAGTTGCCTTCTGGCCTGCTGCTTCTGCCACGCTCGCAGTGTTGATAAGTATTCCCAAGCTGATAGAGGAGGGGGTCCTCGATGATGATGGTAACTCACTCATGCTTTTTAGTAGTGTTCTTTCATGGCCACAGAAATATTCACTCATGAGTACTAATTCATTCATCAGCTCTTGAATTTCAAGATAGAACTTCTAGTCGTATCTTCTGAATGGTAAGGCTTGTTGTTTATGAAGAATACATGTTCGAGTTCCAGAGACGGTCTCTCTCAGTATATATATAGGATTAAAGCTGCGTAGATCTTCCTCAACAGTAGCCTTTGGCACTGGAATGTCCTTATTAATTTCTACGGTAATTTTCACTCAAAGCATAAAAATTTATTAAAATTTCAGTCAAAGCACAATTTTTGTAAAGAAAACACAAAAATGTCCTTGCGAAGGGCGTTTTTCTTTTTTTTTAATTATTAGTTTATGTGACGACCGTTAATGGGAAAAATCGAAAGAAAAAAATAAATAAAGGAAAACGCAGAAAAATAAATAAATAAAGGAAAACGCCCTTCCTAAGGACGTTTTTCTTCGAGGAAAATGCCCTACCTAAGAGCGTTTTTTTTTTTCCGTTCACTATTGGGCAAAGGAAAAAAAATGAACAAGTTTTTGTTGCTTTCTTTGTGCGGGCACATATCCCTATTGCATACTACTCTCCTACTCCTTACTACCTATAGGTAGGTATAGCTTTGTAAAATCATCAAGGCTGGCCGTTTGGATTGTTGGGATTGAGAAGTCATGTCATGTCATACACTTTTCACCTCGATTCAATAAAGGATCAACATCATATCCCAAAACCATTAGGTATGGGGTCACCATGCATGGAGCCATGCCTAACACTAAGTCCCTCAGTACTTCAAATCAATAAATAATTGCAAAGAACCGTTGAGCAACAAACCAAAAGGGCAAGAAAAAAATATATATAAAAAAAAGAAAAACGTCCTTAGGAAGGACATTTTTCTTTTTTATTATTATTTTTTCTTTCAATTTTTTTCCGTTAACGTTCGTTACATAAACTAATTAAAAAAAGGAAAACGCCCTTCGCAAGAATGTTTTTGTGCTTTCTTTGCAATTATTTTAAAAATTGTGCTTTGACTGAAATTTTAATAAATTTTTATGCTTTGAGTGAAAATTTTCGTAATTTTTATTCATATTTCATTTACAATAATTAGAATTGATTGCATAGTTGCATTCTGACATATCTTTTTTTTTTTTCTTTTCGAAGAAGGTAAATATTATTGATAGAACCATAAAATTTACAAAATTATAGTCCTGCCCTATAGCACAAAATTAGGTCATTTAGGGTCGGATTTTTATATCAGTTTCTATGTTCTTTTGTACGATATATCGACTGGTGGCCAGGGGCGGATCTACATAGGGTCCAAGTGGGGCCACGTAATATATTATTATTATTTTACATGTTGACAATATATATTCGTTTGACTCTCTAAAGTATAAAGAATAAGCTAGCTCAAGTGGTAGTACTATGTGGTTTTAAATTAGACTTTACAAGTTCAAACCTCTCCTCTCACACATTATTAAATATTTTAGAAATATTTTTTTATAATATTTTTCTTCCTCTTTTGTAACAATTTGAAAATATTGTCTTTATTATTTTTTTCTTTTTTGCTCATTCTTGTTTGAGTTTTAGTATATTTTTTGCTATTGAAGTCCAATTAACATGACAACTTTTATTTTTTTTACTCCATTATTTTAATCCTGGCTCCGCCCCTGCTGGTGGCAAGGCCTTCAAAGATTCTTTTATTTTTTTCCCTCCACACGTGTCATATCATAGCTCCCAAAAATAGGCAAATCCGTATATACTCTCCCACCATTTTTCCTTTCTGAGCTTTGATTTCATTGGGGACCAACGTTAGATCCCTATTGTGCATACGTAGCAAACCAAATCTAGTGGTGGTGGCACCAGATCTCTCCCATACATACTCGCACCAAAGAAAGAGACGATCCATGGACTCATCCATATGATCACACAGGCAATATTGTTATTCATGTATTCTATCCCAAACCTGCTCAGACGGTCCCTGGTGAGCAGGCGATCACGAATCATTTTGTAAAGACATATAATGGTTAACCGTCGCTCCTTTGGTCCACACTACTTCTGCCCAGTAAACCTCCATCAGATCTAGGTCTGACATATCTTTGATATATAGTTCATCAAAATTTTCAGGTTAGCTATTCCAGAATCACTATCAGTTATTCCATTTCTTTAGATATCAACTCTAGAAAGAACCCAAAAATAAGTATATGTGACGATTCACATTTTGTGCAGGAGTTCCGAGGACTGAAGGGATGATGATCAATGTCATCCCAGATATGCCACCTATAGACCCAAGAGGATTGCCATGGAACCTTACTAGCAATCCAGAATTGCGGAAAAGCATCTACCAATACTTAATGAACAACGTTCGGGAAACCAAACTCGCCGAGTTCACCATTTCCAATTCGTTCCAGGAGCTTGAATCTGGGGCCTTCGCATACATGCCCAACATATCACCCCTTGGCCCTTTATTCGCAGACGAAGATTCCGACAGGCAAACTGGGCAATTCTGGCCTGAGGATGCATCCTGCATGAGTTGGCTTAACGAGCAGCCTGCAAACTCGGTCATCTACGTCGCCTTCGGAAGCACCGGTATCCTGAACCGGAACCAGTTCCGAGAGCTCGCCCTCGGGCTCGAGCTGTCCGCACGGCCGTTCCTGTGGGTTGTGAGACCCGACCTGACGAACACGAGTAGCGATGCTTACCCAGCAGGGTTTCGGGATTGTGTTGCCAGCCGAGGACGGGTCGTTGGCTGGTCGCCACAACAGAAGGTACTGGCCCACCCTTCGGTGGCCTGCTTCGTGACGCACTGTGGTTGGAATTCGACCATGGAAGGGGTCAGAAATGGAGTTCCGTTCCTCTGCTGGCCCTATTTCGGGTACCAGTTTGTCAACCAGAGCTACATTTGTGATGTGTGGAAGGTTGGCTTGAAGATGTCACCTGGTGATGGTGGTATCGTCTCAAGTGAGCAGATCAAAGTGAAGGTGGAGGAGCTGCTAGGAGACGAGGATTTGAGCGCGAGGTCTTTGAAGTTGAAGGAAAAGGCAAATGACAATGTTCGAGAAGGCGGATCTTCGTATAGGAACATGAACATCTTCATCAATGCCATGAAAGAATAACAAAGTTGTGGTATGAAAGTGTATCTCCATTTACGTATTTGAAGATTCATGTCATGTGTTAATTCAGTAACTTGCAGTTAAAGTTAAAAAAGATGCAAGGTTGTTGTTCAGTACCTTGAATTAGCAGTATAGGTTCAACCCCTAAGGCATCGTTTGGTTCACAGATTTCAGGAAAGAAAACTTATTCCTTTTCTTAGTTTGGTAGCCACAAACTTGATGTAGTGAAGAAAATACTAGGGAAAATGGTTATTCCCATAACTCATGGGATTCATTTTCTCTCCTTTTCCAGCATTTATTACACAAAATTATGACAAAATAGCCTTTAGTTTTTTTTAAGTATTCTATTGACTATAATTATGTTGATATTCGATATTATTGGAACATTGATATATTTTTTCTTTCCTTTCCTGCATCAGCCAAATAGGGAAATCAAATGGTATTTCTAGATCGCATTGATATATTAAGGTTGTTGATTGCAATTCCATCAGCAGCAGAAGATTTGCTTGCAGCTCAATAAACACTTTGCAGCTCTAATATACCAATTACTAATAGAAGAGAAGCCTTTCTTGTATCAAGGGACTGCTTAGATGGCCACAATAGCAGTTGCAGTTCAACAGTAGTTGCAATGATCAATACCTTTGTTTCTTTGACACTTCAATATCTTAATGAACTAACCTGGCTCATGGGTGTGTAGGAAACTGAAGAATTTTCTTCTTCCATGGATGAAGAATTTGTATGTTAAGCTGCACAGGGGAATTTCTTTCAGATAACTAATGCTCAGGTATGGGTAAGAGGTCAGGGGAGCTGCATTTGCCAAAATGCATGGATAGTACTCTAGTTCATCTCCATCTTCAATGCTCCATCACTAGTTATTGATAGACAACTTGTTACTCTCTGGACATAATTTTCGATGGAAAACTGAAAAATAAAACAATTGTAAAAAACGTTTCATAGCAACACCTCAAAGAAGGTGCACGACGGAGATCCTTAGAGGATTATGGATAATATAAATCTAAAATGATTTCGTTACAGCAGCAAACCAATGTAATATTTCTAAAAAGAAGATAAAAATCGAATTGCTAGCAGCAGCAACAATTGTCCAGTAACAATTTCTGATTAGATCAGAACAGTTCTCGTTCAGAACGAGTTGAATTGGATGACAGGCGATGAAGTACATGGAAGAATAGCCTGCTGAGGTAAATGATCACCGGCACTCAAAGCTTGATTCGCCCACACAAACAGCTTCCAGGAACCAGCAAGTTCGACGAAGAAATTCGGAACACTCTGCTCTTCTGACTCCTCGGATGGTTTGGACTCCTGCGCTAAGTGGCGTTGGTGCACTTCTTCTCTGCTCTCTGGAACTCTGTGAAAATTCGTAAGAAATTGTGTTATGAACACTTGTACCCTGAGAGAGAGAGAGAGAGAGAGAGAGCAGAGAAGCTTATATAGGTCCGCACTATAACCGTCCAGTTAGCACAACGTTCGGGACGTGAGAAAAACCGTCCTAAACGTTCTGTAACAGCTCAAATCGTGCACTGACACGACTTGAGCCAACTGGCGCACAGTGCGCGTCGCCTGCGCCACCTGCGCCATACGTGCCAAACGCGCATAGCGCTCACTGCTCACCTGCGCCATTCGCGCCACACACGCATCATGCGCTACCTGTGCCACCTGCGCCACATGCACACCGTACGCTACCTGCACCACCTGCGCCACCCGCGTCACATGTGCACTGTGCTCTACATGCGCACCTGTGCCACACGCGTACTGCGTGCACCCCGCGCCAACCACTGCGCCAACTACTGCACCATCTGGCAGCGCCATCTAGCCGCGCGATCGGCCACACGAACTGGCACGCGAATACCTGCACAAGGGGTTCGCACAACGAGTACAACTTAAGCGCACTATGTGCCTAGCGACGATGCTGACGTGCTAAGTGCAAAGTGCGCCAACAAAATACCACATTACGCCTCATGAGCCCATGAGCTCGAGTTCGAGTCTCTAAGACCCTACGGAGCTTAGCTCCAATGGAATAAATTCAAAGAGCAAAAAGCAAATGCTTTACCATGGAACCTCCTCGTAAAATCATCTAGATGGTTCCCTCCTTAGGGTCACCACCCCATATGCATATCTCAATAGCACATAGCAAGTATATATATTGAGATGCCTCATGATGCATTTCCAATGTGGGACTAAAGTTACTAGGCATGTTAAGAGCAAACTCTCTACATGCAAAGGAAAAGCTCCAACAATCTTCCACATATCTCGATATATGGAGTTGAGTGTTCCGTACAATAACTGTCCATCATGCATTAAGAGAGATGTCACTGACGACTTGAATCTTCTCGCATGGGTCAAATAACATGCTATAATACAAGAATGGACTAAGCCTTGAATTTTGCAACATAGCTAAAATTCTTTCCACTCACATAATGTAGTTACATGTGCTTCTGGCTACACATTAAAGGCCCTGTGCCAGCCTAGTTTCACTGTATAATTTTGGACGTCTACAAGTTTACCCTCAAGAGACGACCTGCTATCTCTGTCCATACACTATAGGTGAGTTCTTTATTAATGAGACATGGCATGAAGCCTTGTGCTTACCTTGCGGTGCTACGCCACTATGACATGGCCTAAAGACAAGGCATTATCCCTACCCAAAAATCTCATAGTAATGTCATACTACTGTAGCATGAGGTCACAGCCTTTTTGTAGTGCCATACAACCCAGCATTGTAGAAGCATGGAAATGAACAGGAAACCCTATGCGGCTTAAGACTAGGAGAGTTTCATGCGGTTCAAATGTCCATTAGAGTTTCATGCGGTTCAGAAGTTCCCAGCGAGCCACGTAGCCTTATGCGGTTCAAGAAGTCCTTCGTAAACCGGCCATCATTAACTTATGCAGCTGGCTCATTTAATATCCTGATGTAAAGCGACGACTCTGACACGAAGGTTTGACAGCCCTGACACAAACGTGAAATGATGACCCTGACATGGTGGCAGGCTCCTAGGGAAGACAAGAAAATTTTTACAGCTGGCACAATCCACCAACCCCGAAAGCTCTTCATGCGGACCGACTGAAGGACTCTCATGCGGCTCGGTTGTGAGGCAGTCTTCATGCGGCTCAGTGGTAAGGTCATCCTCATGCGGCTCGATTGTGAGGTAGTCTTCATGCAGCTCAGAGGTGAGGTCATCCTCATGCGGCTCGATGGTGAGGCAGTCTTCATGCGGCTCAGTGGTGAGGTCATTCTCATGCGGCTCGATTGTGAGGCAGTCTTTATGCGGCTCAGTGGTGAGGTCATCCTCATGCGGCTCGATTGTGCAGCAGTCTTCATGCGGCTCAGTTGTGAGATCATCCTCATACGGCTCGGTTGTGAGGTCATCCTCATGCGGCTCGGTTGTGAGTCAGTCCTCATGCGGCTCGATCGTGAGGACATTCTCATGCGGCTCGGTTGTGAGGCCACCCTCATGCAGCTCGATCGTGAGGACATTCTCATGCGGCTCGGTCGTGAAGCCATTCTCATGCGGTTCACCACAAGCACGGTAGTTGGGATACGTGGTGGGAGCTGATCGAGTCTCAATAATCTGTATTTATCGCAGGGACACGTGGCAGGAGTCGATCAAATCTCAATAACTCGGATTTGCTGCAATCAACATAACCGTCTAGATTTGGTCAAATCCCGAACAAGCCAGATTTATTACAATCATCATAATCATCCAGATTTAATGCAATCATTACAATCCGGGTTTATGGCAATCAGCATAATTTCCTAGATATATTGCAATCGTGACAAACCAGATTTATGGCAATCAACATAATTACCCAGATATATTGCAATCGTAGCAAACCAGATTTATGGCAATCAATATAATGGTCTGGGGCTCAGAATCCGCCACTTGGCTATACACCTCCACCCATGATGCCTATAAATAGCAAGTTGCCATTCCCTTGTAAAAAAGGAGAGCACAGAGATATACGCACAAAGCCATACACAGAGAGGTCCACACTCGAGCAGGAGCATTTCTTCCCCGGAGCCGAGGTTGCGTCCGATCGTCCAAGGAGTAAGGCAGAGCTGCCGTCGCTTTCCCGAGCCTCTTTCGTCACCTCCAGAAAAACTAAACAATTGTACTTAGATTGCTGTACCTAGGTTTTCGTCCCTAGGTGTGTTGTGAAGTAAAAGTCCAGTCCTCCCATAAAACTGTTTTTTTCTTTTATAATCAATGGTAAACACGATGGCGACTCTGCTGGGGACTAACTTCTCCACGGCTGAGGAGTTGGTGACGCAATCGGACGCAGCCAAACTCGGCTCCACTCAACAGATGCTGGTCGCCCTGTTCGACCAGCAGGCGTTTGAAGAAATGCTCTCCGACGGGAGCGCTGGCCCGGTCCAGCGACGAGACCGCACGAAGAAGGCCCATAGGAAGTGGAGGCCCAAATCATTCGCTCCTCCCCAAGCTCTCGAAGAAGTACTCTCTGCTACCCAAGACGACGGAGAAGTCTCGCAGGCGACCCCACTTCAGACCATAGAAGACTCTGTTGTCTCCAAGTCAGGCAGAGGAAAACACTACGATGCTGGACTTGCAGGGGCAAAGGATGACTCTACACGGTCTAAGAAGAAGCCACAGAAGGGCGCCGGCCGCATGAAGACTCATGCGGCCACAAAAGCCAGCCGCAGACAGAAGGTTCATACGGCCAGAGCTACTAGCCGCATGGAGGATGCTCATGCGGCTACTATGACTTCCAGCCGCATATGAGAGGCCCACGTGGCCACTACAGCTTCCAGCCGTATGCAAACTGCTAGCGGCATGCGGACCGCTTATGCGGCCACAAAAGCCAGCTGCAGACAGAAGGTTCATGCGGCCAGAGCTATCAGCCGCATGGAGGATGCTCATGCGGCCACTATGACTTCCAGCCGCATAGAAAAGGCCCACGTGGCCACTACAGCTCCCAGCCGCATGCAAACTGCTACCCGCATGCGGACCGCTTATACGGCCACAAATGCCAGCCGTATACAGACAGGTTGTGCGGCTAACAATCTCAACCGCAGGCCATCTGCTTCATGCGGCTCGGGCTCAGTCTTCGACCGCCTCTCAGGCGGTCCTGACCCCAGATGCTCTCATGTGCCAGTCTCTGTGGACTCTTTCTACTATGTACTCTCAGGTGCTAAAAGGAAGAAGTCTCGGGCAGCACGGGCTCTCCAAGCTCAGTCAGCTGTCCCAACTTTCGACCATCAGGGCACCCAGCTTACTATTACGTGGGCCCCTGACGGAAAGTTGTACAGAACTATTCGTGTCCAGCCCCCTGCGGCCAACGGACAGAATAGTTATCAACAATCTCCCAACAACGATCAGGGTCGAGTACTCTTACTACCCCCACATCCGGGAGTAGGCAGGATGCCAACACACTCATGTGCTCAGGACTCCCGGGCCCACAAAATGAGTGACTTGTACAACGTGATTCTTCAAAAAATGCAAGGAAAGAGACAAAAACTTGGTGTGCAGAGAGTCCTTTCAGGGACATCACTGCACCCAAGTCATTGTCAACTGCTACTGCAACAAGGCGACAATACAAGAAGACCGGCGGTCCGTCTTCCAACGGCTGCAACACTCAAGCTCAGAAGACGAGGCGCTTCTCGTCACCTCCTACAATTCTGCTCTGAAGATTCCTGGCAGCGGAAGAGGGAAGAAAACAAATGTCTCCAGTCTAAAAATCTCAACCGGCGTAACCAAAAAACTTTCTTCTAAACGGTTGTCTACTACCGTTACAGGAGGGGTTTACCAAGGTACCCACTCAAAGACGAAATCTTCCACATCTCTGGGAAGCGCTGGAGCCGGGGGTAGCACTCCTCCAAACATCCACGACAATCCGGTGTTCCAAGAAGATAATCCGGGGGAAATGGTTCCCCCAACAGATGCCGCAGGTTACGACTTCTCCGAGGACGTCCACAACTCTCAAGACGAGGCAAGCTCTGAAGCTAGGGGTACCACTCCTTCCGAGTCTGAACCAGAGGAGAACATTCCCACATACCCTGACGACTTCTCTGTACAAGGGTATGACTCAGAGGGCACGTCCTCCACCGTTCCTTCTATCTCTTCTCATGTGAGGACGGTGTTCATGACGGACAGCAACCAAGACGGTCCCGGTGATCGCCAACGCATCGACACTCTGGAGGCCATACTACATACCTTGGTCAAATCCGTAGACGAGATCAAAGTGGCCCTTCCAACTCTGCAAGGAAGAACACCTGGCCAAACAAACTTGGGTCCCGCGGTCAATGCGGACTCAAACTCAGCTGCACCAAACCCGGGTGATAATCCTCCTGAAATATCGGCTCCTACTGCTGCAGACGAGGCCAAGGAGGCAAGATGAGAGGTCCAGGAGCTCCGGACCATGTTCCATGCCCAAGAAACCTGCCAGGACCTCAGGATACGACAACCATATCCTGCTGCGTGGAGAGATGTTCCCTTCCCACCAAGATATAAACCATTCAACATCAATCCATATGATGGAAAGACCTCTGCGAGCCGGTACATCACTTACTTTGAGGTCACAATCGACCATCTGCCCGATGACGATGCCATCCTTACGCGATTGTTCATCGGAGCATTGGAAGGGGTTGCCTTCGACTGGTACCGCAACTTGCCGGACAACTGCATCCATTCCTTCGCTGGCTTCAAACGTATATTACTGGAGAGGTTCTACGAAGTATGATAAGACGTGACAATGTCCACCCTCATGGACGTTGTTCAGGAAGAAAAGGAGCCGACAAGGAACTATATCGAGCGGTTTTGCCAAACCGCGATGAAGTTGCCTTCCGGTAACCCTGATTCCTCCTTGATTGAAATTTACCAAAAGAGGATGCTTCCCACGATCAGCCTCTGGATGGGTGAAAGTCAGTTTAAGGACTGGAATACGTTCATCATCGGTGCCACTAGCGCAGAAGACAAGTTGAAGAAAGCTCGTCAACTGGGATTACATATCTTGGAAGGAGAGGACAAGGGCAAATGCCCTAACATCAACAATAACATTGGTGGTAACCCCGCCAACAATCGTGACAACAAGGGCAAACAGGCTATGGTGGCCGACACAGCTCCGAAGCCCGAATCGAAGTCGGCAGAAAAGCAGTAGCCGCAGATGACCTACTCCTTCGAGGACGGCCATGACAAGCCCATCTTGGACATACTCATACAAGGAGGTCGAATTCAGCTCCCTTCTCCAAGGCGTGAACCTCATCCTACAGAGATGGAGAGCCCCAGTACTGCCACTACCATCGCTATGTCCATCATGCTACACAAGACTGCTACCAACTGAAGCGATACATCCAGCATCTCATCGATTCTAAGGCCCTAGCTATTGATTTCGAAGAGGTGACCGTGGAAGCCAACATGGTGTCAGTACAATTCGACAACTTTCCTCCAACAAAGACTCAAGATGGAGTAGTACCCGTCCCCAGAGCAAAGATGGAGGTCGCTAACCTTCCACCTTCCCGAGACCAGGCTGCTAGTCTAGTGCCCCTTACCATATCACGGGGGAAGGTCATGTGGATCCATCCAGACTTGGTACCTGAAGTGACTAAGTCCGTACCACTCTCCACCAGCAAGAAGAAGAGTAGAAAAGTCAAATCATGCTGCACAATCTCGACAGAGGTCGAAGAAGCTATGGCTGTCGTTGTAGTACCCCGTCCCGCTCAGTCAATCGGAGGAATCGAAATGCCGACGGTGTTTGGACTTAGCCTTGCAACGGCTGCTTGAAGACATCGCTCGATCGAGGCGATCGCATGCTCAGGTGGGATAGTTTCGGTAAACTTGCCTCATCTTAGCCTTCACATAATAAATTGCTCAGTTTTTAACTTGCACAAGTAGGCTTAATAATAAAAGAGATGAATCCACATAGCTAAATAGAGTAATCCCGACGGGTCGAATTGAGATAGAATATGGAAATGTCCAACGGTCGGCTTAGAGTTGGTGCACGGCGTGCTTTAAAAATAACACTCGATCCTTCGTCCCGTGTCTTGGAAGAAGGAAAGTTGGTTGAGTAGGCGAAGTATGAACGTAGCCTAAGTCATAGGCGTCGCCCGCGTAAATGCTCGATAAAACATGCACGTTTCCGTAATGCAAGGCTTGGCATAGTCTTTGCTCGTCCCTTGGGTTAAGTTGTAGGCTTGATTAAGTTAGGCAAAGTGATAGTGGTCGACCTAAGTCATTCCAAGCACGGTCCTACGAGTTCTACGGCTGGGTATGACAACTTAGTCTTACGATTTCAAGCCCGTCATATAGAGTATGTCTTGGGCGGTGGCGTCGCGTAGAGTTTAAGTTAGTTTAAGGCACGATGTAACGGACTTAGTGTTTTTAGGCACGGGCCACGGTTGATTCATTGAGTTTGGAAAGTGTTGCAAATAGTTGTTCTTGAGTTGAGTAAAATGATAGGGCAAGAAAGAAGAATACTCGCGACTACGGGTCATCGAGGCAAGATCTCAGATGTGAGAAGTATTGAACTTGGCCCTGAAAGAGATGATAACACTAGAGGTGGAATGACTGTGTGAGACATCAGTTGAGTCGAGTCTTGCATGGTCATGGATAACTTGTCGACAAGGTAGAGTTTCTTCGAACGATAGCCCAACGGAAGGGGACCGGTTCTTGAGAAGCAGCATTAGCACGTGCTGGATGACCGCACAAGTTAGCGCAGAGGCTTGCTAGCAGAGCTAGCTACTCGTGCTGGCAAGGGCGGCCACCTTACAAGCTAAAGGAGTCCATGATGGCTCTGGGAGTCAGTGACCAAATCATATAGATGAGTTGGCATGGCGGCAATCTGCGTGTGTGCCTTTTGATTGAGTTGAGTTATTGACTGTGTGTACAGTTAGAATACAAATGTTTGGGCCTAAGATTTGGCTGTAACGAAGACACCGTGTTTCGACACAAGATGTGGCGTCGAGTCTAATATTTTTGGCATATAAGTTGCATAGTTTGGATGTGAGTTGTCCTGAGTCTAAGTCAGGAAAGGCCGCAAGTGTCACGACCCGCACCCTGAAGAGGGGCACGAGCACGTGGTTACGTCCAGCCTACGCCGCAGAATCGGCGGTAGAACGCTGTATATAGGATCTGTAAATACTACGACTAAACAGATAAATGTACCTGTACATTATATACACTCCGAACGGAGGAACATAGCAATACAGTCTCAATCACATATATCAAAACTAGGGTAGATAGCATGGAAAAGAGATATGATAGAATAAGCAAGAAACGAGTCCAGAAATATCCACAAGTCACAGCTAAACACAAACCAGAGTCTCAGAATAATAATAAGTATAAAGGTACTACAACTGAAATGAACTAGCTGGCTCGCAGGCCAGGTAAACCTAACTAAAACTAGGCTACTCGGGATGAGCGAAGTCTAGTGGCTCTACCACTAAGCCCCTGTCTAGGTCAAGTCCATCAGACTCTATCCCGTAGTAAGTCGGGCAATCAGCCTCTAAATCATCTGTAAAATTTGTCAACGTATCCTGTCAGGAAAATAAGCAAGTACAAAACACCAACAGCAGTTCCATATGAATTGAGAAATACTATAAGAGACAGTAATAATGAAATACAAGACAAAGAATATAGGCGACTTGGGAACCATTTGAAAGCCGAGTTACAACCCTTAAACCAAACAAGGACCGGGGTTGTAACCCTTCTTTCAAACAGAACCTAGTCCCATCATCATGGTACAGTATAAAAGGCAGGTAGAGCATATGAGAAATGAATCATAGTATGGTGAAAGTACAATAAGTAAAGGTGAACTGGAATGTAAGATATGACAACAATAAATAACAAGTGATTTGAATTATTAGGGCAAAATGTGATCGGCTAGGGAATCGCGGAAAGGTTATCCACTTGGCCCGACAATCACACGAAAGGAAACCTTTGGAGAGGGTCATGCCGGCCAACCTGGATAACCGGCACGGGGTATCTGCTACACCCTACGTGAGGTAAGGGTGGCGCTAGCAATATATAGTAACACACGGAGGCTTTGATCACATAACCCCTAATAATTCCCCTCTATCCTCCGAATAGTATCACGGATCCGAACATGGCACGTCATGACACGGGGTTCCGTAAGAGGGTAGCTAGTCCCCTTAGGAATCGGTGTCTATACAAGCACGAAACACAGAAATATCTCATACTCATATACCAAGAAAGTTCAGGAATAACATCTCATGACAGGATCCGATGTATACTAGTCCGTGAACCGTTGTGTCGGGAATCAAGTAAAACACTACGACTGAATCGAATATAGTAGATATCAAGACAATGAAAACTATCAGTGAATGTACTCGCCTGTGGTCCTGAGCTGATAGAGTGAACAGACGCTCAGAGTGATCACAGACCTAAAATAAGATACTATGAGTCAAACAGGGCTAAATACAGAAAAAGGAAGCTAATACAAGCCATGAATGCAAGTCTAAGTCAATACTAGGTCAATCTAGGTCAAACTGAGTCATACTAGGCCATACTGGTTCATACTAGGTCATACTAGGTCACTGGGAGTCATTCCAAGTCAAACTAGGTCAATCTGGATCGACGGTTGACTTACAGTTGACTTTTGGTCAAAAAGTCAACTCTGGTCAACTCTGGTCAACTCTGGGTCAACCCTAGGTCAAACTAGTCTAATGTTGACCAACTGTTGACTTTCAGTCAACTGGTCAACTCTGGGTTGGTTTCGGTCAAATCGGGTCGCTTAAAGGCTAAGTTTGACTCTCGGTTGACTTTTGTTGACTTTTGGTCAAAAAGGTCAACCGACGTCAAAACTAGTCTTTGAGTACCATATTTGATCATTACCAACCACGTGAATCAAGTTCTAACTCCATCTTAGGCTTATAACACCAATATCCTATTTCTAGGAAAAAACTAGCATTTACCCTTCTAAGGTAAATCCCGATACCTTGCCAAAGACCAATGAAACCTTGCAAATACCCATGGCACTAGCCTAGGCTCCTTAGGGTAGCTAGATATCAACCTATCTAAGGTTTACCTACCAAGAAATTTGGGTATCCTAAGTATCTAGGCCATGTTAGGATACGGGGTATAGGTTTACCCTACTACCTATCCTACATCATGAATTTACCCTTCTCATTACCCCACTCATCAACACCACTCACCCTCACATGACACCACATTCTATAAGTCTTCTCTATAGGTTTCCTACAAGTTTAGATATAGGCTAAGTATGGGATACTAGACTACTCTCAAAATACCTCACAAAACATTCACACACATCTCACAAAACACACACACACACATGGAAATAAAAGGACAAATTTTTGGACAAGTGGGGACTGATTTTTGGGGGTTAATAGGGCTGTCATTTGGGCTGTGTTTGAGGGGGTTTTGGTGTAGCACCCAGTTTCCCAAATGAGGGTAATTTTAAAATTTCATATTTATAATTATTTTAATAATAATATTTAATTCATGATATGATTTTTGGTGATTTTAAATCATTTTAAAATTATTTAAATCAATGACTTGTGGTTTTGACGTTTTGCTAGTGAAACCCTCGAGACTGTTTGACCTAGAGCCTAACCATGTGATTATGATATTTTAATGTCATTTTTGGCCTAAGGATATTTTTGCATTTGACCTCTTTGAATTATTTTGATTTTATTTTATTATTTATGATATTGTTTTGGGGTTATTTGAGTCGGGTTCGAATTTCAACTCAATCCGACTTGTATCGGGGACCCGGGGTAGTTTGACTCTAGTGGGACCCACACACTAGTTAGGCATGGCCCACATAATATTAATTTTAGTCCACATGATATTAATTTTAGTTAGTGACTAGACTAATTATTTTGGTTAGTATTAATATGGATTAGTGTTTTAGGATTGACCAAACTACCCCCGACTTAACCCCTTACCAATGTATTAGTAAATAGACTAGAAAAGGGGCTTTTGGACTTTTCCTAATAGGACAAAACCACCTTTATGGCCAGCCATAATAAGGATAGGGTTAAGCCTCCCATTTGTCATTATCCATCTATTTTTCTCTCTCTTGTTCTTTCCCAAATTCCTAGAGAGCAATCCCTAGCAATTTCTCCACCAAATCATTCCATTTCACCACCAAATCTTCTTCTTTCCTTCTCTATTCTAGCCAAGGAGGAAGCTACCCAAGTTTGGGAGGATTCGGAGCTCGTTCGTGTCCTTTTGGAATCTCTACGTGTCGGTGTCGCTCCGGGAAGGCTTTTCTTCGATTCGATCTACCGGAAGGTATAAATCCCTTCTCCTTTTCATTTCCTCATGCATATAGGTCTATTTTGAACCCATAGGAATGACCCCATAGTTGTATCTCCATTTGTGTCTATTTCGTGTCCATTTGGAGGTCATAGGAGTGTCCTTTGTGTTGTGGTTGTGTCCATGTGGGAAAATCCTAAATTTGGACACACTATGTGTTGTTGTTATGTATGAATGAATTATTACATGTTCAATCTCATATTTTTGTATTGGAGATGTGTTCTATAGTGTCTCATATATACATATTAGTGTAGAGAGTGAGTTCTTGATATATTATGTTATATACTTGTGTTCTTTTGTCTCAAACTACCTAAATCCGTCATGATTTTTATCCACGTTTTTAATTTCAGCCCTAACTTAGAAATGTCATAACATCTAGCTCAAAGCTCGGTTTAATCTTTCGTTTTTTTAAAAGAAGCGTATTGAAGTTAGCTTTCCAAAAACATGTATTAATAGGCCTAATTATTTCTGTAACTTTCTGGAGAATTATTTGAGTGTCAGCTGTACGAAAGACAAACGCGTTCTCGGTGTTTTCGCGATTCCGGGAGTTTCCGGAAACAAAAATGCGATCCGTTTAAAGTTTTGGAAAGCTAACACATAGATCTATAACATACTTTAATCCTAGAATTTAATTCATGCTGAGTTGGTACAGTATTGATTATTAGTAGGAGTTACTATTCGGCATATGTATTTTGTGCACCCTTGTGTGTAATATAATGTTCTATTTGATTTTAACCCATGTTGATGTATATATATTATGTAACTAAATAGAGAATGCAAGCATGAGTAAATGGTTAAATAAATGATGTATGAGGTGTAAGTATCCTATCTAATATAAGCATGTATAAGTATGGCTTGTAATGAATATGTAGGTTCCATAGTATATAATATATGGTGCATATAGTAGTGCAAGAGAATAAATGAATGATGAATGAATGCAAGCATGAATGTAATGTAATAATAGATATAATGTATGCAATATACAAGTTAATGAGATATAATATTTTATGTTAACACAAATCCTATATTACCTCATGTACCCCTTACACTATGTTGACACTATCACACTTGACACTTTGTTCACTTACACTTTGACACTCTTTGATATGTATACACTATGTATGCCCAATTAACCCTCACTTGCCCCTTTGCCATGTTCACATACACACACATAGCCTCTTAAATAAGTATTTATGAATATAGTTAACTTAGCTATGTATGTATATTATATATATGGTAGCATATTGTATTGTAATATATAAGTTTATATAGCCATTGAAATGCCATGATTATAGACCTAATGTTGAATACCAATATATGCATGTGTATATATGTGTAGACTTGTATAGCTTAAAGTAATAGATTACCTAGTGTATATCTAATGTAAATTCTTGCCTATTTGAGTATTGAATAATTGCATGCTATATAGAGTTGGGTATATGTTGGCTTGTATAGCCTTGTATTGATGTGTGCTTGCTAGGATAGTCTTGGTTAGGCCTAGTAAGACTTGCTGGGTTAGGACATGACCTAGTTTGACCTAGTTTGACTAGTGCAGTTGACCAGAGTTGACCAAGGGTTGACTTTGGCCTAGTTTGACCTAGATTCATGTAGAATGCATTATAGTGCTTTATATTACCCTTCTGGACATGTTGTGACTTGTGCTTTTCTAAATAGGAGCCAGACACCTCTCCTCGGACAGTATATTTTTTTGGACATTCAGATAGCAGGCGAGTACATTCTCTGATAGTTCTCTCATTTATTTGTCAATTACTGTACTTCAGTTCTAGTTAGCTGTATGTGATCCTCTGTTACAAACACGTATTTATTTTATTTCGGAATCCATGTATATGACACACATACTTACTCGTCTTACCTCTATTATCGAATCACCATACGAATCACTATTCGAATCACCCTATTCGTATCTTCATATGTTGGTTGGACTTTTATTCGATTGATGTGTCGGATTTTAGATTTATTTGTATTAGATGGGCGGGGAAATACTTGATTAGACATGTGAATATTCCCACTATTCGAACCATCCCCTGTGAATATATTCGAACGATAGCCATTCCACACCCGGCCAGGTGTGTGATGTGCCAGATTTACCCTCAACCGTTTACATGTCTAACTAAGTATTTTAAAACACACTTGGAGAATTTATTCGAATCATTATTGGAACATCATGTGAATCACTATTTGTATCACCTTATTCGATTTACCTTATTAGAATAATGATTAGAATTACATTCGACTCATCTTATATTAGACTCACATTAGAATTACACTCGACTTATATTGTACCATCTGAACTCATTATGTTACTCTAGTTCAGCTAGATCTTATTTTACAGTCTTCTTTGCTATGTTTTTTTTTGTTTAGTTACATTACTTTCCTTGTACCTTAACTGCTCTCTACATCATTACTCATATAAACTGCCATTTTCATCAATACAACTGCCTATAACTGCTTTATAGTTCTCTGTCATTTACTTGGGTTTCCTAGATGAGATGTGCTCGTTCCTGTCCTGACTGGACCTGTTGATAAATTTTACAGATAGCTTGGAGGTTGCCTGCTAGCCTAGAGGAGACACATTAGAGGATGTTTAGATAGTTATTTCATTTGTCTGGAGTTGTATTTGATTTTTGGATTACTGTATTTGGGTTTTGAGATGTATTTCTGGGTTATGTATCTTAGACACTTAGAATTCTATCTCCTGCATCTCTTTTGGATTTTATGTTTTATCTATCCTTATCATGCTCTACCTTAGATGTGATTGAGACTGTATCTACTATGTCACCCCCATTCGGGGAGTATATACTGCTTAGCATTATATTGTTAGATGATGTGACCTAGGACAGCGTTCTACCGCCGACACTGCGGCGTAGGCTGGGCGTTGTTACGTTCTCGTACCCTAACAGTGGGTGCGGGTCGTGACACGTTTTTAGTGGTGGCCCATGCAGGTTGAGTTTATGTAGTGGTATTCGAACTTGAGTACCACTACAGCCTGCAGTAGGAATAGGATATATTTTGAAGGTACTCAATCATAGTTAGGACCCTTGAGAGATTCCTTGGACAACCCTTGAGAATCTTATTTTAACTTCGATTTGAAAACTCTCTTTTTTTCCTTGATTTGATTTATTTTTACTTACTGTTGTTAAATTTGATTTTGATGGATTATGGTTGAATTTGAGTTATATTCATTGATTTTGATGAATGATTGTCGAATTTTGAATCTTGATGATAGTTGTTGCATCCGAGTTGTATTTTGATGGATTTTTGTTCATTTTGAATTTTGAAGTTCGTTGATAAATTTGATTTGATTTATGGGTATTTATTGTTGATTTAATTTAATTTTTTTTGACAAGATGAAATTATATGGGCTAGGTCATCTATGTTATAGAATTTAGTCTTCTATAGTCACATTAGCCAGCATGGTGAGGACATATAGTCTGACACTGGATATATTTCTCGGGTGTGGGAATTTAAGGTTTTCGCAGCCAAGCTAGCGACACCGCGAAAATGTTAAATACCACGATTCTAGAGGTATGTGCATAAGTCAAGGACTCTGTGATTATCGTAGCCTTGCTTACTGGTATGACGAGAATTTAGAGTACCATGATTTTGGATAGACGCATATGATTATCAGATTGTACTTTAAATGTTTTCGAACATGTTTTCTCTACTTTTGTTGCAGTCCTTCAAATTTTTTTTAAAAATTATTATTTGATCTGTTTTGTTTTGCTTCTCATTTTAACTTAGGAGTAGGTTAGCTTTTTTTTATAAACCTTGTGTAACTTCTTGCTATGAGTTTCTTCTTAATACAATGAATCGATAATTTTGCTAGACTTTATCTTGGATTTGATAATTTAGCTCTGGGTTTCAAAATAGTTCCTTCTTTTAGGCAGATAAGCAAAACAGGTTTTTATCGTTATTTCTTTCTTGCTATTATTCATGTATTAGATAATAATAAAACTGTCTTGATTACGTCAATCACCTGCTTTGCAATCTTGGTAGGAATCTAAATGTTGGTCTTAACGTAGAATTAAAATTTTATTTTGGGACATGAGAATATGTATAGGAATATATATAGCAGACACTTTCCTGACACTTATGCATGCTACACTTGATTTCCACCTATCTGAATACATATTAATATGTCGTTAATGTTTAAATTCTCAAAATTCCAATATTTCTGGTTCTCTGCTTTTTCTAGCTTAACTCGTGGTTCAAATATAAATTTCATGTTATTAGTTATGTTTACATCACTGCAACATGTTAATATTATACTTGTTTAAATGTTAGCTTATTTTCAGATTTTGTATGTAAATGCTGAACTAAAACTGGGTTTAACCTTTCAATACTAAGTTATAACCCTGTACAAGGACACACACACACCCTAACTTAGTATACGCTGTCATGTAACCTAACCTTTCCTCTCTATGTTAGGATCACATACTTGTATAGATATATATAGAGCTTAGGCATACATGTTATAATATATGTATATACATAACTAAATCTCTACCTCTTATAGATGTTTATGGTTATCCATGCATGTTATGATTAAATAGGTTGTGTATTGTAGGTTGTTAACCCATATGCCATGAGTAGTGTAACAGGATAACTCATATACAATTTAATATATATTTCACATACACCCATACACACACAAACCACATAACATTACATAATGCTAGTTTTTCCTCTCTAACGCTCTTTCTGTATATATATATATATATATATATATATATATATATATATATATATATATATATATATATATATATATATATATATTGTGATTTGGATTTCAATGCAAGTGATTTTCAATTCCTTAATTTTTGAATTTGATTTTCTGTACCCTTTTTCAGATAATTGGTAGTTGCCTTTATTTTGTTTTGATAAGTACCAGTTTCATATAGGATGGTAGACCGCCTTACAGTTTTGATGGTTTGTTGTTTCTGTAACTTCTCTAGTTTAGCACCCTAAATTGCTTGTATGTTTTGATACCCTATGACCGTTTTGGTTAGCATGACTAGTATACCTAGATGAGACTTTCACTACCACCGTATGCTATGACCCTGTATGTCGTCCTTTTGATCACATGATTTGTTTTAATCTGGGACTTTGATTGTGGAGGTTTGACCTAGAGGGAGTATGGATATTTTAATTTCGAGGACGAAATTTTTCTAAGGTGGATAGAGTTGTAGCACCCAGTTTTCCAAATGAGGATAATTTTAAAATTTCATATTCATAATTATTTTAATAATAATATTTAATTCATGATATGATTTTTGGTGATTTTAAATCATTTTAAAATTATTTAAATCAATGACTTGTGGTTTTGACGTTTTGCTAGTAAAACCCTAGAGACTGTTTGACCTAGAGCCTAACCATGTGATTATGATATTTTAATGTCATTTTTGGCCTAAGGATATTTTTGCATTTGACCTCTTTGAATTATTATGATATTATTTTATTATTTATAATATTGTTTTGGGGTTATTTGAGTCGGGTTCGAATTTCAACTCAATCCGACTTGTATCGGGGACCCGGGGTAGTTTGACTCTAGTGGGACCCACACACTAGTTAGGCATGGCCCACATGATATTAATTTTAGTTAGTGACTAGACTAATTATTTTGGTTAGTATTAATATGGATTAGTGTTTTAGGATTGACCAAACTACCCCCGACATAACCCCTTACCAATGTATTAGTAAATAGACTAGAAAAGGGGCTTTTGGACTTTTCCTAATAGGACAAAACCACCTTTATGGCCGGCCACAATAAGGATAGGGTTAAGCCTCCCATTTGTCATTATCCATCTATTTTTCTCTCTCTTGTTCTTCCCCAAATTCCTAGAGAGCAATCCCTAGCAATTTCTCCACCAAATTATTCCATTTCACCACCAAATCTTCTTCTTTCCTTCTCCATTCTAGCCAAGGAGGAAGCTACCCAAGTTTGGGAGGATTCGGAGCTCGTTCGTGTCCTTTTGGAATCTCTACGTGTCGGTGTCGCTCCGGGAAGGCTTTTCTTCGATTCGATCTACCGGGAGGTATAAATCCCTTCTCCTTTTCATTTCCTCATGCATATAGGTCTATTTTGAACCCAAAGGAATGACCCCATAGTTGTATCTCCATTTGTGTCCATTTCGTGTCCATTTGGAGGTCATAGGAGTGTCCTTTATGTTGTGGTTGTGTCCATGTGGAAAAATCCTAAATTTGGACACACTATGTGTTGTTGTTATGTATGAATGAATTATTACATGTTTAATCTCATATTTTTGTATTGGAGATGTGTTCTATAGTGTCTCATATATACATAAGTGTAGAGAGTGAGTTCTTGATATATTGTGTTATATACTTGTGTTCTTTTGTCTCAAACTACCTAAATCTGTCATGATTTTTATCCACGTTTTTAATTTCAGCCCTAATTTAGAAATGTCATAACTTCTAGCTCAAAGCTCGGTTCAATCTTCCGTTTTTTTAAAAGAAGCGTATTGAAGTTAGCTTTCCAAAAACATGTATTAATAGGCCTAATTATTTCTGTAATTTTCTAGAGAATTATTTGAGTGTCAGCTGTACGAAAGACAAATGCGTTCTCGGTGTTTTCGCGATTCCGGGAGTTTCCGGAAACAAAAACGCGATCCGTTTAAAGTTTCGGAAAGCTAACACATAGATCTATAACATACTTTAATCCTAGAATTTAATTCATGCTGAGTTGGTACAGTATTGATTATTAGTAGGAGTTACTATTCGGCATATGTATTTTGTGCACCCTTGTGTGTAATATAATGTTCTATTTGATTTTAACCCATGTTAATGTATATACATTATGTAACTAAATAGAGAATGCAAGCATGAGTAAATGGTTAAATAAATGATGTATGAGGTGTAAGTATCCTATCTAATGTAAGCATGTATAAGTATGGCTTGTAATGAATATGTAGGCTCCATAGTATGTAATGTATGGTGCATATAGTAGTGCAAGAGAATAAATGAATGATGAATGAATGCAAGCATGAATGTAATGTAATAATAGATATAATGTATACAATATACAAGTTAATGAGATGTAATGTTCTATGTTAACACAAATCCTATATTACCTCATGTACCCCTTACACTATGTTGACACTATCACACTTGACACTTTGTTCACTTACACTTTGACACTCTTTGATATGTATACACTATGTATGCCCAATTAACCCTCACTTGCCCCTTTGCCATGTTCACATACACACACATAGCCTCTTAAATAAGTATTTATGAATATAGTTAACTTAGCTATGTATGTATATTATATATATGGTAGCATATTGTATTGTAATATATAAGTTTATATAGCCATTGAAATGCCATGATTATAGACCTAATGTTGAATACCAATATATGCATGTGTATATATGTGTAGACATGTATAGCTTAAAGTAATAGATTACCTAGTGTATATCTAATGTGAATTCTTGCCTATTTGAGTATTGAATAATTGCATGCTATATAGAGTTGGGTATATGTTGGCTTGTATAGCCTTGTATTGATGTGTGCTTGCTAGGATAGTCTTGGTTAGGCCTAGTAAGACTTGCTGGGTTAGGACATGACCTAGTTTGACCTAGTTTGACTAGTGCAGTTGACCAGAGTTGACCAAGGGTTGACTTTGGCCTAGTTTGACCTAGATTCATGTAGAATGCATTGTAGTGCTTTATATTACCCTTCTGGACAAGTTGTGACTTGTGCTGTTCTAAATAGGAGCCAGACACCTCTCCTCGGATAGTACATTTTCTTTGGACATTCAGATAGCAGGCGAGTACATTCTCTGATAGTTCTCTCATTTATTTGTCAATTACTGTACTTCAGTTCTAGTTAGCTGTATGTGATCCTCTGTTACAAACACGTATTTATTTTATTTCGGAATCCATGTTTACGACACACATACTTACTCGTCTTACCTCTATTATTCGAATCACTATACGAATCACTATTCGAATCACCCTATTCGTATCTTCATATGTTGGTTGGACTTTTATTCGATTGATGTGTCGGATTTTGGATTTATTTGTATTAGATGGGCGGGGAAATACTTGATTAGATATGTGAACATTCCCACTATTCGAACCACCCCCTGTGAATATATTCGAACGATAGCCATTCCACACCCGGCCAGGTGTGTGATGTGCCGGATTTACCCTTAGCCGTTTACATGACTAACTAAGTATTTTAAAACACACTTGGAGAATTTATTCGAATCATTATTGGAACATCATGTGAATCACTATTCGTATCACCTTATTCGATTCACCTTATTAGAATAATGATTAGAATTACATTCGACTCATCTTATATTAGACTCACATTAGAATTACACTCGACTTATATTGTACCATCTGAACTCATTATGTTACTCTAGTTCAGCTAGATCTTATTTTACAGTCTTCTTTGCTATGTTTCTTTTCTTGTTTAGTTATATTACTTTCCTTGTACCTTAACTGCTCTCTACATCATTACTCATATAAACTGCCATTTTCATCAATACAACTGCCTATAACTGCTTTATAGTTCTCTGTCATTTACTTGGGTTTCCTAGATGAGATGTGCTCGTTCCTGTCCTGACTGGACCTGTTGATAAATTTTACAGATAGCTTGGAGGTTGCCTGCTAGCCTAGAGGAGACACATTAGAGGATGTTTAGATAGTTATTTCATTTGTCTGGAGTTGTATTTGATTTGTGGATTACTGTATTTGGGTTTTGAGATGTATTTCTGGGTTATGTATCTTAGACACTAAGAATTCTATCTCCTGCATCTCTTTTGGATTTTATGTTTTATCTATCCTTATCATGCTCTACCTTAGATGTGATTGAGACTGTATCGACTATGTTACCCCCATTCGGGGAGTATATACTGCTTGGCATTATATTGTTAGATGATGTGACCTAGGACAGCGTTCTACCGCCGACACTGCGGCGTAGGCTGAGCGTTGTTACGTTCTCGTACCCTAACAGTGGGTGCGGGTCGTGACATTTGGGACTCAAATAGTGATGGCTTTTGGTGGTAGTTTGATGTACAATTGGGGCTGGTATTGGGGACTAAAGGGACAACCACATAGGCTAAACATATGGGCTGTTTTGAGGGTAAAATGGGGCTGTTATTGGGGCTGTCATGCCCCTCCTAGCTGCTGAATTCCAGCAGCAACTCCCCCTCTCTATCACTCCACAAACTCATCTCTAACTCTCCCTCCTCACAAACAAACACACAAACACCACCACTACTAACACCAACACCAACACCAACACTCTCCCCTCTTGGCCGACCATGGCTGCCCCCTTCCCAACCACAAACAAAACACAAACACATCACAAAATACTCCCCAATATATATATAAGCCATATATATATATACATCTATATATATATATATATATATATATATATATATATATAGGAATATATATATATAACCACATATATATATATAAAAAAAAAATATATATAACCACATATATATAAACAAATGGAAAAAGAATATGATACATTTAGATACTTGAATAAACTCATTCTGAAACATGTCAAAATCTGGAATATTAATGAGAACAACATAAAAATCAATATACAACATTATCCATGTGTCCAAAAGAGGGTTTTTCCTATTGGGATACAAACCTACATGTGGACACCCCTAGAAATATCCAAAGGACACAAAAATGGTCTCTAATGGGGACACCACCATGGGAATCATTCCTAATGGGTTCCTAACCAATCTACATGAGAAGAGGAACAAGTTTAGAGAAGGGTTTACCTTGATTTGGAGGAGGAATCAATGGGAAGCTTCAAAAGTGGAAGGAGCCTTTGGAGAAGAAGAAGAAAAAGTGGATGAGAATGAATAGAAAAGTGGTTTTCTCTCTCCTCCCCATCCCTACTCTATGGCCGGCCACAATGGTCCTATTTGTCTTATTTGATAATTACAAGTTTGCCCTCCAATGGTTTAAATAGCTAAAAAATAGGAAAGGGTTAAGTCGGGGGTAGTTTAGTCAAACCGAAACCACTAATCTCTAACTAATATTAACTAAAAATAATAGTCTAGTCTCTAACCAAAATATCTAACATATGGGCCATGGCTAACTAGTGTGTGGGCCTGCTAAGGTCAAAAATACCCCGGGTCCCCGAAACAAGTCAAAACAAGTCGAAATGAGTTAAAATTCGAACCTGATTCAAATAACCCCAAAATAATACAAATAATAATTAAATAATTCTAAAATAATTTTTAAAGTGGAAAATTTCCAAAATACCCCTGTTTGTGAAAACTAGGGGTGACAAATCTATCCACCTTAAAAAAATTTTGTCCTCAAAATTAAAACAAACATACAATGAACTACAAGCAGAAAACAAATTTATACCTCAGGGCTCGAAGAGATAAGGGAAACGCTCCCGCATGTCGTCTTCTCTCTCCCAGGTAGACTCACCTGGAGAGTGATACCTCCATGCAACGCGAACCAAGGGTATAACCTGGTTCCGGAGCACCTTCTCCCTACGATCCAGAATCTCAACCGGATGCTCTGGATAGTGAAGAGTAGGCCCCACCTCGATCGCTGAATGATCCAATACATGGCTGGGGTCCGCCACGTACCGTCTCAGCTGCGACACGTGGAACACGTTGTGTACCCCCTCTAGCGTAGGCGGCAAGTCTAGCCGGTACGCCACTGCACCGACCCTCTCAAGAATGGTGAAAGGTCCGATGTAGCACAGACTAAGCTTCCCGCCCCCGCCAAAGCGAATCGTGCCTCGTGTCGGAGAAATCTTTAGGAACACCAAAGCGCCAGCCTAGCCATAAAACAACTCAGCCCACAGGACAAACAAAACACAAACAAGCGCAAACAGGAACTGAAACTAACCTCGAACTCTAACGGTCTTCGGTGGCTATTGGCCCAATGCCGCTGCCTATCCTGAGCCACCCGAAGTCTGTCTCTAATAAGCCGGACCTTCTCAGCTGCATCCACCACCATCTCTGGTCCAAGCAGCACCTCTCGCCAACATCGTCCCAAGATAAGGGAGTACGACATCTCCGTCCGTATAGAGCCTCGAATGGTGACATCTCTATACTGGCCTGGTAGCTGTTGTTGTAAGCAAACTCTACCAGGTGGAGATGGTCCTCCCAAGAACCCCCGAGATCTAGCACACACGTGCGAAGCATATCCTCCAAGGTCTGGATAGTCCTCTCCGACTGCCCGTCTGTCTGGGGGTGATAAGCAGTACTGAACTTGAGCGAGGTGCCCAAGCTAGCCTGCAAACTCCTCCAGAAGTGGGAAGTGAAACGGCTATCTCGATCTGAAACTATGCTCACAGGAACCCCATGTAATCGTACGATCTGCCGAACATACAGCTCTGCCAACCTCTCCGTAGACAATCCCACTTTGAAAGGCAAAAAGTGGGCCGATTTGGTCAATCTATCAACTATGACCCAAATCGCGTCTTTCCCTCCTGCAGATCGTGGAAGTCCGGACACAAAGTCCATGGTGATGTGCTCCCACTTCCACTCTGGAATGGGTAGTGGCTGTAGCAATCTACCAGGCCTCTGCCTCTCGGTCTTCACCTGCTGACAAACCAAGCAGCGAGATACGAACTGAGCTACCTCGCGCTTCATGCCGTACCACCAAACGTGCTCTCTCAGGTCTTTGTACATCTTGTTGGCACCAGGATGCATAGAGTACTGAGAGCGATGAGCCTCCTGAAGAACCTCCTCCCGAAGCTCTCCACTCGGAACGCACAGTCTAGCACCGTGCCGCAGCGACCCATCTTCGGCAATGGAGAAATCATCAAGCAACCCTATCTGCACCTGCTCCCTGATGCTCCTCCGGGCAATATCATCAAACTACGCTGATCTGACCCTGTCCATCAACTCAGACTGAATCTGTAAACCCCATATCTGTACCTCCATGCCTGGAATGATCACCTCGATTCCCAAACTGTCCAGGTTGGCCAAAAGATGACGGTTTGATGTCAGATACATAGCCACTGGATACCTGCTCAAGGCATCTGCGACTACGTTGGCCTTCCCTGGATGGTACTGCAAGACGATATCAAAGTCCTTCATCAGCTCGAGCCAACGTCTCTGCCTCATGTTCAGCTCCTTCTGAGTGAATACGTACTTCAAGCTCATGTGGTCAGTAAAGATCTCAACCCGCTCTCCGTACAGATAGTATTTCCACAACTTCAGGGCAAAGATGACAGCGGCTAACTCCAGATCGTGAGTCGGGTAGTTCTTCTCATGAGGACGTAACTGCCTAGATGCATAGGCAATCACCTTCCCGTGCTGCTGAAGTACACAACCCAGACCCCGACCTGAAGCGTCGCTGTAAATCGAGAAACCACCGGTCCCAGACGGCAATGTCAAGATAGGAGCTGATGTCAACCTCTTCTTCAGCTCATCGAAGGCGGCCTGACACTCCTCAGTCCAGACGAACTCCACGTCCTTCCTGGTGAGTCTAGTCATCGGCTCCGCAATCCGCGAGAAATTCTGGACGAACTTCCGATAGTAGCCCGCCAATCCCAGAAAGCTCCGAATCTCGGTAACTGTACTGGGCGTAGACCAAGACTCTACTGCAGCAATCTTCTTCTGGTCTACTGAGATCCCGTGCTCGATTACAACATGACCTAGGAACTCGACCTGGTCTAGGAAAAACTCACACTTCGACAACTTCCCATACAACTGCTCCCTCCTCAACGTCTCGAGCACAATCCTCAAATGCTCCTCGTGCTCCTCTGGCGTCTGCAGCATCTACTGCAGTAGGGCCATCATACCCTGAGCATCTGCCGATATCGGAGGCGGCGGTGGAAGAACATCAGAAATAACCATAGACGGTCCCGCTGCTAGAGGTGGAAGACCTCCCGAAATCGTCGCTGCTGCTGCTGCTGCTCCCGCCGGAAGGGCAGGAACTGTGGTAGCAGCTCCCTCAGCTGGAGGTGGAAGAACTGCCGGATCTGCCACTGCTGCTCCTACAGCCGGAGGTGGAAGACCTCCTGCCGGATCGGGCCTTCCTGGTACAGCGCTAGAACCTGCTGCCTGAGAGCGTGCGATCGTCATCCTGAGGATAGGTTGAAACAAAGAATTAATATGGCACATGATAGGAATATCAAAGACGGACAATTAAATTCAATGCAAAAAGAATTTGTCATGGTAATCAAAAGATCAGAATCTCCTAACATGTGATTGAGTAACTCCTATCATACCCTAATTCGACGTCCTAATTGCAGGCTCGTAATTAGCACTCTAAGTCGAGCACCATTACGAGTTCGCACTAGTTGCGACACTGACCTGCATGGGCCACCACAAAAATGTATCACAACCCGCACCCTGAAGAGGGGCACGAGCACGTGGTTACGTCCAGCCTACGCCGCAGAATCGGCGGTAGAACGCTGTATATAGGGTCTGTAAATACTACGACTAAACAGATAAATGTACCTGTACAGTATATACACTCCGAACGGAGGAACATAGCAATACAGTCTCAATCACATATATCAAAACTAGGGTAGATAGCATGGAAAAGAGATATGATAGAATAAGCAAGAAATGAGTCCAGAAATATCCACAAGTCACAGCTAAACATAAACCAGAGTCTCAGAATAATAATAAGTATAAAGGTACTACAACTGAAATAAACTAGCTGGCTCGCAGGCCAGGCAAACCTAACTAAAACTAGGCTACTCGGGATGAGCGAAGTCTAGTGGCTCTACTACTAAGCCCCTGTCTAGGTCAAGTCCATCAGACTCTATCCCGTAGTAAGTCGGGCAATCAGCCTCTAAATCATCTGTAAAATTTGTCAATGTATCCTGTCAGAAAAATGAGCAAGTACAAAACACCAACAACAGTTCCATATGAATTGAAAAATACTATAAGAGACAGTAATAATGAAATACAAGACAAAGAATATAGGCGACTTGGGAACCATTTGAAAGCCGAGTTACAACCCTTAAACCAAACAAGGACCGGGGTTGTAACCCTTCTTTCAAACAGAACTTAGTCCCATTATCATGGTACAGTATAAAAGGCAGGTAGAGCATATGAGAAATAAATCATAGCATGGTGAAAGTACAATAAGTAAAGTTGAACTGGAATGTAAGATATGACAACAATAAATAACAAGTGATTTGAATTATTAGGGCGAAATGTGATCGGCTAGGGAATCACGGAAAGGTTATCCACTTGGCCCGACAATAACACGAAAGGAAACCTCTGGAGAGGGTCATGCCGGCCAACCTGGATAACCGGTACGGGGTATCTGCTACACCCTACGTAAGGTGAGGGTGGCGCTAGCAATATATAGTAACACACGGAGGCTTTGATCACATAACCCCTAATAATTCTCCTCTATCCCCCGAATAGTATCACGGATCCGGACGTGGCACGTCATGCCACGGGGTTCCGTAAGAGGGTAGCTAGTCCCCTTAGGAATCGATGTCTATACAAGCACAGAACACAGAAATATCTCATACTCATATACCAAGAAAGTCCAGGAATAACATCTTATGACAGGATCCGATGTATACTAGTCCGTGAACCGTCGTGTCGGGAATCAAGTAAAACACTACGACTAAATCGGATATAGTAGATATCAAAACAATAAAAACTATCAGTGAATGTACTCGCCTGTGGTCCTGAGCTGATAGAGTGAACAGACGCTCAGAGTGATCACAGACCTAAAATATGATACTATGAGTCAAACAGGGCTAAATACTGAAAAAGGAAGCTAATACAAGCCATAAATGCAAGTCTAAGTCAATACTAGGTCAATCTAGGTCAAATTGAGTCATACTAGGCCATACTGGTTCATACTAGGTCATACTAGGTCACTGGGAGTCATTCCAAGTCAAACTAGGTCAATCTGGATCGACGGTTGACTTACAGTTGACTTTTGGTCAAAAAGTCAACTCTGGTCAACTCTGGGTCAACCCTAGGTCAAACTAGTCTAATGTTGACCAACTGTTGACTTTCAGTCAACTGGTCAACTCTGGGTTGATTTCGGTCAAATCGGGTCGCTTAAAGGTTAAGTTTGACTCTCGGTTGACTTTTGTTGACTTTTGGTCAAAAAGGTCAACCGACGTCAAAACTAGTCTTTGAGTACCATATTTGATCATTAACAACCACGGGAATCAAGTTCTAACTCCATCTTAGGCTTCTAACACCAATATCCTATTTCTAGGCAAAACTAGCATTTACCCTTCTAAGGTAAATCCCGATACCTTGCCAAAGACCAATGAAACCTTGCAAATACCCATGGCACTAGCCTAGGCTCCTTAGGGTAGCTAGATATCAACCTATCTAAGGTTTACCTACCAAGAAATTTGGGTATCCTAAGTATCTAGGCCATGTTAGGATACGGGGTATAGGTTTACCCTATTACCTATCCTACATCATGAATTTACCCTTCTCATTACCCCACTCATCAACACCACTCACCCTCACATGACACCACATTCTATAAGTCTTCTCTATAGGTTTCCTAATAGGTTTCCTACAAGTTTAGATATAGGCTAAGTATGGGATACTAGACTACTCTCAAAATACCTCACAAAACACTCACACACATCTCACAAAACACACACACACACACATGGAAATAAAAGGACAGATTTTTGGACAAGTGGGGACTAATTTTTGGGGGTAAATAGGGCTGTCATTTGGGCTGTGTTTGAGGGGGTTTTGGGACTCAAATAGTGATGGCTTTTGGTGGTGGTTTGATGTACAATTGGGGCTAGTATTGGGGACTAAAGGGACAACCACATAGGCTAAACATATGGGCTGTTTTGAGGTTAAAATGGGGCTGTTATTGGGGCTGTCATGCCCCTCCAAGCTGCTGAATTCCAGCAGCAACTCCCCCTCTCTATCACTCCACAAACTCATCTCTAACTCTCCCTCCTCACAAACAAACACACAAACACCCCCACTACTAACACCAACACCAACACCAACACTCTCCCCTCTTGGCCGACCATGGCTGCCCCCTTCCCAACCACAAACAACACACAAACACATCACAAAATACTCCCCAATATATATATAAGCCATATATATATATACATATATATATATATATATATATATATATATATATATATATATATATATATATATATATATAAAAAAAAAAAAAATATATATATATATATATATATATATAACCACATATATATAAACAAATGGAAAAAGAATATGATACATTTAGATACTTGAATAAACTCATTCTAAAACATGTCAAAATCTGGAATATTAATGAGAACAACATAAAAATCAATATACAACATTATCCATGTGTCCAAAAGAGGGTTTTTCCTATTGGGATACAAACCTACATGTGGACACCCCTAGAAATATCCAAAGGACACAAAAATGGTCTCTAATGGGGACAACACCATGGGAATCATTCCTAATGGGTTCCTAACCAATCTACATGAGAAGAGGAACAAGTTTAGAGAAGGGTTTACCTTGATTTGGAGGAGGAATCAATGGGAAGCTTCAAAAGTGGAAGGAGCCTTTGGAGAAGAAGAAGAAAAAGTGGATGAGAATGAATAGGAAAGTGGTTTTCTCTCTCCTCCCCATCCCTACTCTATGGCCGGCCACAATGGTCCTATTTATCTTATTTGATAATTACAAGTTTGCCCTCCAATGGTTTAAATAGCTAAAAAATAGGAAAGGGTTAAGTCGGGGGTAGTTTAGTCAAACCGAAACCACTAATCTCTAACTAATATTAACTAAAAATAATAGTCTAGTCTCTAACCAAAATATCTAACATGTGGGCCATGGCTAACTAGTGTCTGGGCTCGCTAAGGTCAAAAATACCCCGGGTCCCCGAAACAAGTCGAAATGAGTTGAAATTCGAACCCGATTCAAATAACCCCAAAATAATGCAAATAATAATTAAATAATTCCAAAATAATTTTTAAAGTGGAAAATTTCCAAAATACCCCTGTTTGTGAAAACTGGGGGTGACAGCAAGGCAAAGTTGGTCGAGTGACACTTAACCCACAAGTCTTGATTGGGTCAGTTGACGATTTAGTAGCAAAGGGCCGTGAGGCGGCGATATGGTTGAGTCGCACATAGTTGCGAGGCACGGCACAAAGGATTTGTAGCACGGTCATAAGAAAATTGGTACTACCACGTAGTTGTGTCTCTGATTTTGGGCCGCAAGGCCAACACGACTTGATAGGTTAACGTTGTTGATACAAGCACGGGATGGTCTAGAAACACAAAATAGGCCAAGGCGTCGATCCTAAAACTAATCCTAAGACAAGAGTAGAAAGACAATTATAAAGGAGACTATATTGCACAAAAATAAATCAAACATGTTGGTGTTATATGGGTGGACGAGGAGCTCATTCCACCAGTACAGTTGAGTACTGACACCCACATAGTTTTTATGTGCAGGCACATGTAGAAGCTCGTGGCGCGGTGCTCGCTTGGATGCGTCGAGGTACGGAGTTCCTTGGCGATTCGAAGTGCGCGGCCGCGTGAAGTAAAGACTTATACAGGACATAATGTATGGACGTCGCCTTCCGAAGCTTCCGCTGGTTCGAGACTTGTATTGAGAGATGAGAGAAAGCAGAGTGAACTTGTAATGTGAGATGAGTGAGCTTGAGTGATTATAATCTTGGCCTTGCGCCCTCGATGTAACCGTTGTTTAAATATCAATAAAGAGCTTCTTTTAAATAACTTGTGTTTTGTTCTAATTTTCGCTGCTATCATTCAATGTCTCTGCATGGGACTTTTGTGCGATGATCCCGTCGCAGCCGTTGAAATCGACCATTATGGAACCGGCCTTGTATGAGCACAATCTAGGCTCGTGAGACATCACGCCTTAGCGAGGACGATCGCTCCTATGAGAGCGGGGCGTGATTTAATGGTATCAGAGCACGGCTTTACGTCCTTGGACTATCGATTGAATTCTTTAACTCATTGTTTCCGTAAACTCTGTTGCTTCCACAAGTTGATATCGTTTGTGCGCTCTCCCTCAATTGTCCCACAGGATGTCCATACAATAAGTCTAACTATTTTGCAAAACATAGGAGAACAGTTTTTGACAAGAAACAAAAGATGGTTTACATAGACACGGTTGGCTAAGTCGGGTTGGGCATATACACAAAAGCTGCGTCGACCTTAGAAAAGTCGAGTACGGGATTCAAATTATGTCGGGCAAGAATGAGTTGAACTCGATTGAGTAAGTGGGATGACTATCGATAGGGATGCTATCAAACGGCGATATCGTCGGTGCGATATAGATGAGCGTGCTTGAAAATTGAGGAATGGTTCGAACGAAAAAACTTGATGAAGTCGATTTTGATTCGAATGATAGTTGAGGATTTGTTGAATGACTTCATCCCTGAGTGGTGTATGCGATAGCCTCAGGGATATCGATCGATCGATTGGGGATTTGGGATGTCGATGAGTCTATCGGCAAGCGTCGCACGTATACAAAGCCTTAGATTGAGTGTCATTAAACAAGAGGTAGTCTTGAAGATTTGGATGACTTAATTCGAACAACCTAGAAATTGACGCGCATGGGACGTGCATGAGATTGAGGATTACGTAAGTATAAAACGCAAAAAATGATCGTAGGTGAAATCGAATCGAGAAAAAGTTAAGGTGTAGCGAACGGATGACTTATTAAAGGAAATTGATATTGTGAATGATTTGAAGGATAATGATCGAACTTGATTTTGAATGTCAAGGAGATTATTCAAGTCGGACGATAGTATCATTCGCACGACTCGAAATTTGGTTGCAAAGGAAGATCGTCAGGTTACGCATATCGTCGATGGTATTGAGGCGTATCAAAGATCGCTATGCGATAACTCGGGGGTACTCTAACTCGGCGAATAACGATCGTGCAAGTGTTATTGTTCGGTTGGATGCTATACGTAGGGTTTTGATTGAGATAAATGTTGGAGGAAAAATAGAAGTGTCTTGATGGTTACGTTGATAACCACAACGTCGACGGTCTTGTCTTGTGCTAGCGCAACTCCAGCCTCGCACATGCGTCGCGTCGGGTTTGGGGCGATCGTTCCGTGTGAGCGCTGACATGGTGATTAATGTCGCAGGAATGATCGAACTCAGAAAATCAGGATGCGGCAACTTTGATTGTCTCGACTTGTCGGTTTGATGCGAAGGAAAATATGAAGATGTTAGGACTTGCGATTGATGAATGAAATAAACTTAAGGATTGAGTAGGTCTAATCCGTGCATCAAAAATGAATTAGTCTAGATGCAAAACAAGAGTTATGTCCCGATGAGGATAATTATCCCGCGGGAGCGCGCATGGTGATTCATGCCCACCGTGGATAATCTGACTCGCGTGAGATCGGGGCGTAGCATATTGTTAAGCTAGACGACTTTATGATCGATTACGTGAATTGGAATAGATGACTTAGGAAATATGGAGTATAAATTTTTGGTTAGCGATGAATCATATCGTAGCGTGCTTGACTTGGGAAGATTGATAGGCGTATTATGTCGAACGTGTTCGAAGAAATAGACTATGTGAAACGGCTTGATGAACGAGCGATATGTTCTTGTCAAGGATTGGTTGAACATGAATTATCGTAGGATGGCTTTGCTGAATGACTCGGACCTTGTTCAATAAAATATTAGGATGTGTGTAGGCAATCTATATTCGAAGTTTAGAAAACTGAGTGGTGCGAGCTTGGGTAGCAAATCCCGTACTATCAACTTGGTTTGACCTTAGGATGGGGTTAGTATTGACATCGTTGTTTAGGAACTATGATTCCAATACTGACGGAAAGACATAGCCTAGCGGTTAGGCAGACGTCCGAGTACGAAGTGGTAGGATTGTGGAGGCACCACTCGCGAGTATCGGTTGACATGCATGTATATCAGGGACGCCCGAATATGTGCACGATCCGGCTCGAGTGGTGATGGTGGATTCTCTATCACGAGGCTTAGCTGAAATGCACGAATTTTAGGGACACCTAAAATATGTGCACGATCCAACTAAGTGATACGTTGAATCAAGTAAGACTTGAGGAACGGGAATGTGTCGAGGATTTCGAGATCATGAGTTTTGAAGAAAATATTGTGGGTAGCACGAGCGTGGCTCAAATTTGAGGGAACGCATATGCGTAGCGTGTGCGAGAGTTTTTGAATATTGAGTAGAAATGATAAGTCAATAAGTAAGTACTCAGTTAGTTTCAAGGACGAAACTTTTTCTGAGTGGTGTATGATGTAGTGCCCAGTCCCGCTTAGTTAATCGGAGGAATCGAAACGCCGACGGTGTTCGGACTTAGCCTTGCAACGGCTGTTTGAAGACATCGCTCGGTCGAGACGATCGCACGCTCAGGTGGGGTAGTTTCGGTGAACTTGCCTCATCTTAGCCTTTACATAATAAATCACTCAGTTTTCAACTTGCACAAGTAGGCTTAATAATAAAAGAGATAAATCTACATAGCTAAAGGGAGTCATCCCGATGGGTCAAACTGAGATAGAATATAGAAATGTCCAACGGTCGGTTTAGAGTTGGTACACGGCGTGCTTTGAAAATGACACTCGATCCTTCGTCCCGTGGCTTGGGAGAAGGAAAGTTGGTTGAGTAGGCGAAGTATGAACATAGCCTAAGTCATAGGCGTCGCCCGCGTAAGTACTCGATAAAGCATGCACGTTTTCGTAATGCAAGGCTTGGCATAGTCTTTGCTCGTCCCTTGGGTTAAGTTGTAGGCTTGATTAAGTTAGGCAAAGTGATAGTGGTCGACCTAAGTCATTCCAAGCACGGTCCTACGAGTTCTACGGCTGGGTATGACAACTTAGTCTTACGGTTTCAAGCCCATCATATAGAGTATGTCTTGGGCGGTAGCGTCGCGTAGAGTTCAAGTTGGTTTAAGGCACGATGTCACAGACTTAGTGTTTTTAGGCACGGGCCACGGTTGATTCATTGAGTTTGGAAAGTGTTGTAAATAGTTGTTCTTGAGTTGAGTAAAATGATAGGACAAGAAAGAAGAATGCTCGCGACTACGGGTCGTCGAGGCAAGATCTCAGATGTGAGAAGTATTGAACTTGGCCCTGAAAGAGATGATAACACTAGAGGTGGAATGACTGTGTGAGACGTCAATTGAGTCGAGTCTTGTATGGTCATGGACAACTTGTCGACAAGGTAGAGTTTTCTCGAATGGTAGCCCAACGGAAGGGGACCGGTTCTTTAGAAGCAGCATTAGCACGTGCTGGATGACCGCACAAGTTAGTGCAGAGGCTTGCCAGCGGAGCTAGCTACTCGTGCTGGCAAGGGCGACCGCCTAACAAGCTAAAGGAGTCCACGATGGCTCTGGGAGTCAGTGACCAAATTATATAGATGAGTCGGCATGGCGGCAATCCACGTGTGTACCTTTGGATTGAGTTGAGTTGTTGAATGTGTGTACAGTTAGAATATAAATGTTTGGGCCTAAGATTTGGCTGCAATGAAGATACCGTATTTCGGCACGAGATGTGGCATCGAGTCTAATATTTTTGGCATATAAGTTGCATAGTTTGGATGTGAGTTGTCCTGAGTCTAAGTCAGGAAAGGCCGCAAGGCAAAGTTGGTCGAGTGACACTTAACCCACAAGTCTTGATTGGGTCAGTTGACGATTTAGTAGCAAAGGACCACGAGGCGATGATATGGTTGAGTCGTACATAGTTGAGAGGCACAACACAAAGGATTTGTAGCACGATCATAAGGAAATTGGGTACTACTGCGTAGTTGCGTCTCTGATTTTGGGCCGCAAGACAAATACGACTTGATAAGTTAACATTGTTGATACAAGCACGGGATGGTCTAGAGACACAAAATAGGCTAAGGCGCGGTCCTAAAATTGATCCTAAGGCAAGAGTAGAAAGACAATTATAAAGGGGACTATATTGCACAAAAGTAAATTAAACGTGTTGGTGTTGTATGGGTGGGCGAGGAGCTCATTCCACCAGTACAGTTGAGTACTGACACCCACATAGTTTTTATGTGCAGGCACAGGTAGAAGCTCGTGGCCTGGAGCTCGCTTGGATGCGTCGAGGCACGGAGTTCCTTGGCGATTCGAAGCGCGCGGCCGCATGAAGTAAAGACTTATACAGGACATAATGTATGGACGTTGCCTTCCGAAGCTTCCGCTGGTTCGAGACTTGTATTGAGAGATGAGAGAGAGCAAGGTGAACTTGTAATGTGAGATGAGTAAGCTTGAGTGATTGTAATCTTGGCCTTGCGCCCCCGATGTAATCGTTGTATCAATATCAATAAAGAGCTTCTTTTGCATAACTTGTGTTTTGTTCTAATTTTCGCTGCTATCATTCAATGTCTCTGCATGGGACTTATGTGCGACGACCCCGTCGCAGCCGCTTAAATCGGCCGTTATAGAACCCGCCTTGCATGAGCGCAATCTACGCTCGTGCGGCATCATGCCTTAGCGAGGATGATCGCTCCTACGGGAGCGGGGTGTGACAGTCGTCACCCGGGCGGGGGCACAATCCCAACCTACATCGGGTAACTCGGCTGAAGATCATCAGCCGACAGCTGCTGATGCTCCAGGACTTTTGCAGCCTTTTGACGACCGACAAGCCTAGGCCGAAGGAGACTCGCTTTGACAAGCCACACCGAAGAGACACCTCACGGACTGGATAGGCCCTACAACTTTGATATCTTGGCACAATTGGCCAACATACCGGCCAAATTTTTGCTATACGAGCTCCTGAGACTCTCCAAAGATGTTCGCGTCGCACTGAGTGAGGCACTCCAGAACGCCGACACATATCTGGCTCAGTCCATCTCACTGGGGAGAGCTCGCCTGCAGATCTCCAGGACAGCGCTTGCACATGAGCAATGCCCAACATTGTCTTTACTCCGTAGGATATGCTTATCAAGACCAACCTGTACGATCGCCCTCTGTATTATATTGGGTACATTGGCGATATCAAGGTGGATCAGATGCATTTTGATCCCGGTTCTTCCATAAGCATCATCCCGAAGAGCTTGCTACGCCATCTGCGCATCCCAATGCATCGTCTGACGTCGACAAGCACTGCTATCAGCGATTTCAATTTAGGCAGAAGCTATCCGATCGTGAAGATTCGCCTGAAGTGCCAAATCGACGACCTTCAGTCAGAAGTGACCTGTTATGTCATAGATGCAGACACTTTCTATAATATTCTCCTGGGGCATCCTTGGATACACGATTACATGATCGTGCCTTCCACACTAAACCAGTGCTTTAAGTACGTCGACAAGTACGACTTCGTGAGGACATAATTTGTCGACATCGATCCCTTTAAAGGGGTCGAATCCTACTACTCCGACTCATGCTTGTACGAGAAGTCGAAAAAACACCTTGCCGAAGGAGATACTCAAGCTCAAACTGAGGCAGCAGCTGGATCAGAAGAACCTCTGACAATCCACCTCCATGCCCACAAACCTGGCAGAACTGCACCCCTTACGGCCACTCTGCGTAAGGACGCAATCAGCCTCTCTGCACAGGAGGAGCAGATGATAATCCAAATACCAAGGACTGGCAAAGTGCCAAGACCCACGACAGAGCCACTGATAATCAGGCTGCCTAGAGCTAGCCAGCAACAAATAGAGGAGCTCAATCCCTCTGTCAAGCCGATGACGATTCGTCTTTCCAGAATGAATCGGCAGCCGAGCGCCAAGCCGGGGACTGCTAGCAAGCCAATAACGCCCCGCCCAGCACCGAACACCAAACTGGAGATGGTTAGTACGCCAACGACTCTACGTTTTGCTCTACCCATGGAGCCCCTGATGACTAAGCTTTCCAAGTCATCCTCCCAATTTTTATTGACACGGGGGTGGTTGAAGAAGAGCCAGAGCTGGCCAAGTATGTGGCTGCTAACACTGATGTTCTATCCACAGATGATGTAATCCCACTGGAAAAGATACCTTATTTTATCAATAAAGGGCTATCTTTGAACTACCTAGAGCTTAATAAGCTTTGTACAATGTATGTTATGGAATACGGTATAGGCACCCACTTGCACACACAGGTGAAAAATGTCTACACTGCAAACCAACTTACTCCAGTGGAAGACGCTTACCGCATAATCGAAGGAGAGGATCATCCAATCATCTTCGGCCGGATGAATGATCCACAGCCCTTCAGGATAGAAGAAGTTGAGCTCGAACCCGACACTGGGAGACTGCCGCTTTATCTGTATAGTTTTCGATCCAAGTACCTCATGCAAAAATTGGAGTATGATCTGGAAACTATGCCAGGCTTGAACTACGGCACTGGACGACGATTACCCTTACAATTGCCTGTCCCAGCTGGGAAACCACGGGAATACTACAACAAGACCAGATGTGGGCTAGGTTATGTTACACCGACAACAACCCCTGAAAGCTCAGATAAGGAATGCGACTGGCATTCACAGTCAACCGGATCACCAACTTTCGATTCGGATATCAGTATCGGAGACGTATTCAGGCAAGTCTTGTCTGTCAATATGGCATTCGCCGACGTCTACGAAGAAGATGAAGATATTCCTGAACTTTTTGAGTTAGAGCCATAGGCACAACAGTTAGATGCACAATGGGAGAAGCGGTTCGAACAAAGAGAGCCTCCTACCGAAGATAAGGCTGTGCAAGTCGATCTCGGTGATGAGTCCTCTCAAAAGCCCATCTTTGTCAGCAAAAATCTGATGGACAAAGAGCGGGAATCGCTACTGCAACTCGTCAGAGAATACATCGACGTGTTTGCCTGGAGCTACGAAGACATGCCAGGACTGAACCCCGAGGTCGCACTTCACAAACTCAATATCTATCCGAAAGCAAAACCGGTCAAGCAACAGCAACGACGGTTCCACCCAGACATCATGAACTCCATCGAAGCCGAGGTCAACAAACTGATAGCCAGCGGCTTCATCCGCGAGGAACAGCATCCAGACTGGGTCGCCAATATAGTACCAGTCCTCAAGAAGAATGAAAAGATTCGAATCTGCATCGACTTTCACAATCTGAATGAGGCGTATCCTAAGGATGAGTTCCCCCTCCCTATCACAGACATCACGATTGACAACACCTGCGGCTTCGAGCGTATGTCATTCATGGATGGTTTTTCGGAGTAAAACCAAATCAAGATGTTCTCTGATGACGAAAAACATACATCATTCCGAACACCAATTGGCACATACTGCTACACAGTCATGTCTTTCGGTTTAAAGAATGCTGGTGCCACCTATCAAAGAGCTATGAGCGTCATCTTTAGAGACCACTTATGCAAGACAGTGGAATGCTACGTCGACGACATCGTCGTCAAAAGCCGCTCTAAGGAAGATCATCTACATGATCTGAGGACAGTGTTCGACCTGATGCAAGCGCACAATTTGAAGATGAATCCTACGAAATCCTTCTTGGGCGTATCCAGCGGAAAGTTCTTGGGTTTCATCATTACTTTCCAAGGTATCCATATAGACCCCGAAAAGATGAAGGCAATCATGGAGATGGGTCCTCCAAGAAATCTTTGTGAACTCAGAGGTCTTCAAGGGAGGCTATCTTATATCCGAAGGTTCATCTCTAATCTCTCCGAACGATGTCAACCATTCACCCACCTCATGAAGAAGGGCGTTTCATTCGTATGGGATGAAGAATGTCAGTGCACCTTCGATAATATCAAAGAATATCTGGAGAACCCTCCAGTCCTGGTAGCCCCGGTTGTTGGAAAACCATTCCTGCTCTATGTGCGAGCAATGGAGCATTCTCTCAGTACTTTACTAGCGCAAAACAATGATGCAGGCCATGAGCAGGCAATATATTACCTCAACCGAATGATGATGGGACCTGAGCATCGATACACTGCCGTAGAGAAGAAGTGCCTTCCTTTGGTATTTACCATTCAGAAGATGCGACACTACGTCCCGGGACAAACCATCCATGTCGTATCAAGAGTTAACCCCCTCAGGGTCCTCATGACCAAGCCAGGTGCACTCAACTCTTGTCTCACTACCTGGGCGATATTATTGTCTCCCTACCACATGATCTTCGTCCCGCAGAAGGCTGTTAAAGGTCAAGCTCTGGCAGACTTTTTAGCAGCTCATCCAGGTTCGGAGTCAACCAAAATAGACGAAGAGATTCCAGATGAGGTCGCCAATTCAAATGTGGCCTTCCATGATACCGTATGGTGAATGTTCTTCGACGGTGCTTCTAGAACTGGGCCCAAGGGCAACATCGTCGCTGGAGTCGGAGTGGTGCTGATTTCTCCCTCCGGGCTGGTGATCAATCGGGCTTATTCCCTCACGGAGCCCTGTTCAAACAACGTGGCTGAGTACAATGCTTTGTTCATTGGCCTCTAACTTGCGAAGAAGCTGGGGGTAGAGTATCTTGAAGCATACGGCGATTCGTAGCTAATCGTTAACCATATCCGGAGCTCATACGAAGTGCGTCATGAAGACATGATCCCCTATCACCAAATAGCGATTGACATCATCTCGTCCTTGGAAGGGTTCTTCATAGAACATATTTCCAGGCTCCAGAATATTGAAGCCGGTGCCCTAGCAGGCCTTACCGCTTCCTTAGCAGTTCCGAATCATGTTCACCACTTGGTTGACATTATAGGCCATGAATTGGTCTGTCCCAAGGATAATGTTCAATGTGTTGAGAGTTACTCCGCTCTGGCTATTGACGAAGTGCCAGACTGGAGACAACCATTCATTGACTTCGTAGTCTACGATATCTTGCTGGAGAATCCTAAAAAGGCTACTTCAATCAGAAGGCGTTCCCTCAGATTCGTTTACGATACAGAGACAAAAATGCTGTATCGGCGATCATACGATGGATTACTGCTTCGGTGTCTGTCAAATACAGAAGCCAAGAAAGCTGTACGCGAAGCTCACGACGACGTCTGTGGGGCCCATCAGCCTGGCCCAAAATTACAAGATCACCTTTGCCCAATGGGCTATTACTGGCCCACGATGGTTGCCGATGTGATAGACTATACAAGAAAGTGCAAAGCCTGTCAAGTCCACGCAGATTTTATCCATCAGCCATCCGAATTTCTACATCCGACGGTGGCATCCTGGCTATTCGAAGCATAGAAAATGGACATCATTGGTCCGATCACTTCGCCTTCGTCCCGAGGACATCGTTTCATACTCGCAATCACATATTACTTCTCCAAATGGACGAAGGCTTTTCCGTTGGCAGAAGTGAAGACTTCAAACGTGATCAGCTTCATCAAGCATCACATCATCTATCGCTTTGGACTTCTTCGAAGGATCATCCACGACAACGGTCCGCAGTTCGCAAGCTACGCCTTCTATCGGTTTTACGACAAACACCAAATCCAGAATATTGCTTCAACATCGTACAACCCGGCGGCTAATGGTCTGGCTGAAGCGTTCAACAAAACAATCATCAAGCTTCTCAAGAAGTTCGTGTCATCAAACAAACATGACTGGAATGAAAAGCTTGGCGAATGCTTATGGGAGTACCGTACTACAGTACGGACTGCCACCGGGAACACACCCTTCTCTCTGGTTTATGGAAGTGAGGCAGTTCTCCCACTGGAGACTCAAATCTCCTCACTCTGCGTCGCCCTCACCTATCGATTGACGACAGATGATAATCACCATCACCGACTACAAGAGTTGGAGGCCCTAGATGAGAAGCGACTGTTAGCTCAATAAACGAATCGAGCTGTACCAAGTACGTATATCGGGAGCTTTCAACAAGAAGGTTAAAATCAGAACATTTCAAGTGGGCGATCTCGTTCTGGCAGTTCGAAGGCCGATGGTTATGACACACAAAACCGCCGACAAATTCTAGCCAAAGTAGGAAGGACCATTTGTCATCGAGGCTGTATTCTCCAATGGTGCTTACTGCCTCGCAAAAGAAAATGAAGACTTTCTCATGTTGCCCATCAACGGCAAGTTCCTGAAGAAGTATTACGTCTGAAACGACATCCTCCAAATATCCCAGATTGTTGAGTTATGTACCCTCTGGTACCGTTGAACTTACATTCTGACTCTAAATCTCCCAGATTGTTGAGTTATGTACCCTCTAGTACCGCTGAACTCACATTCCGATCCCAAATTTCCCAGATTGTTGAGTTATGTACCCGCAGGTACCGCTGAAATTATACTCTAGTCACTCCAGATGAATCTATATCGCATCTTTTAGGTAGTAAGTCATGTATGATTATACCTCTGAACTTTCTTCCTAAAAGAGCTTCCACCTCATGATCCAATACCCGCACTTTCAGTGCATAAAAAGGGTAACAGATCCATAAATTTCCCGAAACAACCACGTCGATGTTACCTCTGAGTTGTTTTCACTTCCATAAAAAACAAACCACCCCTCATGTAGAACTTCCACGTCCTCATTACCTCTTAGTTGTTCTATGTACCCTTTATGGAGCCCACTCCTACCATGTCCTCATTACCTCTGAGTAGGAAGCCTCCATTGAAGACACCCTCATATTTACCACGTCCTCATTACCTCTGAGTAAGTATGTCTGTTTTCTCTCGATTTATTATCTGTACCCAAAACCGGAGTACGCCAAGGATAATAGGCCCACAAATGTCCTCTGTTGACCACAAATTTCCTCAGTTGACCACAAATGTCCTCAGTTGACCACAAATGTCCCCTGTTGACCACAAATGTCCTCAGTTGACCAAAAATGTCCTCTGTTGACCACAAATGTCCTCTGTGACCACAAATATTGTACTAAGTCCTCTAGTACATACAGTTCCTTTCTCATCATGCCTTTGGGGCCCAATTGCCCCATGACACTCTTTCGCTCAATACCAAGAACTTCCATGGCCACCTTACAATAGAATCATTCTAGGTATCCCTAATCAAACTTATTATCCGTACCTAAAACTAAGGTATGCCATGGGTAATAGGTCCACAAATAGTCCTCCAGTGGGACGAACATCACAAATACCAAAGATACAGTACATGCACAATAGATGATGGATGATAAAAACATAGTCATTTATTGAAAAGCAAAAGTACTACATGTTCTGGGACCACATCTCTCTCAAAAAAGGGGAAAAGAACATAAACAAAAGAAAGAAAAGGCCGCCTATGGTTCGGCGATACATAATTCCATGAGACGGTCCCTCGGCAAGACAGTCGACCGCTCAAACTTCTGCTTGGCCCGACGCTCGGCTTTCTGAGTCAGCCGCTCTGCATCCTGCAGATGCGCATGAGCCTGCCAGCCATTCTCAAGCTTCTTCAGAGCACGCTCCAGGCTAGCAGAAGCTCGGGTAACCTTTTCGGCCTCCTGAACGATCAGCTCTTTATCCGCACAAGAAGCTTCGAGCTCAGATTCCAAGAAATCCAGCTTCCTCTGGTGCTCAAGGATCTGCTTCCTTGTATCAATTATTCCGCGGGAGGCGGCCGCTTCCCAAGCCATACAATCCTCGCTCCTGCGGCTCAGCTGGTCATACTGGAGAGATAGGTCACCGAGGTCCTTCACTATAACCGGCTTAGACTTATCTTGTACAGCCCTTACCTTCTCCAGGGTAGTAGTAAGGAAGTCGCGCTCTTGATCTATGGCTGCAGACAGATTAGCTTGCCGCAACACTTGAAACTGGGCCACGAGCTGATCAGCCTCTAGCAATTTGGGCTCCAGAAGCGTAACTATCTCTGCCCCACCAGGGAGGGTTTTAAGAATTTCAATTTGACCACGAGCGCATTGTCGGGCCAAGACAAAGGGAGTCCCCCGCTCCATAACAACTTCGACCCCTCTCTTCATGTGGCGGTAGAAACTGTCAACCACATTCTATGATGCCTCATCTAGAACTTCTGTAGAGGATGGCGTCAAAGAAAGTGTAGCTGGCAGTGTCAAAGGATACGTACCAGAACTTGCCACCCCTGCCACCAGGGAAACAAATTCAGAGCGAAAAGACGCTTGGATAGCAACTAACTCCTCCTCCGCGGCCTGAAGAACCTGTAACACACAGTTTTCTAAAATAAGGGTAATTTTGAAATTGTGTAATTTTAGTCTTTTAATAATGACAATTAAATCATGATATGATTTTTGGTAATTTTTTAATTATTTTAAAACTATTTTAAATCATGACTTATGATTTTGGTGTTTTGATAGTGTAACACTAGAGACAGCTTGACCTAGTGCCTAGCCGTGTGATTAGGGTATTTCATTTATCATTTCCAGTTCGAGAGTATTTTTGTCATTTTGAATTTAATTGAATTTAATATATATTATTTGGAATTTAATGTATTATTAAGAATGGTGTGACTTTAATATTATTTAATTGATTGTCATGTATTGTGATTAGCCTAACTTGGTTTGGACCTAACCTAGATTAGTCATAGCTAGTCTTAGCTAACCATGGTTAGTGTTAGTTAGTATTAATTAGAATTATAGGAATTTAAGTGATTTTTGGTATAATTTAATTTAGTGCTATTCTTGACTTTGACTAGTGTTGACTTTGGAGACTGTCCTAGAAGCTAACCCTAGTCATGACCACTTGGTTAGAGTGTGTAACCCTAGCTTGACCTAAGTTAGAAATATCCTAGTCATTAGATTTAATTTGGGGAAATTAGGATTTAATTAGGCTAGTTAATGGCTTGTAATTTCACAAGTTATGACTTATGGCTTAAGGCCCATAGAGGCCCATAACCCAATTAGTGAAACCAAAACCCTAACCCTAACATTTATGGACAGCCACCTTGGTATTCCCCCGTCTATTTAATGCCTCCTAAAAGTTAGGGCTAGCCTCCTTTAGGAATTTGCAAGTTTGAAGAAGAGGTAAACCCCTTTCTTTCCCAATCCATAACTCCTTCATTCCAACTCCTTTTTCTTCCTAATTTTTTGCAATGGATTATAATTGCTGTGCTCTTTATGTTCACGGTGAGAAATTTCAGAGGAGAAGCAATTTGAAAGAGTTTGGTGGCTTGAGGATCCACTCTCATTTGGGGCTTTTTGATACTTTGCAAACCTATAGGTAATTTCGAATTCCTACCATATAATGCTATTATTTTTGCATATTTAGGAAGCCCTAGGCCTACCCTAACTGTAGGTATAGCTAACCCTAGGTTTCGTGTCCAATACGTGTCCATATCGGACACGTATCATGATGTGTGTGTAGGTGTTTGTTAAAATGTCACAATGAACTTGTTATTCATCTTTTTGGAAACTAGTTAAACAAAATTGTAGATATATATATGTGTTTTGATTTTTGTGTAGACGGAATTGGTTGGTGTCGTGTCCGTGTCCAAAACGGATACGAACACACTGTACGACGCACAGTGCACATGCCCTGCTGCCCGTGTCCCAGTTCTCCGTAGACACGACACTTCATGACCAGAAATTTTGTGTGAGCCTTCCCTAAATGACTGACACGAGAACCATAAATTTTTGTGGTATTTTGTTTAGTGGTTTAGAAGAAATTTGGCCCGTACTGTTCGTGCATAGGTGGAACACGCGTACAGACACGCGACTGACACTGATGTCGTGTTCCACCTAGACACAGTTAGGATACGATTCAGGGTGGTGATCCCCTAGCCCTCTCCTAGGCGAACCTAGGTACACACCCACGTGTTGTGTCGTGTCGTGTGTCGTGCCCTAGACACGAGTGCACACGTGCACGAGACAGCGTGTCTGTGTGTGCACGAGAGTGGTTCACGATAGTTGGACACGCCGTATCCGACATGGGGTGACACGATATGACTCTGGGGACACGAGCACATGTGGGGGTTTAATTATCAGCCTTTTAATTGTAATATTAACATGTTTGATTCATCAATTCATATTTTTCCCTAATCTCTAATACGGACTAGTATCAGAGGCTTCACCTCTGTTAAGTTCACTGTTTAATTCAAGATTTAATGTCAAATTCAAATGTTAACCTATTGATTAGTTGCTGTATATATGTGGGACTTGGTTACCAACCTGTGCTGAAAATTAAATTAAGTTTTCCTGATTTAAAATGTGTTTTCCCTCAAATTCTTGATATTATACAGTGACATTGCATCCTTTGATTTACATAGAGTTTTAATCCAATCTCATGATTAACTACCTGTTTTACATGTATTATTATGTAGTTGGGTATTGAATACCTGTGTTTGGGTTTTACATGCCTGGTTGACATTCGAGTGAAACCTGAGAACAGTTCTTTCTACACTGTTTTTTTATACACCACACACACAGGTACACACATGACCCTCTGCACATTGACACTGATTTTAGTATAAATTACTATGTTAATTCCTATACAAATGTGTTAGACTACTATTAGTTATGTTGTATTTCAAATGGTTGCAATGGGATATTTGGTTTTGTTGAGAATGTAATAACTGATTGGGGTTGAATGATTCTCTTAAAATATGCTTAAATGAGGTTGAATGGTTATTCATTCTAATTTCCTGAATTTCTAAAAACTGAGTGTTCTCATTTCCCGCTTAGCTGAGATTTTAATTTCTCTTTCCTTTTCGAAATGCTGCTAAACCTGAGAATTGACTCTCTAGATATCATGAACTGATTTCCTTTTTCCTTAACTATAACTGAACTGTTTCCATTCCCAAATCAATGATTTTCCTATTCACTGTTTCCCTTTCAAAACCTGAGATTATTTTCTAGACTTTTTATTGATTTATTAGCACACTGTTGACTGATTTGGATTGGGTTAGTTGCCAATGTGTTTGGGCTTCGAATGTTCAACTGATATTTGGGTGTTAGTTAACTGAGATTTTGATTTCCATTTTATTACACTGTAATAGAACTAATTTTCCATGTATTTCCTATTCCCAGGTTGCCTAGTACTGCACTGTTTTTTTAATGTACCCTCACTGTTTCCTGTGTTCTATTGGACACTTGTTAGCTCACTATTTTGCATAACACATGAACACTTCACTGATTCAAAAGCACTGAAAACCCCCTTGCACACATTCACCCATTACACTTGACACTATGTGACACACTTGAGTTCACTCCCCTCACTTCACTCATGACACACACACATTAGCATATATATATGTGACACTCTTTTGTATGCACTAACATACACTCTCAAGCCTAACACACACACACACATGCCATATCACACACCCTATCATGTATCCCACACACATGTCTTCATTCACACATGCCACCACCACATCCCTTTCCTATTTCTCCATGTATATATATTTGTGTAATGTATATATAATATATGTATAAATAGGTATCCTATATATATTAGTGATGTGTGTGTACTATTGTATATATTAAATGTATAATGCATGGCTGATATGTATATAGGTAGCCTATATGTGTATTTCTATATTAGATATAATATATCAATATGTGTATCCTATATTAGAGTGTATTATATATTAGATATATTTTGACTTGTGTATGTGATTTATGGTTTGGTTTTAGGCATGATATTTCCTATAGCCTAGGCTCTTGCCTATGGGTGTATCTGTCTGTCAGTATAGAGTCTAGTTAGACATGTGTAGCCATGTTAGACCTAGAATAGACTAGTATAGACTTGTTTGACTTAGGTTTGACCTAGTTGACCTAGTTTGACTTTTAGGGTTGACCAGAGTTGACCAAGAGTTGACTTTGGCCTAGATTGACTTAGAATCATGTAGAATGCATTATAGTGCATCTTATTACCATTCTGGACTTGTTGTGACTTGTACTGTTCTAAATAGGAGCCAGACACCACTCCTCGGATAGTACTTCCATCTTGGACATTCAGATAGCAGGCGAGTACATTCTCTGATCTTTTTATACCTGTCTGGAATATATTCTTGCTCTATATTACTTTACTTGATGCTGACACGTATCTTTACGGATTAGTACTATGTAGATCCTTTCCTGAAATATTATCCCTCTATGTGTGCATCAGTTATTTTGTGTTTATGTACTTTATCATGTGCATCAGGTACTCCTTGTACTCGTACTAAGTTCATGTATTCACATATTCTCATGTGCCTTCATGTACTATCATGTGCCTCATGTACTACTTATTACATGAGTTCACATATCTTTAGCTGTATTCATGTGCCAATAACGTTACTTGAATGGATCCTTGGGTATTGATTGGGGCGGGGTGAGTAGAATTGGTTATGTGATCATTATCCTCTATAGGTATTCATGTGCCTCTTAGCTGTATTCATATGCCTCTTAGTTGTATTCATGTGCCCCTAAGCCGTTTACATAACCATATTGTACTCTAAATCACTTATCCACTTACAGTCTTACTTATCATGTATTTACTTTCAGTTACAAAATATCTCCTGTTTTCCTGTACTTCTTTTCTAGCATTTCCTGTATTTTACTCTATTGCATGATTTGTACTCCTAACCTGTTATAAACTGTTTTGAGAGATATGTGCTCATTCCCGTCCTGATTGGACCTGTTGAAAATTTTACCGAGGACGAGGAGGAGGCCTGCTTAGATACTTTCTATGGGACAGCCTTAGAGGACACTTACGATCTTAACTTCCATTCGAATTCCCTTAGCTGTAGTGACTGTTGCTCCATAGATATCTTTATCTTATTTCATTGTATTGGATTTTTGAGTTGTTTATTTGGATCTGTATTATTTCTGGATGTTAGTGGAGTTTATCTAGACACTTAGCTTTCTCTCTATTTGTATTCCTGTGGATTTGGATCTTGCATCCTTTATATCATTCTACCTTATCGTATTCTACCTTAGATTTGATTGAGATATATTCTGTTATGTCACCCCCATTCGGGGAGTATAACTGTTAATTACCTTAACCTGTTAGATGTTGTGACCTAGGACAGCGTTCTACCGCCGACACTGTGGCATAGGCTGGACGTCGTTACGTACTGGTACCCTCACAGTGGGTACGGATCGTGACACATTTTTAGTGGTGGCCCATGCAGGTCGAGTTTGTGTAGTGGCATTCGAACTAGAATATCACTACAGCCTGCAGTAGGATTATGATATTTTTTTGAAGGTACTCAATCACAGTTTGGATTCCTTGAGAGATTCCTGGGACGACCCTTGAGAATCTTATTTAAACTTCAATTTGAATCATTTTTCTTGTTTTGTTGCTCTCACTCCTTGATTGCTGAATTTGATTTTGTTGCATCGTTGTTGATTTTGATTTTCCTATCGAGATAAATTTTAAGGCCTAAGTTACGATATTTTTCTGATAATTTATGTTGACGGGAATACATGGATGGTAAAACGTCTACTTGATTATGGAACCTATAGTTTATCGCAACCATATTAGCTGGCGTGGCAGAAACATAGAGACCTGAGTTCGGATGTACGTATCTTGGTTATGAGATTTGGAATTTCTCGCAGCTATACTAGTCAGCATAGCGAGAATTTTAGATGACATGATTATAGAGGTGCATGCCCCAGTTATAGAATCTATCGTTTATCACAGCCTTGCTTACTGGCATGACGAGGACTCTGAGTAACATGATTTTGGACAGACGCATATGATTATCAGACTGTATCTTGAGGAAGTTATTAAACATATCATCTCTATCGTACCCTTCTGTTATTATAAATTGTTTTCCATCATCAAATAATTTAGGAGTAGGGATATTTTAGCTTTATAGAGCTTATTCATATGTAGTTCTTCTTAGTATGATGATTGATGACTTGTGATTAGGCCCTTATCTTAGGGATGATAGTATAACCTGGCTTTAAAATAGTGACTCTTGTAGCTGGTTCTCCTTTGTTTATATTTATCAATTTTTATATGGAATGATAGACTGCCTTACAGCCTTGATGATTGATTTACTTCTTTTTTTCTTTTCAGTATGGCACCCATGACCCGAGCCCGTCGTCTGAGAGCCGTTGCAGCTCCGGATATGACTAGGAGCGTGCTTCCACCTCCTATTGCCCAGGAGGTAGTGACCCCTCAGGCTGACCCAAGGGTAGTGGCACCTCCCGCCATCGAGGAGGTGTTAGCATCCTCACCAGAGAGTTTCTCCCCACCACCTGTTATTCAGGAGAGAGCTGCAGTCTCATCTGAGACCAAGAGTCCTTCCCTGTCTCCTCCTTTGCCTCTAGGAGCGGTACCCCATACCATACCCTCGGCATGTTTGTTTTCTGACGGAGCTCAGATATCCAGACTTCTCCGGGATGTGTTGGAGGCACAGAGAGTTCAGGCTGAGATCCTGAAGGAGCAGGGCCGCGGGATCAAACTGCTGTGGGATTTGGTACATTCAGGAGGAGAGCCTAGTTCTAAGAGGCCAAGGAGCAGTATATACCCAGAGCCCCGTGAGTACCCAGACTATCAGCCTAGACCAGCCTACCCAGTCTAGACTCCTGTTCAGCAGAGGCCAGCTGAGAGAGTGCCTACATGCACCTTCTGTAAGAAGCTTGGACATGTGTGGGGCTACTGTAGGAAGAGAAGAGGGGTGTGCCTGTTATGTGGGTCAGCTGCAGACATGCTGCGAGACTGTCCTGCTGCACTTATCCCAGCCAAGACTCCGCCTTCGGGAGGGAGTTCCAGCCACCAGACCTAGTTGGAGGTGAGTCCTTAACCTATATCTTAGCCAGTCTTTGATAATTGATGCACCCTACCATATTGTTGTATATTTTGATACCTTATGATTGCTTTTGATCTAATATGACTAAAATAGCTAGATGAGACCTCAGACTGTTACCACTTACCAAATTCCTACATGTTATCCTTCCAATTGCATGATTTAGATAAGTTCTCTTTTGACCTTGATTGCTGGGGGTTTAACCTAGAAGGAGTACGATCATCTTAATTTCGAGGACAAATTTTTTCTAAGGTGGGTAGGATTGTAACACTCAGTTTTCTAAAATGAGGGTAATTTTGAAATTTTGTAATTTTAGTCTTTTAATAATGATAATTAAATTATGATATGATTTTTGGTAATTTTTAAATCATTTTAAAACTATTTTAAATCATGACTTATGATTTTGGTGTTTTGATAGTGTAACACTAGAGACAGCTTGACCTAGAGCCTAGCCATGTGATTAGGGTGTTTTATTTATCATTTCCAGTTCGAGGGTATTTTTTTCATTTTGAATTTAGTTGAATTTAATATATATTATTTGGAATTTAATGTATTATTAAGAATGGTGTGATTTTAATATTATTTAATTGATTGCCATGTATTGTGATTAGCCTAACTTGGTTTGGACCTAATCTAGATTAGTCATAGGTAGTCTTAGCTAACCATGGTTAGTGTTAGTTAGTATTAATTAGAATTATTGGAATTTAAGTGATTTTTGGTATAATTTAATTTAGTGCTATTCTTGACTTTGACTAGTGTTGACTTTGGAGACTGTCCTAGAAGCTAACCCTAGTCTGGAGACTGTCCTAGAAGCTAACCCTAGTCATGACCACTTGGTTAGAGTGTGTAACCCTAGCTTGACCTAAGTTAGAGATATCCTAGTCATTAGATTTAATTTGGAGAAATTAGGATTTGATTAGGCTAGTTAATGGCTTGTAATTTCACAAGTCATGACATATGGCTTAAGGCCCATAGAGGCCCATAACCCAATTAGTGAAACCAAAACCCTAACCCTAACATTTATGGCCAGCCACCTTGGTATTCCCCCATCTATTTAATGCCTCCTAAAAGTTAGGGCTAGCCTCCTTTAGGAATTTGCAAGTTTGAAGAAGAGGTAAACCCCTTTCTTCCCCAATCCATAACTCCTTCATTCCAACTCCTTTTTCTTCCTAATTTCTTGCAATGGATTATAATTGCTGTGCTCCTTATGTCCATGGGGAGAAATTTCAAAGGAGAAGCAATTTGAAAGAGTTTGGTGGCTTGAGGATCCACTCTCATTTAGGGCTTTTTGATACTTTGCAAACTTATAGGTAATTTCGAATCCCCAACATATAATGCTGTTATTTTTGCATATTTTGGAAGCCCTAGGCCTAACCTAACTGTAGGTATAGCTAACCCTAGGTTTCGTGTCCAATACGTGTCCGTATCGGACACGTATCATGATGTGTGTGTGGGTGTTTGTTAAAATGTCACAAAGAACTTGTTATTCATATTTTTGAAAACTATTTAAACAAAATTGTAGATCTATATATGTGTTTTGATTTTCGTGTAGACTGAATTGAATTTGGTGTCGTGTTCGTGTCCAAAACGGACACGAACACACTGCACGACGCACAGTGCACATGCCCTGCTGCCCGTGTCCCAGTTCTCCGCGGACACGACACTGCGTGACCTAAAATTTTGAGTGAGCCTTCCCTAGATGACTGATACGAGTCCCATAAATTTTGTGGTATTTGGTTTAGTGGTTTAGGAGAAATTTGGCCCGCACTGTTCGTGCATAGATGGAACACGCGCATAGATACGCGACTGACACTGATGTCGTATCCCACCTAGACACAGTTTAGACACGATTCAGGGTGGTGATCTCCTAGCCCTATCCTAGGCGAACCTAGGTACACACCCACGTGTTGTGTCGTGTCGTGTGTCGTGCCCTAGACACGAGTGCACACGTGCACGAGACAGCGTGTCTGTGTGTGCACGAGAGTGGTTCACGATGGTTGGACACGCCGTATCCGGCATGGGGTGACACGATACGACTCTGGGGACACGAGCACATGTGGGGGTTTAATTATCAGCCTTTTAATTGTAATATTAACATGTTTGATTCATCAATTCATATTTTTCCCTAATCTCTGATACGGACTAGTATCAGAGGCTTCACCTCTGTTAAGTTCACGGTTTAATTCAAGATTTAATGTCAAATTCAAATGTCAACCTATTGATTAGTTGCTGTATATATGTGGGACTTGGTTACCAACATGTGTTGAAAATTAAACTGAGTTTTTCTGATTTAAAATGTGTTTTTCCTCAAATTCTTGATATTGTACAGTGACATTGCATCCTTTGATTTACATAGAGTTTTAATCCAATCTCATGATTAACTACCAGTTTTATATGTATTATTATGTAGTTGGGTATTGAATACCTGTGTTTGGATTTTACATGCCTGGTTGATATTCGAGTGAAACCTGAGAACAGTTCTTACTATACTATTTTTTTATACACCACACACACAGGTACACACATGACCCTCTGCACATTGACACTGATTTTAGTATAAATTACTATGTTAATTCCTATACAAATGTGTTAGACTACTATTAGTTATGTTGCATTTCAAATAGTTGCAATAGGATATTTGGTTTTGTTGAGAATGTAATAGCTGATTGGGGTTGAATGATTCTCTTAAAATATGCTTAACTGAGGTTGAATGGTTATTCATTCTAATTTACTGAATTCCTAAAAACTGAGTGTTCTCATTTCCCTCTTAGCTGAGATTTTAATTTCTCTTTCCTTTTCGAAATGCTGCTAAACCTGAGAATTGACTCTCTAGATATCATGAACTGATTTCCTTTTTCCTTAACTATAACTGAGCTGTTTCCATTCCTAAATCAATAATTTTCCTATTCACTGTTTCCCTTTCAAAACTTGAGATTATTTTCCAGACTTTTTATTGATTTATTAGCACACTGTTGACTGATTTGGATTGGCTTAGTTGCCAATGTGTTTGGGCTTCGAATGTTCAACTGATATTTGGGTGTTAGCTAACTGAGATTTTGATTTCCATTTTATTACACTTTAATAGAACTGATTTTCCATTCATTTCCGATTCCCAGGTTGCCTTGTACTGTACTGTTTTTTTAATGTACCCTCACTGTTTCCTGTGTTCTATTGGACACTTGTTAGCTCACTGTTTTGCATAACACATGAACACTTCACTGATTCAAAAGCACTGTACACCCCCTTGCACACATTCACCCATTACACTTGACACTATGTGACACACTTGAGTTCACTCCCCTCACTTCACTCATGACACACACACACATTAGCATATATATATATGTGACACTCTTTTGTATGCACTAACACACACTCTCAAGCCTAACACACACACACACACATGCCATATCACACACCCTATCATGTATCCCACACACATGTCTTCATTCACACATGCCACCACCACATCCCTTTCCTATTTCTCCATGTATATATATTTGTGTAATGTATATATATAGATAATATATGTATAAATCGGTATCCTATATATATTAGTGATGTTTGTGTACTATTATATATATTAAATGTATAATGTATGGGTGACATGTATATAGGTAGCCTATATGTGTATTTCTATATTAGATATATTATATCAATATGTGTATCCTATATTAGAGTGTATTATATATTAGATATATTTTGACTTGTGTATGTGATTTATGGTTTGGTTTTAGGCATGGTATTGCCTATAGCCTAGACTCTTAGCCTATGGGTGTATCTGTGTGTCAGTATAGAGTCTAGTTAGACTTGTGTAGCCATGTTAGACCTAGAATAGACTAGTTAGATTAGTATAGACTTGTTTGACTTAGGTTTGACCTGGTTGACCTAGTTTGACTTTTAGGGTTGACCACAGTTGACCAAGAGTTGACTTTGGCCTAGATTGACCTAGAATCATGTAGAATGCATTGTAGTGCATCTTATTACCATTCTGGATTTGTTGTGACTTGTACTGTTCTAAATAGGAGCCAGACACTACTCCTCGGACAGTACTTCCATCTTGGACATTCAGATAGCAGGCGAGTACATTCTCTGATCTTTTCATACCTGTATGGACTATATTCTTGCTCTAGATTTCTTTACTTGATACTGACACGTATCTTCACGGATTAGTACTATATGGATCCTTTCCTGAGATGTTATCCCTCTACGGGTGCATCGGATATTTTGTGTTCATGTACTTTATCATGTGCATCAGGTACTCCTTGTACTCGTACTAAGTTCATGTATTCACGTATTCTCATGTGCCTTCATGTACTATCATGTGCCTCATGTACTACTCATTACATGAGTTCACATATCTTTAGCTGTATTCATGTGCCAATAACGTAACTTGAATGGATCCTTGTGTATTGATTGGGGCACGGTGAGTAGAATTGGTTATGTGATCATTATCCTCAGTAGGTATTCATGTGCCTCTTAGTTGTATTCATGTGCCTCTTGGTTGTATTCATGTGCCCCTAAGCCGTTTACATAAACATATTGTACTCTAAATCACTTAGCCACTTACAGTCTTTACCTATCACGTATTTACTTTCAGTTACAAAATATCTCCTGTTTTCCTGTACTTCCTTTCTAGCATTTCCTATATTTTACTCTATTGTATGATTTATACTCCTAAACTGTTATGAACTATTTTGAGAGATATGTGCTCGTTCCCGTCCTGATTGGACCTGTTGAAAATTTTACAGAGGACGAGGAGGAGGCCTGCTTAGATACTTTCTATGGGACAGCCTTAGAGGACACTTGCGATCCGGACTTCCAGTCGGATTTCCTTAGCTGTAGAGACTGTTGCTCCATAGATATCTTTATCTTATTTTATTGTATTGGAGTTTTGAGTTGTTTATTTGGATCTGTATTATTTCTGGATGTTAGTGGAGTTTATCTAGACACTTAGCTTTCTCTCTATTTGTATTCCTGTGGATTTGGATTTGGATCTTGCATCCTTTATATCATTCTACCTTATCGTATTCTACCTTAGATGTGATTGAGATATATTCTGTTATGTCACCCCCATTCGGGGAGTATAACTGTTTATTACCTTAAACTGTTAGATGTTGTGATCTAGGACAGTGTTCTACCACCGACACTGCGACGTTGGCTGGGCGTCGTTACGTACTTGTACCTTCACAGTTGGTGCGGGTCGTGACAGAACCTGGATACTCGGCAAGGCGGAGAAGTCGACCCCCGAAGCTACATGAGCAGAGGAGGACGCAGGCACCATTGCTCCTTGCCCCTGCTGTGCCGCCATCTGATCTCCCGAACTTGATCCAGCAGGAGGCCCCTAAATATAAGTCGAAAGAGGAGGGGGCACACTCCCTTCCACCAGATCCCCGTTGGTAGAGCCTTCCCTGACAATATCCGTCATTAGCAGTGAAGAGGCAGGACCTGTATGTCAAGAGCAACCATCAATCAGCATAACCCGAAGGATGTGATGATAGAGCAGATGAGCCTTCTCACTAGTCAAGATTTGGCTTATCTTACCAGAGAGGATGAGGTTTGCTCACAGCCGCCATGTTCCCCTCACCAGCGACCTCCAAGCCGAATTCAGCTGGTTCCTCTCCCCAGCCGCCCCGGAAGGAGATACGACTGGATCAGCATCACCCTGCTGAAATTCAGCAGTCTCGGGGACGGGCTCAGCGGAACCCCCGTCGCCTGGGTCGAGACCTCAGCAACGTGAGATCCTTCAGCCGCCTTCGAGAGAACCCCGACAGAAATAATCTCGGCACACATGTCACTAATCAAAGTAGTCAGGGCCGAATTGACTTCAGAAACAGCGGCTGATTCTCGAGAGTCCGATTCTTCTGACGCCTACAGAAAAGAGAAAAATGATTAGATCATAGTTCAGGAAAAGAAAGAGATAAAGAAGGAGATGGTCGCAATTCAATTCACCTCCGAAACAGCGTCACCACCTTCGCCTGTCTCCTTAATGAGCAGCCCATGGCGTCTTACTGCAGCCCGCTTCACCGAGAAGGTTATGCCACCAATAGATTCACGCCTGCCTCGCTTGCGTGAAAGATCGGGCGCAACAGGCGGCTGATCCGCCATCACCTTATCTGGCACAAAAGGTGGCTGATCCGCTCCGACCACTTCCACAGGAGGGAGAGAGCTATCGGCATCATGCTCGTCATCCTCTTCGTCCGCATTGGTGGACTCCGAGTCAGGCACAGGGACCGTGTTCGCCCTCTTCTTCCTCGTCTTAGACCCCTTGGGCTTCTTCGCCAAGCCAGTACCCACAATGAAGCTGGTACTCGGGTCAAAATTAACGGAAGGCTTGCTTGCCATAACATGGTATAGGGCCGCCATATACAAAATCTCCCCTGGCACCTCACCATCAGGAACCGAAAAGCTGGTTTTGGTATGAACCGTGTCATAATAATGCCATGCCCTGATACCGTCAAGGACGCTACCTTCAAAGCCCAGGCAAGAGCTGGGACTGTCGAAGAATAGCTGACTATACCCGAACTGGTAGGAGAACCTACTGGGCAAGTAGGGCTCCAGGTACACATTATTGCGGTTACGATATACTAGGTGCGCTAGACGGATATTAAGCAACCAAAGGAGCATCTTCTCAGGCAAGATGTGATGAGGTCCGGTACCATCAATATGAACGCCCCTCACTTCTTCATCGGTAAAACGAGGAACAAACACAAAAAAGTCGTATCCGTCCACTCTCGTCAGTGTTAGCCCAATGATTATATCATATTTTTGAATATGGCTAATCAATTAAGTTTAACATAATGATGTCACTAATATTCATGTAATCACTATTATGTTGCTAATTAAACTTAGCATTGTCCTATAAACTTAGCTTATGCTAAATGGTCTATATCATATTGCTATGCTTGTATCATACTGCATCATATTGTTTTGTTTCATCTAACATATATTTGTAGACATGCAGTAAGCATGATCAAGCCTTGACAAAGCAGGACACATGCAATAGAGAATTATTGATGGGCCAAAGACGGCGTTATACAAGAAGATTTCTCTGAACCGCCTAACGACCTATCCGGGGCCTCGCATCGGGGGTTCCGCTTTTCATATCTGTTTATCTTTGGACGATTGTCGTCAAGGAAAAATGCATCTTCAATGTCAGGAAAAAGACGTCATCAAAAGGGCTATTGGTTTTCATATTTATTCTGTATTTTTTCTTTTATTGAGTCTAGGAAAAATGTGAGATTGATCAGATCGGTACTGGCTTAGGTTTTTCTTAGTCCACAAACAAAATTAAGCTTACCTACGTATCCCAAAAATCCACAATTCCAAAAGGCCCAAAACCTATGCAAATTTGGTTTATTCCTTACTGTTCTGAACCAGCAGAACTCTGACAGAACTTTGACCGAGTTCGGTCCGAGTTCGGCCTGAGTTCGGTCTGTTTAAATTCAAATATTTGTTGCCTCCAAATCTGCATCCAACGTTTGTATGCGAAATCCTAGCATCCGAACTCTGCCCGAACTCTGTCCGAGTTCGATTTCCACAAAAATACTATAAATAGAGTTAAGATTACCATTCATTTCAACAATCCAATTTCATCTCTTCTCTTCTCTATCTTAAGTGTTCTAAGCTTTTTACTTTCATATCTAAGCCTTTACGACTCTTAGCCAAGCCAGTACAGTTTCTGTTTAATCTAGAGTTTGGTGTTGAAGAGTTGTATCGGAGGTTGTATTCAGAAAACGTTCCAGTTTTCCAAATTGCCTTCTGGAGCCGGTCGTGCGCTCGTCACCAAGTACGGTGTTGTGAAGTCGGTCGTGCACTTGTCGCCAAGCACGGTGTTTCAAGAGTTGCAAGCACTAAGTTAAAGCTTGTGTCATAGTGGATTAACAGCGAGCAAGAGTGCTCGCAACTGGACTAGTCCTCTCAGAGGGAAACCAGTATACATCGTGGTGTTCACTGAGTTTGAATTTTTGACTCTTACTTTACCGCATTTTATTTACCGTCTTTTATATGCCATAATATATATCTGCTTAATATTTTTAATTGGTGATTATTTTCCGCTGCACACACACTCTATTCATCCCCCCTCTAGAGGTGCTCACGGTCCTACAGCCAGTGCCCTCTGGTAGGCTGGCATAGTATTGCACTCCTAGGGCTGATAGTGGTATTGGAAAATGAAAGCATCATCAGCCGTAACACCATCTTCTGCTCCAGGCCTCATCAAAGACCGGCAGTGCATCAACAGCCACCCCATCAGATAATGGTAGGGTAGTTTTATGCGCTCAAAATCCATCGCCGTATCACGGACGATGACCTTGGACGAGAAGGCACGAAGACCATGGTGTATGATGCACACCATGGCCGGAAGAAGGGCCAGTCTGGCCCCAAAAACCAGCTTTACAGCAGGGAGGATAAAGTGGCGACTGATCCTCTCAATAAAACCTGCTCCTCCTGAGACCATGCAGTCCCGTAGCCACACCATCAAAAATCCTGCCAGGAGCGCCTTCTCTGACAGTCGCTGAGTACCATGATAAAAAAAACTAAAGGAGTCAGTTTGACTCCCAAACGTGTTGCCCGTGGACCTCGATCTCTTGGCAGTCGACGCCAATTTTTGTACCTCCTCCTGGGTTTGAGGATCTCGGGAAGAAACCCGGCCTGAGGCGCTTAGTATGAAAAGGAATGAGACCCAGGACGTGGTATGAGGAATGATCCCTTCCGAGCTACCAGCCTTCTTGATGGACGCCTGGTGATAGGTACTGTGGTGACATAACAATTCTCGATATATGGCAATAAAGCTCGGGAACTGCCGATCCAAATCCTCGAGCTCTTCGCTCGTAGGGGTGTACACTTCAAAGACTTCTTCCCCCCAGGGCAGCTTGGAAATGACGTACATCTCGTGGAGAGCGACTCCCAGCTCCCCTCCAGCCGTGAAAAAGGTTCTCGTTCGTCGGTTGTACATCTCCAGGAGAGCCACGAACAATGGCTTATTTATGGCTAGACCATGACAGGTGCCCGAATGGCGTGGTAGAGGCTGATCTCACGCAGAGGGGTCTCATACTTCCACAGAATCCACGTGGTCAAGTTGGCCCACGCAGGTATAGGGTTATCCAGTTCAGCAACGCCAACCGGCCGACAGAATAGGACCCTTTCCGAGTAAGCTGGTTGAAGAAGGTGTCAGCTTGAGAGAACGTGAAATTGGGACCCAATACATTTATGAAGGTACCCGGAGCCAGTCCCATCACGTATCGACTGACCGGTTCCCTTCCCGCATACGCTGACCCCAAATTCTTGTTGTAATGAATGTTACCCACAATCATCCCCGACCAGTTGGGAGTCAAGGAATCCACCATCTTTTTGTCCATCGGTAACATGTTGAACCATGACAGAGGAAAATGACGCTCCATCGGAGGGATATGGATCTCCATCTCGTCGAGAGTAAAGTCCCAACTCTCGGATATATCCAGCACTCGGGGGTTCTTCATAGTCAAAGCATCCCCAAAGAGTAACGCCGGCTTTAGGTATTTTTCCTCCAATTGCCCCGAGTTCATCATGGCACAGAGAAAGTAGAAGGGCTGGTTCTTGATAGCATTTAGCCTCTCCAAAGGCTCATCTGTAGGAAGCTGATTCGCCATATATTGGACTAAGTGGTCAAATCGCACACCCACAGCAAATTGGGCCGAACCCACCAGGGGTTCTCCCACTGGATTGACTGGCAGATTTACTGAAAAAAGGACAAAAGAAACAAGTCAAGAGATGGCTAAACAAAACAACTTAAGTGTTTTTAGGCTTATGCGGCCCAATCTACATGAGCTTATGCGGCTCTGATTTTGTGGGGGTCCTATGCGGCCCTTTTTTAGATGAGCTTATGCGGCTTTACACGACCTTATGTGGCTCTGTTTAGCGTGAGCTTATGCGGTTCTGTTTAAAAGAGCTCATACAGCTCTGTTTGAACATGAGCTTATGCGGCACTAATTAGCGTAAGCTTATGAGGCTCTGTTTAGCGTGAGCTTATACGGTTCTGATTCGATGAGGTCTCATGCGGCCTGGTTCAAATAGGCTTATGCGGTCCTGTTTGATGGGGCTTCATGCGGCCCGGTTCAGAGTGACTTATGCGGCTCTGTTCGACGGGTCCTTATGCGGTTCCGTTTGTGAAGTATTTATGCGGCCACTAGATGACTCCCATGCTGCTCGGACACGGGGTATACCCCCCATGCAGCTTGGATATAGGACGTACATGCGGTACATACAATTTGAACAGTTCAATGAAGACGAAGAAGGCCCGCACATAAAATATGCGACATAGCTATGAAGATTAGGTTCTGAGTTCACGCAATTTCTCTTAAAATCCTTACCAGCAATAGTGGGGTAAACGTCGAAATAAACTTCAGGCGCCACAGTCGATGTAAAAGCCACTCCCTTACCCTTCGTCTCAGCCTTGGAAGTCTTGGGGGCCATCGTTGATCGAAGAAGAAGAAGAAGAAGACGGCAGCCTAGGACAAGAGAGGTTCGAATAAAAGAAGAAAGTAAAGAGTTTCTCTAAAAACTTACTCTTATTTATAGGCAGAAAGGGGCTCATAAACCGACGGACGTATCGATTCGTGTGCCGCCTAAAGAACAAAATCGACTCTTCGGTCATCGAGGCAAATCTGACCCTTGGGATCCCGCTCCAAAAGGTGGCTTTAAATCTGAAACGAATCAAAGGCAATTAAATGAGATGCCTACATGGCACAGTGTAGTCTATGCGGCCAGAATACCCATGAGGCCAGAACTTCCATGCGGCCAGAATACCCATGCGGCCAGAACTTCCATGCGGCCAGAATACCCATGCGGCCAGAACTTCCACGCGGGCAGAATACCCATACGGCCAGAACACCCATGCGGCCAGAACGTCCATGCGGCCATAACGTCTATATGGCCAGAACATTCTATACGGCCAGAACGTCTATGCGGTCAGAACATTCTATGCGGCCAGAAGAGTCTATACGGCACAGAGAGCTTATGCGGACATAGCCATGCTTCTCATTCAAAGTATTTCAATTTTTTTAATTGAAAACTTTGAAGGGGGTCTTGTAGAAGCATAGAAACGAACATGAAATCCTATGCGGCTCAAGACTAGGAGAGTTTCATGCGGCTCAAACATCCATTAGAGTTTCATAAGGTTCAGAAGTTTTCAGCGAGCCACGTAGCCTTATGCGGTTCAAGAAGTCCTTCGCAAACCAGCCATCATTAACTTATGCAGCTGGCTTATTTAATGCCCTGATGCGAAGCGACGGCTCTGACACGAAGGTTTGACAGCCCTGACATAAAAGTGAAATGATGACCCTGACATGGTGGCAGGCTCCTAGGAAAGACAAAAAAATCTTCACAGCTGGCACAATCTACCAACCCCGAAAGCTCCTCATGCGGACCGACTGAAGGACTCTCATGCGGCTCGGTTGTGAGGCAGTCTTCATGCGGCTCAACGGTAAGGTCATCCTCATGCGGCTCGATTGTGAGGCAGTCTTCATGCGGATCAGAGGTGAGGTCATCCTCATGCGGCTCGATGGTGAGGCATTCTTTATGCGGCTCAGTGGTGAGGTCATCCTCATGCGGCTCGATTGTGAGGCAGTCTTCATGCGGCTCAGTGGTGAGGTCATCCCCATGCGGCTCGATTGTGCTACAGTGTTCATGCGGCTCAGTTGTGAGGTCATCCTCATACGGCTCGGTTGTGTGGTCATCCTCATGTGGCTCGGTTGTGCGTCAGTCCTCATGCGGCTCGGTCGTGAGGACGTTCTCATGCAGCTCGGTTGTGAGGCCACCCTCATGCGGCTCGATCGTGAGGACATTCTCATACGGCTCGGTCGTAAAGCCATTCTCATGCGGTTCGCCACAAGTATGGCAGTTGGGATACGTGACGGAAGCTGATCGAGTCTCAATAATCTATATTTATCGTAGGGACACGTGGCAGGAGTCGATCAAATCTCAATAACTCGAATTTGCTGCAATCAACATAACCATCCAGATTTGGTCAAATCCCGAACAAGCCAGATTTATTGTAATCATCATAATCATCCAGATTTAATACAATCATTACAATTCGAGTTTATGGCAATCAACATAATTGCCTAGATATATTGCAATCGTGACAAACCAGATTTATAGCAATCAACATAATTGCCCAGATATATTGCAGTCGTAACAAACCAGATTTATGGCAATCAATATAATGGTCTGGGGCTCAGAATCTGCCACGTGGCTATACACCTCCATCCATGATGCCTATAAATAACAAGGTGTCATTCCCTTGTAAAAAAGGAGAGCACAGAGATATACGCACGAAGCCAGACACAGAGAGGTCCACACCCGAGTAGGAGCATTTCTTCTCTGGAGCCGAGGCTGCGTCCGATCGTCCAAGGAGTAAGGCAGAGCTGCCGTCGCTTTCCCGAGCCTCTATCGTCACCCCCCCAGAAAAACTAAACAATTGTACTTAGATTGCTGTGCCTAGGTTTTTGTCCCTAGGCTTTCTTTGTATGAGTGGGTTTCACTACCAAAATTTATCGATTTAGTGACGGCCCTATCCGTCGCCAATCCGACGGTAATTACAATTAGCGACCGATAACCGACAGATTTTGGCCAAAAAAATCCGTCGACAATCAGCTCATCGCTAATAACGGTCCGTTGCTACGTAGTCGTGAAGCAACGGAATAGCGACGGCTTTTCGATTTCACAATACGAAACTTTAGCGACGCGTTTCCGACAGACTCTCGTCTATTTCAAATTTTAAGTACTGAACTGTGTAGACAATAGCGACGTAAAATTCCGTCGGTAATCCGTCGTAATAGCGTACCACAACGTATCGTTCCGTCGCTAAGCCGTCGAAGCCTTCGATAACAAAGGACGGATTAGCGACGATTTTCTGACAGAAAATCCGTCGATCAGCTTCTGGAAATTCATGTCATTTCCAGCAACATGACGACGGATAAGTCGTCGCTATTCCGTCGATATATATCGACGGAATACGGACGGATTAACCGTCGATCTTGTTCTGGAAATTCTTGGTATTTCCAGAACAAGGGCGACAGATAGGTCGTCGCTATTCCGTCGAACAATGTACCATACTGATGGATAATCCGTCGACCATCCGTCGCTACCTGAAAATATTTTCAAATCTCCAGTTAGCGACGGAATAGCCGTCGAAAAGTAGTCGGAAACTGGTAGTAACCGTCGCAAAACGGTCACAAGTCCGTCGCTAACTGAGAATAGTTTGAAAAAAATTACAGCGCTTTCCCTTTTCGCAAAAATTTGCATAAACCAAACCAATATATAATGCACACCAATTATCCAACAATCACATAGACCAAATATATTATGCACACCAATTATCCAAAAATCACATAGACTAAATATGCACATACGAATTTAATGCACACCAATTATCCAGGAATCATATAGACCAAACCAAATTAATATAAAATAGACATCAATTATCTGGAAGAGTAACCTAATATCCATCGTTATAATCCGATCATAGCACAAATATTCTAAAATTTTCACAAATATTCCAAAACACATAGGAAAGAGTTGGCCAGTTACAGTAACCTAATATCCATCGTGTCGACCTCAAAGGGTTTCTTGCCTCGACCCCTTCCTCGACTGGCAGTACCACCTCGACGAGTCCTAGGAGCCATCTTTCTGATAACAGAAATTTTCATATAGGGTAAAGAAATTTACTCAAGTTATAAAAGTTGTGACGTTGGTTTTTTGCGTTCATCATCATTAGAGGGAGCAGTACTGGAAAAGTTGTGACGTTGGTAGCATGAGAGAGTAAAAATCTGTATCACAAGACTAACAGAATTACTATATAATCATGTACTCACCAATAACCGGATGTAACTGGAGTCGTTGGACCTATCGTGCAGTAATTTGTGGATCCGCTGGTATAGGCCAGATGTACTTAGTATCTAGTGTATCAGATTAGTATCGGTCTATCGGTTTGGTATAGGACGTATCATATTGGTACTGGCCTTAACAAATTGGTATCGTCCTATATCTGATATATACATATATCGGCCGAATAGCTAGGATTCATATTGGCCTTATCGATTTGGTATCGGTCATATCCGATAGGTATCGACCGTGTTGGATTAGTATAGACTATTTCGGATTAGTATCGTGGAAGGTTTAGTAACAACTGTACTTGGATTTCTCTCTTCTCGAGCTAGAATACCATTGTAAGAGAATCACCAGATCGTGATTGGCCAGTTACAGTAACATACATACTTCCTTTTCCATCAGGAAAAGCGAGATTGAAAAGGAAGTATGTATGTTCTGTAACTGGCCATCTACGCTCTCGTGACTCTCTTGTAATGGTAATCTAGCTCTAGAAGAGAGAAATCCAAGTACAGTTGTTACTAAACCTTCCACGATACTAATCCGAAATGGTATATAATAATCCAACACGGCCGATACCTATCGGATATGATCGATACCAAATCGATAAGGCCAATATAAATCCTAGCTATACGGCCGATACATATCGGATAGGACGATACCAATTCGCTAAGACAAATACCAACCGATACGGCCCATACCAAAACGATAGATCGAGAGAGTCAAATAAAAAAAAAAGAAGTAGAGGGAGGAGCAGATTTGTTCAGAGCCATGGTGGAGGAGAGGAGAAGGAAGATGCTTGATCAGAACGGATGGCTCAGAACACAAGCCAAGATTCATTCTAGCATACATTAGTGTGAATCATCTATGTTCTGTACATATGGTGTAGTATATGTTCTTATCGTATCTAGTACTGAAGAACGTAACAGAATCAAGATGAACTCACTAATGTAATACTAAGACATCATCTACTACTATATAAGATATAGTGATAGGTTGTCGTATCATCATTGCCGAGGGATGAGGGTCGGAGGACAGTCAACTTTATCTAAGGCTACTTGCACAGTTTCTGCCTCGCCAGTCGAATGGCTGCAGGGACTATGTCCTGATCACCATGTCGTACCGTAGACTAATGCAAATGGAGCTAGAAATATTCGTCGCTAACCGGTCACTAGTCCGTCGGTAACTGAGAATTTTTTTAAAAAAAAATTGCAGCACTTTCCCTGTTCACAAAAATATGCATAAACCAAACCAATATATAATGCACACCAATTATCCAACAATCACATAGACCAAATATGCACATACAAATTTAATGCACACCAATTATCCAAGAATCATATAGACCAAACCAAATTATTATAAAATAGACATCAATTATCCTGAAGAGTAACCTAATATTCGTCGTTATAATTCGATTTATCTTTTCCCTTCTTTATCTACGGATACATAGTTTCTGCCTCGCCAGTCGAATGGCTGCAGGGACTATGTCCTGATCACCATGTCGTACCGTAGATTAATGCAAATGGAGCTGGAGCCAAAATACAGAAACCAAAATACAGAATCAAATCCCTGGGACGGATGGCTCAGAACACAACCCAACCGGAGAGGATACTCTGAGAGATCCATCTGAGTAGGACGTATACTATGAGAGATCACCTTTACAAGAATGATATCAGTAGTAGGATTGAGTACTGGAGAGGATATTATCAGAGTATACGTCCTACTCAGATGGGTCTCTCACCGTTACTATTTTTTTCTGACAGCATGGTGGATGTGCTCCGTCAACAGATTCTTGCTCCGAGCCAAAACTTTGCCCCGGAGCTCAAGTGGACATTCTTTGTGTAGAGCTCGAGTGAGAGGTTCCTGACAGCATGGTGGTCTCTTTTGTTAAAGTATCCGTGCTCGTCCCACAACCAATGTGGGATGAGCAAGGATACTTTGACAAAGGAGACCACCATGCTGTCAGGAACTCTCACTCGAGCTCTACACGAAGGATGTCCACTTGAGCTCCGGGGCAAAGTTTTGGCTCGAAGCAAGAATCTGTTGACGGAGCACATCCACCTTGCTGTCAGAAAAAAATAGTAACGGTGAGAGACCCATCTGAGTAGGACGTATACTCTGATAATATCCCCTCCAGTACTCAATCCCACTACTGATATCATTTTTGTAAAGGTGATCTCTCAGAGTATACGTCCTACACAGATGGATCTCTCAGAGTATCCTCTAGTGATAGGTTGTCGTATCATCACTGCCGAGGGATGAGGATCGGAGGACAGTCAACTTTATCTACGGATACATAGTTTCTGCCTCGCCAGTCGAATGGCTGCAGGGACTATGTCCTAATCACCATGTCGTAGTACAATACAATCCAGAGATTGACATAGTTCTAGTTCATATATGTAGTCCAATACAAATAGTCTAATACAAAAACAACTCAATACAAATAGTCCAATACAAATAAGTACTAATAGCTAATGAGAACCATGCTGCTCACGCAAACGCTCAGTGATACGATCACACAACCACCTCGAAAAAGCGAGATTTTTGGCGTGAGGAGAGATGTCGTCCCTTGCAAGGACTACTTGAAGAGAACTCCCGGTCTTACTAGCTACCGGTGCTGGATGAATAGAACTCCCAGTCTCACTAGCAACCGGTGCCACTTTCTCCTTAACTGTAGGAGGAGCCACCTCAGCATTCACTGTTTTCCTCAAACGACGTGCCGCTCCTCAGGTCATGGGTGCCATCTGGTAAGATCGATAGTCACAAATAATATAATTGTAACATAAGCAAGCTAACTAAAGGAACCATCATGTAATTTGAGTACATTTTCGAAAGCCGATAAAGTATAAAAAATTCGATTTTTTGCCAAATGTGAGAACGGATGGCTCAGAACACAACCCAAGATTCATTCAAGCATACATTAGTGTGAATCATCTATGTTCTATACATATGGTGTAGTATATGTTCTTATCGTATCTAGTATCTGAAGAATGTAACAGAATCAAGATGAACTCACATAATGTAATACTAAGACATCATCTACTACTATATAAGATATAGTGATAGGTTGTCGTATCATCATTGCCGAGGGATGAGGGTCGGAAGACAGTCAACTTTATCTATGGCTATATAGTTTCTGTCTCGCCAGTCGAATGGCTGCAGGGACTATGTCCTGATCACCATGTCGTACCGTAGATTAATACAAATTGAGCTGGAACTGGAGCCAAAATAAAGTACTACTTCACCATGTCGTACCATTAATTACTCTCTTTCTTTCTCTTCTCCCCCCCTCCGGCGCTCTCACTCTCTCCGGCGCTCTCATACTACTAATTCCTATGTGTTTTAAGTGTAAGAACGGATGGCTCAGAACACAACCCAAAATTCATTCTAGCATACATTAGTGTGAAACATCTATATTCTGTATACATATCGTGTAGTATATGTTCTTATCGTATCTAGTATCTGAAGGATATAACAAAATCAAGATGAACTCACTTAATATAATACTAAGACATCATCTACTACTATATAAGATATAGTGATAGGTTGTCGTATCATCATTGCCGAGGGATGAGGGTCGGAAGACAGTCAACTTTATCTACGGCTACATAGTTTCTGCCTCGCCAGTCGAATGGCTGCAGGGACTATGTCCTGATCACTATGTCGTACCGTAGATTAATACAAATGGAGCTGGAAATATCCGTCACTAACCGGTAACTAGTCCGTCGCTAACTGAGATTGTCACATACATAAACACATATGTATATCATAGCTAGATGTATAGATATATACATCTATACAGAAGCACACAACTGATAGAACTCGCACTGTCCTTGAGACAGTGAACATATATATACACCATGAATCCAAACCCCATATTCATCTTTACTAATCCAAACACCACCAAACTAATGGAACACCCAACATGGATAACACATTATTTAGCCAATATATAAACTCAGATGAATTTGAGAAGCAAAGCCACCCGCCGCCCCCGACCAAAGCCCGCCACCCCAAGCCCGCCGCCCAGTCCAGTAGTTCGGTTGCATATATATATGAAGAGTGCTTATGGCTGTGCGTCGGTTGCAAATAGCCCTGACGCCCCCGTCCCAAGCCAGCCGCCCAGCCCCCGACGCCGCCGCCCCAAGCCCACCGCCCAGCCCCCGACCCAAGCCAGCCGCCCGGCCCCCGACGCCCCAAGCCCACCGCCCAGCCCCCAACACCAAGCCCGCCTCCCAGACCCCGACGCCCCTGCCCCAAGCCCACCGTCCAGACCCCGCCCCAAGCCAGCCGCCCAGCCCCTGACGCCCCAACCCCATGCCCGCCTCCCAGACCCCACGCCCCCGCCCCAAGCCCACCGCCCAGAACCCGCCCCAAGCCAGCCGCTCAGCCCCCGACGTCGCCGCCCCAAGCCCACCGCCCAGCCTCCGATCCAAGCCAGCCGCCCAGACACCGATGCCCCAGCCCCAAGCCCGCCTCCCAAACCCCGACGCCCCCGCCCCAAGCCCACCGCCCAGCCCCCGACGCCCCCGCCCCAAGCCCACCGCCCAGCCCCCGACCCAAGCCAGCCGCCCAGCCCCCGACGCCACAACCCCAAGCCCGCCTCCCAGACCCCGAGAGAGAGAAAGAGAGAGAGAGAGATCGAGAAAGAGAGAGAGAGGGGGTTACCTTCGAAAGAGAGAGGAGAGGACGCCGACGTCGACGACGACACCGACGCCGATCACCGAAGCCGATACCGGCGAGAGAGAGAGAGAGAGGAGAGAGAGAGAGAGAGAGAGAGAGGAGAGAGAGTGAATTTGGGGGATTGCGAAAAGTTCCCCCCCCCCCCCCGTTTCATTTAAAGTCTGGTACGTATATATAGCGACTGAATAGTGACGGAAGAAAACCCGTCGCCACGTAGTCGCCATGTTTGATACGTGTCGACTGAATATCCGTCACTACGTAGTCGAAGATATGTCCCGCCAATTCTCTACACAATTTCTGCCAAATAATCGACTACGTAGCGACGACTGGGGATCCGTCGCTATAATTCCGACAGTGTAGCGACGGACGTGCGACCTTTCCTTTCCCTAAAATTAAAATAGAAAATGGCAAAGGCGTGTAGCCGGTACTCAGTCGCTGAGCGGCCACGAAGCCGTTGCTAACACCGATAGAAAATTACCGTCGCTAAATATCCGTCGCTAATTGAGTGTATTTTGGTAGTGTTTGTGTTTTGAAGTAAAAGTCCAGTCCTTCCATAAAACTGTTCTATTCTTTTATAATCAATAGCAAACAAGCATGAAGCCTTAGGCTCCCTTACGGTGTTACACCGCAATGACATGGCTTGCAAGGCCGAGGCTTTATCCCTATCCGGATACCTCAACGTGGTGTCGTGCCACTCTAGTATGGGGAACACCTCCCCTTTGTAGTGCTGTCTACCCCTCTTTAATTTTATCATACAACATTAGGCTACCTGCCTATTTGCGGTGCTACGCTGCTGTGACTTGGCTCGCAAAATCGAGGCATTACCTCTTTCGAAAACCTCATGGTGGAGTCACCCCACTATAGCATGGAGTTTCACTCCTTGTAGTGCTGCACTACCGTGCTTCCTGTAAAGCGCATCATGCATTCACTCTATATGAGAACTCATTAAGGTGTTTAAGCCAACCTCATTACAGGATCCGTTTTTTGCAGAAAATATACAATAGACAACAACGGTTGTAGGTCCGTAAACTCTCCATGCCACAGAGGACATGTACCCACTGTTCCTGATATTTTTCCACTTAATGGTCCTCTCTTGAACCAAAAGCTAGATGTCTAGTATATTTCTCTTTGAACTAATAGCATAAAACTTTATAGTAGAATTACAATAACACAATATCAGAATGCCTTCAAGCCTATTTTATTTGCTGTGTTATCGACTAGCTGGTGCTTGAGGTCCTTGGTGAACGGATCTGCCAGGTTCTCCTGACTCCGAATATCAATTAGTGTAATAACACCTTTCTTGATGAAATCGTGTACTACCCTGTGCTTCAAACATATAGTCCTCTTCTTCCCATAGAAGAGGTCATTTGATGCCGCCACCGTAGTCGTCTGGTTGTCGTAGTATATCGATATAGTCGGTATTTGCACCCCAACCACTGGAAGATCTTATATCAGCTCCCGAAGCCATTTTGCTTCCTCCGCCGCGGTATCAAGTACAAATAACTCAGATTCCTTGGAGGACCGCGAGAGCATAGTCTGCTTCTTTGATTTCCATGATATAGCAGCTCCACCTATTATGAAAATGAATCCACGTGTGGACATCTCGCTCTCCAACTTTGAGCACCAGCTGGCATCACTGAAGTCTTCTACTACCGGCAGATCCCCGCTGTAGTGCAGTGCATATGTCTGAGTCTTCTTGAGATATTTTATTACCGTTTTATAGCTTTCTAGTGCTCAATGCTTGGGTTGCTCGTGAAACGACTCAGCATTCCTACGGTGAAAGCTATGACAGGCCTTGTGGCAGTAGTAGCATACATCAAACTTCTGATAACGCTTGTATACTCCAGCTGACTGACGCTTTCCATCGAGTTAGGCTTCAGCTTAAGATCACACCTGTAAGGCATATCGATCCCTGGAAGATCCTTATATCCATAACGTGTGACCATTTTCTCAATATAATGAGACTGTGACAGCGTCAGTCAAGTGTCTGTCCAGGTGATCTTGATCCCTAAGATCACATTAGCTTCCTCCAAGTCCTTCATACTGAACTTAAATGAGATGAACTTCTTTGTCTTCGTGACACAACCCATATCCCTACCTAGGATTAGCATTTTGTCCACGTACAGACAAACTATTACACCTCTTCCATCAGTGAACTTTGTATAAACACACTTGTTCGTCTCGCTGATCCTGTAACTATTTGATCTTATAATCTTGTCAAATTTTTAATGCCATATCTTGGAAGCCTGTTTAAGACCATACAAAGATTTTACCAACTTACAGACTTTGTCTTCAAGACCCTTGATGACAAATACCTCTAGTTGTTGCATGTAAATCTCTTCGGTTAGCTCGCCATTTAGAAAAGTCATTTTCATGTCCATTTGATGTATCACCAACTTATGTATTACTGTGAGAGCAATTAACATTCTAATGGTGGTCATCCGGGCAACTGGAGCATATGTTTCAAAGTAGTCGATCACCTGTTTCTAAGAAAATCCCTTGGCTCCCAACCTAGACTTGAACTTGTCAATAGTTCCATCTGCTTTCATTTTCTTCTTAAAGATCCATTTGTATCTGATGAGTTTTGCTCCTTCAGGAAGATCCACCAACTCCCAAGTGTTATTTGAGGTGATTGAATCAATTTTATTGTCTATCGTCTCCTTTTAGAAAACTGCGTCTCTGGTCTTCATCGCATCATCATAGGTATGCGGATCTGCTTCCACATGATAGGTGACAAAGTCACTTTCGAAGTCCTTTGGCCTCCTCACACGCTTAGCTGACGGCTCAGTGAGTTCTGGTTCAACTGTTGTTTCCACAACAACATCTTCTTGGACTACATTCTCATTGAAAACTTCAGCTTCCTGCGCACCCTCGTTGTTCTCTGGAACATCCGCAAGAATAATTTTTGTGCCTTGTAAATTTGTCTTCAAAATATATTACATCGCGAGATTCGATGATATGATTTGATTCAATATCAAGAAATCTCCGAACATCACTCTTATCGGCATAACCCAAGAAGATTGTCTTTGTAGTCCTTGTCCCAAGTTTCTGAATCTTCAGATCTAGAAGCTTTATATATGACAGACACCCCCACACTCGAATGACATTCAAGTTAGGTCTGACCTTGAACCAGAGTTCATGAGGAATAACTTCTGAAGTTGCATGAGGCACTCTATTTAGAATAAAAGTGGCCGTCAATGCAGCTTCTCCCCAGTAGCATTTTGGAAGACCCGTAGTCAAAAGCATTGAGTTTATGATTTCTGTCAATATTCTGTTCTTCCTCTCTGCTACTCTATTTGATTGAGGAGAGTACGAAGCCATAGTCTCGTTGAAAATTTCATGTTCTTTGCAGAATGATACGAATTTATGAGATCGGTACTCTTTACCTCGATCATTCCTTATTCTTTTGAGTTGTTGTCCAGTTTGCCATTCAGTCTTGACCCTGAACTCTTTGAACTTCTTGAATGCTTTGTCTTTGGCCTTCAACATGTAGACGAACGTATACTTTAAGAAGTCATCGATGAAGGTTATAAAATACTTTATCTCGGCCTTTGTAGAGAACTGTTTGAAGTCATAGATATTCGAGTGCACCAACTCCAGATGATCTGTGCTTCGATTAACCCGAGGCAAAGGTTTTCTTATGATCTTCGTTTGAGCACAAACTTCACATTTCTCTATCTTATCCCCACATTTGGAAATAAGTTCTAGACTAGACATTCTGTTTATTCGTTTATAATGAACATGTCCTCTCCTATTATGCCATAACTCAAGAGTATAAGAAGAATGAGTGATTGCATTAACAATATTAGACTGATTTACAAGCTGAATTGTAAATATTCCTTGGTATAAAAAGTTTTCCCAAAGTATGTGCCCTTTATGGACATCACCATCTAGCCAGCATTGATGTCCATCCTTAGGCCTGTATTACAGAGTAGGCCTTCCGAGATTAGGTTCTTTGCGATAGCAGGTACATACTTTACACCTTGAAGCATCAGAGACTTTCCAGAAGTTAGCTTCAATACTACCGTCCCGATCCCTTGCACCTCAGATTGTGCTTGGTTTGCTACTATAACAACTTTAGAAGTTTGGGTGTAGGTGGTGAACCACTCATTGCTTGAACAGACATGGCAGGTGGCACCAGTGTCTACCCACCAGTCAGAGTTTGCCCCCACCGCATCGACCTGAGCAATCATAGCAACAACGTCAGTTATCAAAGAAACCTTGCTAGGCTCACGTTGCTCTGATTGCCTGGTCTTCGCTTTGCATTCACTCTTGAAGTTGCCCTTCTTGCCACACTTGAAATAAAGCATCTGGGACTTTGCCTTTTAATGCTTGAAGGAGGTCCCCTTCACTTTCAGATTATTGGGGTCCTTCTTCATGCTGTGGGAAGCCGCCTGCTTCCCTTTCAATTCTTTGGCGTGAACCAAATTGGTGTTAGCCAACTGTTTGGACAAAGCATCCACTTTCAGTTGAGCCGTCATCTGGTCCTCAACGTAAATTTCTTGCAGGAGATCTTCCAGACTGATCTCCAACTTCTTCCTTTGTTGTAGTGCCCCGTCCCACTCAGTCAATCGGAGGAATCATAACGCCGACGGCGTTCGGACTTAGCCATACAACGACGACTCGAAGACATCGCTCAGGTGGGGTAGTTTCGGTGAACTTGCCCATCTTAGCCTTTACTTAATAATTTGTGTGTTTTCAACTTGCACAATAGGCTTGATAATAAAAGAGACAAATCCACATAGCTAAGGAAATAATCCCAACGAATCAAATCGAGTTTAGAACATGGAAAACGTCCCACGGTCGGATTAGAGTTAGTACACGGCATGCTTTGAAAATGACACTCGGTCCTTCGTCCCGTGGCTTGGAAGAAGGAAAGTTGGTATTCGTCACAAACTATGAGTTAGCCTAAATCATAGGCATTGTCCGCGTAGATGCTCGATAAAGAATGTACGTTTCCTCTAATGCAAGGCTCGGCATAGCCTTGATCATCCCACGAGCTAAGTTATATCGCACGACTTATGGCATGAGTTTAGGTACCCAAAGAATTTGGTTGTTCAAGTTGAGCGTATGCACGGTCCCACGGTTCTACGGCTGCATATAGCCATTCGTTCCTACGGTCTTAAGGCTCGTCACATAGAGTGAGACTTGGACGATAGTGTTGCATGGAATATATTAGAGTATGAGACGTTCCTATGCACGTTAAGAAGTATGAGGCGGTCCCTCGGTTGGGAGTCTCGTATTTCTATGCACGTTAAGAAGTACGAGACGGTCACTCGGTTGTGAGTCTCGCGTTCCTATGAACGTTAAGTAGTATGAGGCAGTCCCTCGGTTGGGAGTCTCACGGTCCCGATACACGTTATACAATGTGTGGTTCGGAGCACGAGTTGCTAAGTATAGTTCTAGTCGTACCAACAAATTAGGCCATGCATTTACGTGAGTCTAGATGTCTCGTAGGTGCGTGGTCATTGGACAACTTATCGATAAGGATTTCTGCCTAGACAGGTTATACGCCGGGGTACCGGGCCCAGTCATCCTAGGAGGTAGACGTTATAGCAACGCAAGTATTTTTTGGGTAGTCGGGGGCTTTCCATGGGGCTAGCTACCTTGTATCGAAGGACCCGCCGCCTACCCGAACTATGTCCACGATGGCTTGTCATGCCAGTGGCCTTTCATATAGATAATTGGCGTACTAAGCAGCGAATCCGCATGCACGGTGTCGGTCGTAATAAAGGAAGTGTAAGCACGATATGTGTTGAGTTATGGAATGCGTGCACGGTATGCACATAAGGTATTATAAAGCCTAAGATTTGGCTATGCGTAAAGACACGTGCTTCGGCATGAGATACGACGTCGTGCTTAAGTTCTCAACACCGATTCTACAAGTTGGGTTAGACGTTCCGAGTTAAGTCTGGATGGGCCGTAGGGAAAGTTTTGTTAAGTCAGGTTAAGTTGGTACGAGGCACGACCTCGATGTTTACTGGGCACGACCTCGAAATGTGAGGCACGGCTGCGTTGTCACAACACGAGTATAGGCAAGACTAAGCGAGGAGGCACTGCCTCAGTGATATTGAAACACGAATCGAGTTCATTGCATAACCGAGTCGTTATGTCCCATAGTATGGCACGAAAGACAAGTATGAGTCGGTGCATCGGCATTTCAAGCACGAGAACAGTCAAGAGGCAAGGGTAAGAAAGTTATCGGTACAATAGCACGGTGATGGTCTAATAACACTAAATAGGCCGGGAGCCTATGTCCTAAAATCGATCCTAAGGCAAGAATAGAAAGACAATCGTAAATGGTCTATGTTGCACAAAGTAAATCAAATGTGTTAGTTTTGTATGGGTGGGCGAGGAGCTCACTCCACCAGTACAGTTGAGTACTGGCACCCACATAGTTTTCATGTACAGGCGCATGTAGAAGCTCGTGGTGCAGGGCTCGCTTGGATGCATCGAGGCACGGAGTTCCTTGGCGATTCAAAGCGTACGACCGCGTAGAATCAAGACTTATACGGGACATAATGTATGGACATCGCCTCTCCGAAGCATCCGCTGGCTTGAGATATGTATTGAGAGAAGAGAGAGAGAGCTGAGTGATTGTAATGAGAGAAGAGTGAGCTTGAGTGACTTGTAATCTTGGCCTTGTGCCCCCATTGTAAACTTTTATCCATATCAATAAAAAGCTTCATTTGAATAACTTACGTTTTATTCTAAATTTTCGCTGCGTGTTCAATATCTCTGCTTGGGACTTTTGTGCGACGATCCCGTCGCTGCCGTTGAAATCGGCCGTTATGGAACCCGCCTTACATGAGCGCAATCTAGGCTCGTGCGGCATCACGCCTTAGAGGGGATGATCGCTCCTACAGGAGCGGGGCGTGACATAATGGTATCAGAGCCCGACTTTACGTCCTTGGACTATCGATTGAATTCTTTAACTCCGTTGTTTCCGCAAACTTTGAAGTGTTGCTTCCGTAAGTTGATATCGTTGGTGCACTCTCTCTCAATTTTTCTACAGGATATCCATAGAATAAGTCTAATATTTTTAAAAGCTCGTACGAATTCTCGGTTGAACGGGACCGATAGGCGAAGGCCTTTGTGCCAAACTACGACGGACTCGAGTTGAAAGAAAACCGATGCTAAAAAGTTAATAAACATAGTACGTGCTTGAATAACCTTACGTTGACACTAGCAAACGAGTACACGAGACTGAAGTATAGTCCGTACAGGATGGCTATACACACGACCTTTTGGCTAAGTTGTGTCGCGTGTTGCACACCTCGACCTTTTGGTGCAAACGAGTCGCAAGCAATATTAAGTGTCGCTCGATCGGGAATAGAAATACACTTGGAGTGTATATCGATAGGAATGCTATCGAACTAACGCTTAGGCATACGCGAAAGACTGGATTTGGCTTTTGAGGAAATAGTGCGAACGACTTAGTGCGTCGATACGACGTGAGCGATTACGCTAGAGATTCGTCGAACGAATCTGAAAGATGTCTTGGCGAGTGATGCGAACGTGATTGTGGACTAGATCGGATGGCTCGAATCCTGAGTGGTGTATAGTTTATCTTGGAAATCATTCGAGCAAATTTGAGGATTATGAGTAACGGCGAGTATATCGGCGAGGCGATGCGATCGCGCAGAGCCTTAGAACGCATCACGCTTAGTTGGTTGTGACTTCGAATGACCCGAACGAGATGTCGTTCGGACAAATTGTGAATGGGCAACGCGAGTTAGAACATGATTCAGAATGATGAAACAAGTGAATGACTTGATCGAGGAAATCGATGCGGATCATATACAAAAAGTTAGCACGACTGGTAGATAGCGTACATAAAATATTCAATTTTAAAGTTACGCGAATGACTCTAAGGACTGGATTGAATATTGCTCGATGATCTGAGTTACCAAAGGAATGATGCAAATTGAGGAAGTACATTGGTCGATGATTTAAGGTAGACGGACGAATAATACGTTTTTTCGGATTTGAACGAATTGAACTTGTAAAGGATTCGGGGGATAATGATCGAACTTGATATTGAATGTCGAGGAGATCATCCAGTTGGATGCTAGCATCATTCATACGATTCAAAATTCGTTGCAAAAGAAGATCGTCAGGTTACGCATATCATCGATGGTATTTAGGCGTATCAAAGATCGATATACGATAACTCAGGGGTAATCTGACACGGTGAATGACGATCGTACAAGTGTTATCGTTCTGAATGGATGCAATACTTAGGACTTTGGTTGAAATAAATGTTGGATGAACACGATCGTGTCTTGATGATTACGCGAATAACCACAGTGTCGACATTCTTGTCTTGTACGAGCGTGACTCCAGTCTCGTACATGCATCCCGTCGGATTTGGGGCGATCGTTCCGCGTGAGCGCTGACATGGTGATTCATGTCGCGGGAATGATCGAACTCAAAAAATCAGGATACGGCAACTTTGATTGTCTCGACTTGTTGGCTTGATGCGAAGGTGAACTCGAGGATTTGTAGGACTTATGATTGACGAATGAATGAAACTTAAGGATTGAGTAGGTCCAATCCTCACATCGAGAATGAATTAGTCTAGACACCAAACAAGAGTTACGTCCCGATGAGAACGATTATCTCGTGGGAGCATGCATGGTAATTCGTGCCCAGCATGGATAATCTGACTCGCGTGAGATCGGGGCACAATATATTGTTAAGTCGGACGACCGTGTGATCGATTACATGAATTGGGATGAACGACTTCGGAAGTATGGAATGTTAAATTTTGGTTTAGCAATGAATTGTGTTGTAGCATGCTTGACTTGGAGATTGATAGGCAGATTATGTCGAACATGTTCAAAGAGATAGACTATACGAAATGGCTTGATGAACGAGCGATATGATCTTGTCGAGGATTGGTTGAATGTGAATTATCGTAGGATGGCTTTGCTGAACGACTCGGACCACGTGCGACAAATATTGGGATGTGCGTAGGGAATCGATGCTCGATGTTTAGAAATCAGAGTGATGCGAGCTTGGATAGAAAATCCTGTACCATCGATTTGGTTTGACTTTAGGATGGGGTCAGTGTTGATATTGTTGTTTGGGAACTATGATTCCAATACTAAAGGAAAGACATAGCCTAACAGTTACGCAGACGTTCCAACGCGAAGCGATAGGATGTGTGGAGGCACCGCTCGCGATTCTCGATTGACATGCACGTATATCAGGGACATCCGAATATGTGCACGATCCGACTCGAGTGGTGATGGCGGATTCTCTATCACGAGTCTTGGCTGAAATACGTATGTTTTAGGGATACCTAGAATATGTGCACGATCCAACTAAGTGATACGTTGAATCAAGTGAGACTTGAGGAATGGGAAAGTGTCGAGGATTTTGAGATCGTGAGTTTCGTAGAAATGTTGATGGAATACGATCATTGAATTGAGACGAGTTTGAATGTTGGTTGATCAGTTAGTATGCCTTACGACTAAGTTAGCGATCAGCACGAGCGTGGCTCGGATTGAGGGAACGCATAGGAGGAGTGTGTACGAGTAACGTAGGATGTTGAATCGAGTTATAAGCCAATAAGTGTACTCAGTAAGTTTCGAGGACGAAACTTTTTCTAAGTGGTGTATGATGTAGTGCCCCGTCCCGCTCAGTCAATCGAAGGAATCATAACGCCGACGGCGTTCGGATTTAGCCATACAGCAGTGACTCGAAGACATCTCTCAGGTGGGGTAGTTTCGGTAAACTTGTCTCATCTTAGCCTTCTCTTAATAATTCGTGTGTTTTCAACTTGCACAATAGGCTTGATAATAAAAGAGACGAATCCACATAGCTAAGGAAATAATTCCGACGGATCGAATCGAGTTTAGAACATGGAAAACGTCCCACGGTCGGATTAGAGTTGGTGCACGACGTGCTTTGAAAATGACACTCGGTCCTTCGTTCCGTGGCTTGGGAGAAGGATAGTTAGTATTCATCACAAACTATGAGTTAGCCTAAGTCATAGGCGTTGCCCGCGTAGATGCTCGATAAAGCATGCACGTTTCCTCGAATGCAAGGCTCGACGTAGCCTTGATCGTCCCACGAGCTAAGTTGTATCGCACGGCTTATGTAATGAGTTTAGGTACCCAAAGAATTTGGTTGTTCAAGTTGAGCGTATATACGGTCCCACAGTTCTACGGCTGCATATAGCCATTCGTTCCCACGGTCTTAAGGCTCGTCACATAGAGTGTGACTTGGACGATAGTGTCGTACGGAATACATTAGAGTAAAAGACGTTCCTATGCACGTTAAGAGTACGAGGCGGTCCCTCGGTTGGGAGTCTCACATTCCCATGCACGTTAAGAAGTACGAGGCGATCCCTCGGTTGGGAGTCTCGCGTTCCTATGCACGTTAAGAAGTATGAGGCTGTCCCTCGGTTGGGAGTCCCATGGTCCCGATGCACGTTATACAAAGTATGGTTCAGAGCACGAGTTGCTAAGTATAGTTCCAGTCGTACCAACAAATTAGGCCATGCATTTACGTGATTCTAGATGTCTCGTAGGTGCGTGGTCATTGGACAACTTGTCGACAAGGATTTCTGCCTAGACTGGTTATACGCCGGGGCACCGGGCCTAGTCGTCCTAGGAGGTAGACGTTATAGCAGCGCATGTATTACGTGGGTAGTCGGGGGCTTTCCATGGGGCTAGCTACCTTGTATCGAAGGACCCATCGCCTACCCGAGCTATGTCCACGGTTGCTTGTCATGCTAGTAGCCTTTCATACAGATAATTGGCGTGCTAAGCGGCAAATCCGCATACACGGTGTCGGTCGTAACAAAGGAAGTGTAAGCACGGTATGTATTGAGTTATGGAATGTGTGCACGATATGCACATAAGGTATTCTAAAGCCTAAGATTTGGCTATGCATAAAGATACGTGCTTCGGTACGAGATACGACGTCGTGCTTGAGTTCTCAACACCGGTTCGACAAGTAGGGTTAGACGTTTCGTGTTAAGTCTGGAAGGGCCGTAGGAAAAGTTTTGTTAAGTCAGGTTAAGTTGGTACGAGGCACGACCTCGATGTTTGCTGGGAATGACCTCGAAATGTGAGGCACGGCTACGTTGTCACAACACGAGTATAGGCAAGACTAAGCGATGAGGCATTGCCTCAGTGATATTGAAACACGAATCGAGTTCATTGCACGACCGAGTCGTTATGTCCCAGAGTATTGCACGAATGACAAGTATGAGTCGGTGTATTGGCATTGCAAGCACGAGAATGGTCTAGAGGCAAGGGTAAGAAAGTTATCTATGCAATAGCATGGTGACGGTCTAACGACACTAAATAGGCCGAGAGCCTATGTCCTAAAATCGATCCTAAGGTAAGAATAGAAAGACAATCGTAAATGGTCTATGTTGTACAAAGTAAATCAAACGTGTTGGTTTTGTATGGGTGGACGAGGAGCTCACTCCACCAGTACAGTTGAGTACTGACACCCACATAGTTTTTATGTGCAGGCGCAGGTAGAAGCTCGTGGTGCGGGGCTTGCTTGGATGCGTCGAGGCATGGAGTTCCTTTGCGATTCGAAGCGTGCGGCCGCATGGAATCAAGACTTATACGGGACATAATGTATGAACATCGCCTCTTCGAAGCATCCGCTGGCTCGAGATATGTATTGAGAGAAGAGAGAGCTGAGTGATTGTAATGAGAGAAGAGTGAGCTTGAGTGACTTATAATCTTGGCCTTGCGCCCCCATTGTATACTTGTTTCTATATCAATAAAGAGCTTCATTTGAATAACTTACGTTTTGTTCTAAATTTTCGCTGCGTGTTCAATGTCTCTGTTTGGGACTTCTGTGCGACGACCCCGTCGCCACCGTTGAAATCGGTCGTTATGGAACCCGCCTTGCACGAGCGCAATCTAGGCTCGTGCGGCATCAAGCCTTAGCGAGGACGATCGCTCCTGTGGGAGCAGGGCGTGACATATGTATGTTTACATAGAACTTGCTCCACCCATCGGGGAACTTCGAGACGATCCCTCCAACAACAAACCTGTCGGGAAGGGGCATCGCCTCATCTTCCAACTTCTGTCGCAACTTCAGGAACTCTTTCACCTGCGACAGCATTAGCTTCTCATCTTCAAAGAACCACTTATGATATCTTTCAAGTAAAAATATCTTGCTTCAGTTCTTATCATCTTCGTATAATTTCTCCAAAGACACTCGTATCTCTCTGGCAATAGTCTTCTTTGAATATGATTCCGCCAGGGAGTCTTCCTTAGTATTTAGGATCATAAGCCTACAAATGCTATTGTCCCTTCTCCACTTGGCCTGGTTCTTACTAGCAGCAGTAATTGTGGCTGCAAATCCAATTTCTGGAATAGTAGCTTTCTTCTCAATAAGCACATGGTCAACATCAGAGAATTGAATATTAAGGCTAACCTTCCTTTTCCAGATTTGATAGTACTCACTATCAAATTGCACTAACTTTGTGAAGTTAGGATTGATTAGCGAAGCACGAAAGTTTTTCATCTTGTGAAATCAAGCTTTGAGATTGTCAGTCCCAGGGCATAATTTTTGATGGGAAACTGAGAAATGAAACGATTGTAAAAAACAACGTTTCGTAGCAACACTTCAAGGAAGGTGCACGACAGAGATCTTTGGAGGATTCTGGATAACAAAAATCTAAAAAAAATTTGCTACAACAACAAACGAATGTAATGCTTCTAAAAAAGAAGATACAAATCGAATTGCTAGCAATAGCAGCAATTATTTTGTAACAGTTTCTGATTAGATCAGAACAGTTCTCGTTCAGAACGAGTTAAAGTGGATGACAGAAGATGAAGTAGATGAAAGAACAGCTTGCTGGGGTGAATGATCACTGGTGCTCATAGCTTGATTCGCCCCACACGAACAACTTCCAAAAACTAGCAAGATCGACGAAGAACTTTGGAACACTCTGCTCTTCTGACTCCTCGGATGGTCCGGACTCCTAGCTAAGTGGCGCTGGTGCACTTCTTCTTTGATTTCTGGAACTTTGTGGAAATTCGTAAAAAATTGTGTTCTGAACACTTGTACCCTGAGAGAGAGAGCATAGAAGCTTATATAGGCTCGTACTGTAATCGTCCAGTTAGCAAAACATTTAGGACGTGGGAAAAACTGCCCCGAACGTTCTGTAACTGCTCAAATCGTGCACTGACACGATTTAAGCCAACTGGTGCACAGTGTGCGCCGCCTACACCACCTACGCCATACGCACATAGTGCTTACTGTGCACCTGTGCCATATGCGCACCGTGTGCTACCTTCACCACCTGCACCACCCGTACCACAAGCGTACCGTACGCCACCTGCGCCACCCACGCCACATGCACACTGTACGCTACCTACGCAGCTGTGCCACACGCGCACCGCGTGCACCCCGTACCAACCGCCGTGCCAACTGCTGCACCATCTGGCCGTACGATCGGCTAGCGCAAACTGGCGCACGAATGGCTGTGCAGGAGGCTCGTGTAACGAGCGCAACTTAAGCATACTATGAGCCTAACGACGATGTTGACGTGCTAAGTGAAAAGTATGCCAACAAAATGCCACATTACGTCTCATGAACCCATGATCCCGATTCCGAGTCTGAGTCGCTAAGCCCGTACGGGGCTTAGCTCTAATGAAAAAAATTCCAGTAGAAAAAAAGCAAATGCTTTCCCATGGAGTCTTGTCCTTACCTCCTAGTAAAATTGCCCACATGGTTCCCTCCTTAGGGTCACCACCCCATGTGCATATCTCAACAACACATAGCAAGTATATATATTAAGATACCTCATGATGCTTTTCCAATGTGTGACTTAATTTACTAGGCATGTTGTGAGCAATCTCTCTACATGCAAAGGAAAAGCTCCAACAAAAGTAAACAAAGAGAAAAAAATGAGGAATAATATTTGGTCATCGTAATTTTGAATTGAACTTGTCTTATAAGTATCAGCTCAATTCCCATATCAAACCTGACAAAATTGTGAAAGATCGATTCAAAACCCCAGAAACCCTGCAATTAAGAACCAATACTCATTTTTTTAAAAGAACCAATACAGAAACTGAGGGCCTGTTTAGTTATGTCTTATAACACGATTTTTTGGGTGAAAACAGTAAATTGACAAAAAAAATGTGTTTGGCAGCTCCTTTCTCGGTTTTGCTTTCTCAATTTTTTTTTGAAAACCACCTTTATAATGTTGCCTTTACAGAGCATCAAAAACATGTTTTCTGAGATTTTTTTGTGTGTACTGTTGGGAGGCCCCACAACCCACCAAACCCTCCCCTTTCACTACCAAAATAAAGTAAATTGGCAACGGCGGTTTAGCGACGGAATAAATTCGTCGTCAGTAGCGACGGACTGCCGACAACTGGCGACGACTTTCCGGCTAATCACGTACCAAATTTTTTTTAAGGGTGAACATCCGTCGCCTATCCGTCAACAAGCCGTCGGTAAAATAGCGACGGAATAAAAACCCGTCGGCAAGTAGTCACTCGGTAGTCACTAATTGGCAGGAAAATGTTAAAACAATCGTGGAAAAATGTCAATAGTTGGCGGAAGAATTGGCGACTACTTAGCGACGGATAATCCGTCGACCAGATGGTGGGATATTAGCGACGGACATACCGTTCGTCGCTAAGTGGTCAACTGGTCGAATTTTTTTTAAAAAAAAATCGAGTGAGATTAATGGCTAAGTAGCAATGAACAGTCCGTCGCTAAGTCAAAAGCCTAGCTTAAGTTGAATCGACGGGGGGAAATTTTCATTCCCCCCAATTTTTTTCTCTCTCCTCTCTCTCTCTCTCTCACTCTTGGACGATCGAGGTATGCTCTCTCTCTCTCTCGCTCTTGGGCGGTGGTGGGGTGGGAGGGGAGCCGACGGTGGTGGGAGGGGGCGGGCAACGGGGGGGCTGGCCGTGGGGGTGGGGGGTGGGGTGGGGGTCGCCGTGGGGGGGGGCTGGCGGAAGTGGGGTGGGTTAGTGGAAGGGGGCGGGTAGTGAGGGGGCTGGTCGTGGAGAGGCTGGCCCCGGGGGTGTTGGGGGTGGGCTGCGGTGGGGGGGGGCTGGCCAGGAGGGTTTGGAGGGGCTGGCCGGGGGGGCGGGTTTGGGGGGTGCTGGCCGCGGGGAGGCTGGCCCCGGGAGGGGGGTTGGGGACAGGTTTGGGGGGCTGTCTGCGGGAAGGCTGGCCCAGGTGGTGGTTGGGGGTCGGCTGCGGGGGGGGGGGGAGGGACGGGGTGGGGCTGGCCGGGGGGTGGGGGTGGGAGGGGGTGGTGGGGGGGTTGGGGGTAGGCTCGGGGGGGAGGGGGGGTTAAGGTCTGGCCGGTCTGGCCGCGGGGGTGGCTGACAGATATATATATATATATATATATATATATATATATATAATTATTTTTTTTGGAAACAATGGCTAGGGCCTTCATTGAAACAGAAAACGATAGAGTGGAACCGGGAGATAGCCCAAGTTCCTACAAAATGTGGGTGTGAGCCCTAAACGGTGATTGATTGGGACCGAGTGGAGGCCCAAGATTAAACAAAATATAGGTATAACCCAAAACGAGGATCCAGAACAGTGACGTTGTTGTTATTGTTGATGAGTTGTTGTTGTTGTTTTTTTTTGGTTTGGTTGGTTCGAAAACCCACTGAACAAAATTCAAAATTCAAAAAAAAAGAAAAAAAAGAGCTGGTAAGCGCGAAGCGCTGCTCCCGAGGGGGGACAGAGTGCACTGCCCGAGGCATGAAGTACTGCCCGAGGCTCGGGGACTGCCTGATGGGGCACGCGGAACGAAGAGCCTCGGGACTCCCCCCCCCCCCCCGCCATCGCGCCGGTAGGGAGCCGACGACTCCGGTGGGAGTGGGGGACCGCCGCTAGGGAGGGGTGGGAGGACAGCTACGGGAAAGGAGGGAAAACACCGGCGAGCATGAGAGGTCGTCCGGCGAGAAGGAAATGGGGAGGCGAAGGAGCCAGGGGGCGTCATCGGCCGATGGCGGGGGGCATCGATCGGGGGGCGGGAGGCGTCGACTCCGGGGGAGCAAACCGCTGCCAGGGGGGAGAGGGGCGGCTCCGGGGGCCCAAGGCGTCGCACATCCCGGGGGAAAGGAGAGGCTGGAGGGGGGCACCGGGCAAGGGGCACCGGCGAGCGGCCGATCGGCAGGGGAAGACGTCCCGGCGGGGAGGAGGGACGGGGGAGTCGCCAGCGGCCGTCGAGGACTGGAGGGGAGAGGGGAAGCGTCTGGACCGCGAGAGGGGGGAGGGGAAGCGTCTGGACCGCGGAAGGGGGGGAGGGAGCCGGGGCTCGACCTCCGGGCGGCCGGAGGCCTACCACCGGCGAAGGGGGCCCTCCCGGTCACGGCGAACGGAACGACGGAGCTCGTAGCGGGGGGCTGCCAGCGAGACGACGTCCGGTGAGTCTGGGAGGGCAGAGTCGGGGGCGGCCAACAAGTCGTCGTCCGGCGAGGCTGGGTGGGCAGAGGCTGGGACAGCGGGAGGGGGGATGGGCCACCGGGAGAGAATGGAGAGGAAGGTGGCCGCCTCCGCAAGGGGGTGCGCCACCGGGAGAGGGGGAGCGGCGAGAGGAGAGTCGAGGGGGGGACGGCTGCCACGAGAGAGACGCGACGAGGGGAGACACCGCCGGCCGCGAGAGAGGAGCAGCGAGGGGACACGCCGGAAAGGGAGGAGGGCCTGGCGGAGGGAGGCTAGACTCCGACAGAGGGCCGGGGGAGGGATCCGGGCGGGGGGCCAGCGGAGGAGATGCCCGACGCCGTGCCCTGTGGCGTCGACTGCGACGGAGGCGGCGCTTTGGGTGGAGCGGGAGGAGGGGGAAGGGCCAAGGGAAACCGCTCGAGTGGAAAATCGGCCAAGCGGGTCCTGGCCGACCGGGGGGACGGGGAGGGCGAGATAGGATGGAGGGACCCAGAGAGAATGGGGGAGAGACGGGGGGCCGAGGGTGAAAAAGATATAGAGGGGGGCGGTCGGGCCGAGGAGGCCGATCGGCCAGCACGCCCAACTGGCCGGAGGGGGGAGCAGCGGCGCTCCCACCGGAGAGGGAAGCAGCGGAGCACTCAACCCCATCTTCAGTCTATATATATATATATATATATATATATATATATATATATATATATATATATATATATAGGAGTATATATAAACTTTGGACCAAAATCGAAACCGAATAAGTAAATTTAGTATATTGAAGACCGAAACCGAACCAAATTTTTTAAAATTTAGTATGTTTGAAACCGAAACCAAAACCAAAACCAAATCAGCGGATTATGGCTCGTTCCGCCTCCAATCGGTATCGGTATCGGACAATTTCATTGAGTATCAGAATTGGTATCGAACTAATTACGTTTAGTTTATCTTACAATACTGATTTTCACATCCAAATTGAAATTGATCGTTACTTTGTTGATCGTACATGGATGCACCAGCGGATCAACCTCCTCGACCATAGGTACTTATATGTATTGACCGTATCAGATTAGTATCGGTCTATCGGTTTGGTATATGCCGTATCAGTTGGTATTGGTCTTAGCAAATTGGTATCGTCCTACCCTATATGTATCGGCCGTATAGCTAGGATTCGTATTGGCCTTATCGATTCGGTATCGACATATCGAATTTGTATCGACAGTATCAGATTAGTATGGTGGAAGGTTTAGTAACAACTGTACTTGGATTTCTCTCTTCTAGAGCTAGATTACCATTGCAAGAGGGTCACGAGAGCGTATCTGGACAGTTAAAGAACATACATGCTTCCATTTCAATCTCGCTTTTCCTGATGGAAAAGGAAGCATGTATGTTACTATAACTGGCCAATCACGATCTGGTGACTCTCTTGCAATGGTATTCTAGCTCGAGAAGAGACAAATCCAAGTACACTTGTTACTAAACCTTCCACGATACTAATCCGAAATGGTCGATACTAATCCGACATGGCCGATACCTATCGGATATGACCAATACCAAATCGATAAGGCCAATATGAATCCTAGCTATATTGTCGATACATGTACATATCGGATAGGACGATACCAACTTGTTAAGGCCAATACCAATTTGATACGTCATATACCAAACCGATAGACCGATACTAATCTGATACGGTCGATACTAAGTACATCTGGCCTATACCAGCGGATCTACCAATTACTACATGATAGGCCCAAGGACTTCAGTTACATCCAGTTATTGGTGAGTACATGATTATATAGTAATTCTTTTAGTCTTATGATACATATTTTTACCTCCAATCTGTGATGAATCGTTACTTCTTTGATCGTACATGGATGTACAAACGACAACATGAGAGCAGAATATGTGTGAGTGATGATTTTCAGGCAGGCATGAAAGTGTTTCTTAAGTATGCCATGAGCAAAGCTCAGTACATGGACGGTACCAAAATCAAGTGTCCATGTCGTAATTATCGTAATAAATATTACGAAGAAGTGGTGATTGTGAGAGATCATTTGACCCATTCTATGATATGTTTCAGGATGCTGATACTCCTCTACATCCTGGTTGTGATACTCATTCCGTATTGTCAGTGACGATGCGGTTGTTGAGCATAAAGTCTGATTTTAACTTTCCACAAGCTTGCTATGATCGGATTACACAACTAGCGAGAGAAATCATACCGAAGGAATCAAAAGAGCTCCCAAAAAACTTCTACAAGTCAAAGATGATGGTCCGAAAACTGGAACTGGGGTACGATAAGATAGATTGTTGTCGCAACGGTTGCATATTGTACTACAAAGAGAAGGAGGACATAGAAAGTTGTAACTTTTGTAATGCGGATCGTTACAAGCCAGTAAAGAAAAAAAGAAAAGTCAACTAGAAAATGACGTCCTTACAAGTATATGCATTACTTGTCGATCACGAAGCGCTTGCAGAGGATGTATATCTATCTGAATACAGTTGAACACATGACGTGGCACAACGAAGAAACGCACAAAGGATGATGATGAATTGTCACATCTTTCGGACGGAGAGGAGTGGAAATATTTTGACTTGTGTCATCCAAATTTTACTGCAGAGCGTAGAAATATACGACTGGCGCTATATTCTGATGGCTTCGCCCCTTTCGGGCAGTCGGGATCTCAATACTCCTACTGGCCGATCATTCTTACCCCTTATAATCTGCCACCATGGATGTGTATGAAGACTCCTTATAAGTTCTTGACGGCTATCATACTGGGTCCCAAAAATCTGATGAAGAACATCGATATATATTTACAGCCATTGGTGGATGAGCTTAAACAACTGTGGGAGATCGGCGTCGCGACCTATGATATTTTCAGAAAATAGAACTTTCAGATGAGAGCTTCACTGATGTGGACAATAAATGATTTTCCAGCATATGGTATGTTGTCGGGATGGAGTACTCATGGCAGAATTTCTGGTCCGATATGCATGAAAAATAGTAAGGCATTCCGCCTTAAGCATGGAAGAAAAACTTCTTTCTTTGACTGTCACCGTCAATTTTTGCCCGCGAGTCATCCTTGGAGAAAGAACAAGGATGCGTTCAGAGCTGGAAAATAAGAATTTTCTCATCCGCCTGCCAGATTATAGGGATACGATATTTGGGATGATGTAAAGGACTTGCCCTCCGTAATTGAAGATCCATCGAACAATTGTGTCGAGGGGTTTGAAAAAAGCCATAACTGGACCAAACGGAGTATCTTCTGGGACTTGCCTTATTGGAAAGATAATCTTATAAGGCATAATCTTGATGTCATGTATATCGAAAAGAATGTGTTCGATAATGTCTTCAATACCGCCATGGATATTAAAGGAAAGATGAAGGACAATCCAAAAGCAAAACAAGACATTGCCGAGATATACAAGCATCCTCATCTGAACTTGATACAAAGGGGAGCTGGTGGACAATTAATTAAGCCGATAGCACAATACACATTGAGAAAGGAAGATAGATTAATAATCTGCAAGTGGATATCTACTTTAAGATTTCTCGACGGCTATGTGTCGAATTTGTCTAGATGCGTTGATCTCAATGAACGCAAGCTAACGGGAATGAAGAGTCAGGACTGCCACGTGTTTATGGAAAGATTACTGCCCATTGCGTTGAGAGAGTTGTTTCCTTCTTCTGTATGGGTTCCGTTGGCCGAGATATCTACATTCTTCAGGGATATTTGTTCAACTAAGTTGACGGTGCAACACATTGTTGAACTTGAGGAAAAGATTGTCTTAACAATTTGCAAGTTAGAGAAAATATTTCCTCCGGGCTTCTTCGATAGTATGGAGCATCTACCGATTCATCTAGCATACGAGTCCGTGTCGGTGCATCTATTCATTATCGATGGATGTACCCATTTGAGAGTACATAAAAATTGATATAATTTAAGTTGAATTTCATTTTTAACTACACTGATAATTTCTCTATCTAAATACCTATACCACTTAAAGAAGAAAGTTGGCAACAAGGCTCATATAGAGGCTTCGATATACGAAGCATATCTTGTTGAGAAGGTATCAAACTTTTGCTCTATTTATTTTGATACTCATGTTAAGTCAAATCGAAATAGACCTCAAAGGAATGACGAAGGCGTTGAGCATGGAGGTATATTCAATGTAAGGGGCAAGCCTATTGGGGCTAGTAAGAAACGGTGGTTGACTGAAGATGAATATGATGCCGCTCACCGATGTGTCTTGTTAAATTGTGACATACAAGAAGTGAGAGATTTGGAGAAGTAAGTGACTACACTTACACTCATTATAATCTCTAATTTGGTGAAGTAACTGACTACACTTATTCTTACTCTCTAACAGTGTATTTAGAGATGAAGTCCAAATGAGGACACCCGATATTACCGATGAAGGACTTCAAAGAGAGGTTGATTGTAACTTTTCGTCCTGGTTTCGTAAATACGTAAGTAACTGAAATAATAATTTATGTGGCTACCATTAAAATATATGCATCTAAAATATTTAAATTATCAATATTTGTTTACAGGTTTTATTGCCTGAAACAACACTCACAAATTATGTATTCGTTATTTGGCATTGGGACCGAAGAAGCATACAAAGACTTGGCCAGGCTATGTCGTTAATGGCTTCAAGTTTAAGGCAACTTAGAATGCTATAAATGTCGAATTTTTCGATGACGGCTTCAGCACCAAGGATTCTGGTGTTTGTATAAGAGGTACCATCTATGCCGACGAGCTGGACTTTGACTATTATGGAGTGCTTCGGGATATTATAGATTTACAATATAGTACCCCATATGATATGTATATTGTGATGATCAAATGTGAGTGGTTCGATACGATACCAAATATTGGTTGGAGAATCGATAAACAATTTAGATTCGTCGATATAAATCATCGCAGGAGGTATAGAGGGTCCGACACGTTTGCGATAGCAAGTCAGGCTGTTCAAGTCTACTATACAAGCTACCCAAGGTGTCGTAGAGATCGATTTGACTGGTGGGCAATATACAAGATTAAATTTAGAAATACATTCAACGTTGGAGATCCAGCATACCAAGAGGACCAGATCGAAAAGTCCCAATACTTGGTACAATATTCGGATACTATGGATGTTGAAAATATTATTAAGGAAAATAGAGGAGAGGAAGAGGTTGATACACAAGACTTAGCTGTCAACCAGGAAAGAAAGAGCATCTTGTACCAACTATTTAGGATAAGGATGAAGAAGAAGAAGAAGAAGAAGAAGAAGAAGAAGAAGAAGAAGAAGAAGAAGAACTTGATGAGGATGAGGATAGAGATGAAGTCGATGATGAGGATGAGGATGAGGATGAGGATGAGGATGAGGACGAGGACGAAGACGATGACGATGATTAAATATTAGTATATATTAAAAATACTTTCAATTACGTGATTTTAGTTTGACCTCATAAAAGCACTTATAACTAACTTATATGAATTCAGTTTAAACTTCTGCATATTCTTGTTGCAGAGTGCACTCCTAGTTGTTCTTTTCTTCACGACGTCACTCGTCTCCTAGCTGATTGCTAGCACTCGTCGTGGTGCTGGTGCGGGCCGTGGTGGTGTTGGTGGTACTGGCCGTGGTGGTGGTGGTTGTGCTCGTGGTGGTGGTCGTGGTCGCATTCAGCCTTCCTGGGCAGTATCTCCATCTAGCGAGCCCGACCCGGAGAGTACCCCGGGCACAGACTCATCCCGCCGTCGATATACCAAGGGGCTATTGACTTATTCGTCGATGGGGTCTCCATCCGCTAGCGGATCCGTTTCGCCAGCAGATCCACCAGCGGCTGAGCAACAGTGGGCCCCGGAGTACCCCCACATTCAGTTACATCCGGTGATTGGTGAGCACATGCGCGGAGCCGCGGATTCGCCCAGGCTACCAGAAAGGCCGATGGGCGTGTTCCGACGAGAGCTATGGCCCGTGGGTAGCATGTAAGTAAATTTAAGTTAATTTAATAAATTTTTTTCATAATCCAGTTGTTGCTTCTTTGTAGGTTTTTCCCATGGGATGCTACCAGGCTTCTAGGGCAGATTATCCGGACCAACTACCATGGCCCCTACGTCAATTTCTCTAAGGTACCCCAAGACTTGCAGTACCTCTAGCTCGACGAGATGAGGGTGTATATATATATATATATATATGTAAATATATATATATATATATATATATATATATATATATATATATATATATATATATATATATATATATATATATATATATATATACATTATGGTTAATTATTAATTACACTTTAATCAAACATTTTTTTAATATTGTGATAATTGAATTTGTATGTCAGAGGACCTATTGGTGGCCCGCCCATCGTGAGGAGGCGATCCGTAAGACCTATAGAAGCGCCGCCGAGAAGAAGATCCGGGATGCGGTTCATGACCTTCGATGGCACATTCGAAGAAGGAGTGGCTCCGGCAGGACTACTATGAGCAGATGTTGGAGAAGATGGATACTCCATCTTCAAGAAGAAATCGGAAAAAGCGAAAGCGAACCGACGGGCCGCGGGGCTACATACGGAGGGATCAAAGCCCCACGCAGCGATGCTTGCAGATCTGGTGAGATACCACAAATTCATTCACTATCTAATTAGGTACTATTAATATACTTAATTAATTAAATTCTACGAATATTTCATATGCAGACCCAACAGGCGTTGAAGAAGAAAAAACCCGCTGACTCGGTCACCATGTACGACGTATTCCAGCATGTCCACAAGAGGCGGAAGGACGGGAGCTTCGTCGACGAAAGGGCCAAGGCGACGGATGTAAGTACTTACGTTTATGAGATTTATGTTAGAATTATAAGTATTCAGACAATAACTTAGGAAAACTTAGGATTCAGACAATAATTTAGGTAAACTTAGGATTCAGACTATAACTTAGGGTAACATAGGATTAAGATTATAACTTAGGTAAACTTATAGTATAATAAACACATTCATTTGATAGGCTGTGTATCATGCGGCCCTTAGTCAGATTTAGCCATCTGCTCCCGAGGATGTCGGCGAAACGACGACCGTCAGGGTTCCATCTTCTACGGCCACTCGCTACGACGACTTATTCGTAGGTACCGTCGGCGACTATAGGAAAGGGCGCGTGTACGGAGTCGGCTCCCTGGCTAATTTGTACTCGGTGATTCTGAGATTTTCACCTCCTCCGCCTCCTCCCGCGGCCCTGGCAGACAATGATGTGCGGTCCCAGCTTGCGCATCTGAACAAGGAGGTGTTGGAGATTCAGACGCAGTTGTCCACGTACCTGCGTGTCACGACCCGCACCCAGTGTAAGGGTACGAGACGTGGGTATGTCCAGCCTACGCCACAGTATCGTTGGTAGAACGCTGTCCTAGGTCCAACATCTAACACAATCTAGAAAATGCTCTAATTGGAGAATGATATGTATATTGTACAACTCAATCATAATAACTAAGATGGAATAGAAGAAAGGTAATCTCAACAGCGAGTCATAATATGAATAACAATCCCGGTGTAAACCACACCATAATAAATCTTAATATAATCACAAAGTCTCATAACTAGATAATAATGTCAGTCTACTCTAACTCATGGCAAGTCCTCAGCGACTACTAGATCCAATTGAGGGTCCAGGTCACCTGTGTCAACTAAGCCTACTCCATAGTAAGTGTCGCAGCAATCCTCATCATCTGTAATATTTTAACAGGTCCAGTCAGGTCAGAAACAAATACATATCTCTCATACCGTTCATAACATAAAAAAATGAAACAAGTTATAGAATAATATACATGAACTACAGATAAAGAAATGAGACTGTAAAAGAGAGCACGATATATGGAAATAGATATACATGATATAATAAGAGAACTGAACTAACTACGTGATGTAGAGCACAATCTGGTTATGTCAACTGGCTTAGGTTATACATGACTTAAATCTAGTTTGGAGTTGTATATAAAAAGGATGTAGATCACAGAACCAAATAAATACTCCTCCTGCCCCAATCAGTACACAAGGATCTGTCCAGGTTATATTATTGCACATGAAAGTAGTGTGTCACATGGATAGCTAGTCCACAAGCACACTGGGTTATACATGAAGGCTCACATGATCATGAGTATATATGAATGTCACATGAGTATATATGAATAAGTACGAATACAATGAGTAGACGATGCACATGATAAAGTACATGAGCATAATATATCCGATGTATCCGAGGCGATAACATCACATGAAGAGATCCATATAGTACTAATCCGTGATATATCATGACAGCAACAAGTAAACTAGTCTATAACAAGTAAATACGTCCAAGCAAGAATGAAACGGTCAGAGAGTGTACTCGCCTGACAATCTGAGCTGCTGATGAGGATGTGTAACTGGAGTGATGTAAACCTATTTAAAACAACCACAAGTCACAACAAGGTCTAACATATCATAAGGAATGCCTACAATGCAATTCTACATGATTCTAGATCCTTCTAGGTCAAAGTCAACCCTTGGTCAACTCTGGTCAAACCTGGTCAACTGAAGGTCAACTAGTCCATTTACTAATTTTTAGGTCATACACAAGTTTTCAAGTCATTCAGAGTTCGTTTGAGTCGATTTGGAACAAGTTTGACCCAAAGTTGACTTTTGTCAACATGGTCAACTTGTCGGCCAATTCGACCAAACTAGTCTCCTTACGACGATCCTAATCTGTCCCAACACTTCCTATAGTCATATCACAAGCAAATATTACATTACCTATATATATATATTCATTACAAATATTATAGATACACACACACACACACACACACACACACATATATATATATATATATATATATATATATATATATATATATATATATATATATATATATATATATATATATATATATATTTATTATATATATATATATATATATATATATATATATATATATATTTTATTATATATATATATATATATAAATATATATATATAAGTTATGAAAAGAAAAAATGGTTGTGAGTGTGTGAATGATGTCAAAAGGCTGCTGGTTTTGAGTCACAAATCTGAGAAGATAGGTTAGAATATGTCTACAAGAGTTATATATATAAATATATATTATGGTCAATAGAAAAATATATATAAATATATATATATACATATAGACATATATATAGATATATGCATATACACATGTATATAAGGGAATGAGGGTCGATCTCGAACCTGGAATGAATTTCCAGATCTGAGATCAAGGCCTCGACACCCTACTCTAACATATATTCATAATTAGACATAATAGGAATTATATATATATATATATATATATATATATATATATATATATATATATATATATATATATATATATATATATATTTTAGGAATTATATATATATATATATATATATTATATATATATATATATATATATATATATATATATATATATAATATATATAATTCCTAATATATATATATATATATATATATATATATAACGGCTAGAAAATATGAATTAAACCCAAGAGTTAAATCCCAAAAGTGTAAAACTGCGTTCAAGAATCAAAAACTCAGAAATTATCGCATTAAATCCCAGAAATCAAATTATCACAAAATTATTCAAATTCAATTTCAAGAAAAAAAAACCCAATTTTCACAAAACGACCCAAAACTCAAAATACTCTAAATTAACTCACGAAACTTGGAAAATACGTCGGTCTCGACACGTGGGACGTGCTCGGGTATTCTCGGGGTCGAAACTGAGTCTGTATCGTGTCTAACGAACGAGTATCGGGAAACCCGATACGTGCGTGAACCGAATCGATGCGAAACTGATTCCTCACTCGTTTCCGATCCAACTCTCGTAAAACATCGTGTACACCTGGGCTTACACATCCCTGACCTACTGGCCGAGTTAGCGTGCGGCCATTTGTCGAGTCTGAAATGCAGAGCATGTCCACGCACGGGTATGCACGCGTGCACAGTCCCGTGCAAAGCGTCGTGCACGCATGTCAACGAGTCTAGGGACTCGTGTGTCCCACTTCGTGTCTCGTGTTCGTGTCCTAGGCTAGGGTAGGTATAGGGCTACACTTTGGACACCCTGAATCGTGTCCACGTGAATGCCGTTTCAGCAGCGGCTGTCCCGCACGCGCGTATGGCCGATCAGTGCCATCGCGATTTTTTCCTCGTTTCTCGATGTAACTTCACGAAAATTTGGGGGCATGTTCTCAGTCACGGCCCCCACCTATATGTCAAATTTCACGCGACCACGTGGCATGTGCGTCGAGGAATCACTCTCGAGCAGCAGGGCATGCGCGCGGCCTGGCGTACAGCGCGTTCGTGTCCTGGCGTACAGCACGTTCGTGTCCTGTTTGGACACGGATACGAGTCCGATTCAAGTCAAAACTCATGAGGTCGTGATCCTCGTGTATAGGGATGCCAGAATATATAAAAAGATCCAACAAAAATTAGAATTAAAATCATTGCAACATTTCATCAAACACCGACAAATATTTACCGATACGTATCCGATACGGACACTAAACGAATACAAAACTGGACGAAATTGAACCTACAGGTCAGGGGTACCTATATGCACACAACCATGAGGAAAAATTAGAATAAACAATGCTAGAATAGGATTTACCTATTGAGAGTCAAAAATCTCAATGCAAAGGACTCCCCGAGCGCTCCAACGATCGAGTACCCTCGAGCAAACGCCTCCACCACCTTGCTAGCAATGCTCCAGCAAGATCCTCTCCTTCCTACAAGCACAATGAACTTCGTTTGGGGAGAAACGTACTTCAGATGCAAAAGTTAGGATTTTTGGAAAGTAGAGGCTAGGGTTTTCTCTTGGAGGCTAAAAACTTCAACACAAGGAAAGGGGGGCTGCCTATGGCCGACCATCTATAGGGGGATTAGTGTTAGGTTGGCACATGGGCCTAGGCTCCCTAAGTTACTAATAAAGCCCAAGTCCTAAAAGGCTTTAAAAAAGGCTAACTAGAAATTGGCTTAAAATTCAATTAAATCATTCTAAAAATAACTAATAATTTCTAAATTAAATCTAAATGATGAAAATTAAAGTCTAACTGTGGCATTAGGTTCTAGTCATGGTTGACTAAGTTAAACCCGTCAAGACTACTCAAACAACAAACCAAACCACATATCATCACATGAATTCAATAAATTCATAAAATAATATAAAATTATAGAATGACCAAAATATCCTGTCATGACCCGCACCCCTTTTCTTTAAACGGATACGAGACGTGTCCAAGCCAGCCTACACCGCAGTGTCGACGGTAGAACGCTGTCACAGCCATGAAGATCAAAATCACAAATAATGCGCATTCACAAAACTAATTTAACTTACAATATTTACAAGTTTTACATTTGCAGAAAATATAAACTTATACAAATATTTGAATGACTACAACTCAACTATCTAGCTAGTCTCTAGGCTTTTGTCTGTAAGTACATCCGTCACTCCCCAAGCTAAATGAATCCATGGCTAACCTAAAAAATATTGGTTTCCAGTCAGGATGGAACGAGTACAATTCACTTAATGTAGTTCCAATATATGATAATGACTATATAACAGAGGTTAGCCTTTAGACATATGATTTATAAAATAAATGAAGAAAGACAGAATAAAACTAAATACCAAGAACAAAAAATGAAATACAATAAAATACTCACCAACTGACCGACTGAAGTACCTTTGATATGTGATCGGTCTTGGAAGAATTATGCGACACGGTCTACACGATCTAAAGTTACATGGTCTACAGTTACACGGTCTACAGTTATACGGTCAATAATTACACGATCTACAATTACACGATCTACAGAAAATATTACAATAAAGAAACACTGTCTACAAAATAATAATCACGAACTACACAGTTTTAAATGCAATAATAATTATGGTCTACACGGTCTAAAGTTACATTGTCTACAAGAAATAAATGCAATAATAAACACGGTCTACACGATCTACACGGTCTAAGATCAGATCACACATCGTTGGTACATCACCTCCCCGACACAACAAAAAAATAAATCAATATAAAAGAATTAAATCACATATCTATCGACTAATTACTGATGTATAGTAAAGATCAATACTGAAAACAAACAATAAATTGTACTCGCCTGTGGTCCTCTGCTGGTGAAACCGACAGTCTGAACTACTCAATGTGCCACAATAGTCAAAACTCGTACAACAGTCCCCAGAAGCTAAAATAAACATTACCAGTGTTCTCAGAATAGTCAAATTAGCTATGATTGCCTATCCTTAAGTCCAATTCTGGACACAGGAGCAAAACGGTAATTTTGGGTCAAAACGGTTTCCGCCGTCGGACCCGCTTTGCACCGAAAAGCATGCAAGAGTCAACGATCTCTAAAGTCGTCAAACTACATGTCTACGGATCTAGTTTTCTGATACTAACCCAACCATATGTCCAGAGTTGGATTTCGGTGGACCGTGCACAAAATCGCCCGTTGAGTTGGACCGTAGGGCCCGCAAAACGACGATCCAATCAACTGTCTCAGAATCGGACCAAACTTGGCATACAGGACCAAAAAAATGATACGGTCCTGCTGGCATAAGTTTTTTCTCGATCTGATGAGCGTGCACAAAGTAATTAAAAAATTTGCACAGAGGTCGATACGGTGAATTTCGACGGATACGGATCAAATTCGTCGCGCACACATAACCAATTTGAATTCCGTCAAAGCCCACACGACAACGAAGCCGTTACGCACCTTTCAATGCTTTTGGTTCGTGACCACGTCGCCTGAATTGGCGGGACGCACGTCGTATAGAATGGTTTTTTAATTTTTTGAAAACTGTTTTCCTAGATTTTTCCCAATTTTCACCTGGGGTTTTTGTACTGCACAATGAACAAAAATTCAATCTAATAGTTGGGTTTTAATCCTGATTATATCGTCTTTAAACCTATTCAGATGGTTTCCTAAGTTACTTGATGGGGCAGCGATTATTTGCCTTCCTAAACAGGGTCTGGACAGCCATGTTTGACGTTCGTAAAACAGGTTTTTGCTCGACTTCGTGTCGAGTTATCAGCCAATATAGTTTGTATGAATTAAAAATAATTGAAGACACTCAAAGCTGTATATGTTGGGTTCATACCAGAGAAAGCGGTTCGTCAAATGACCCATTATCCGCGACGGAACATCGCTGCGAAAGCAGTCCCTTCGCAGTACTGCTGCTGTCATGTTCTGTGCGTTTTCTGTGCGCGCGGCGGCTCTCGGCGGTGCACGGTGGTGGCGTGCATGGGGAGGACTTCGCCTAGGGTCGGCGCTGTGGGTTGGATCGAGATTAGGGTTTTCATCGATTCTTCTCTCTCGTATATATACTGTGGTTTGAGAAAAACCGAGCGGTGCTCTCTGTTTTGAGAATTCGGTGGGGTCATAAGCTGGGTTGCCGTGATCAACTTGAGGGGCTCGGGTTTGGGCCCAATGACGAGGTCGGCCTGGGATAGGCTTTAGCTGAAAGCCTAGTAGTTAATTTCTAATCTTTTATGAACATATTTATTCCTATATATAAAATATCTATATAGATATATATATATATAAATATATATATATAAATATAAATATATATATATATATATATATATATATATATATATATATATATACCTATATACTCGTATACATGCTTATATAATATAATATCCATAAAATCTAAATAAAATCCCAATTTTATCTATTCCTGGTATAGGCCCTATATATATATATATATATATATATATATATATATATATATATATATATATATATATATATATATTTATCTATTCCTGGTATAGGCCCTATATATATATATATATATATATATATATATATATATATATATATATATATATATATATATATATATATATATATATATATATATATATATTTATATATTTATATATATGACTATATATAATAATATCCGTTTGACAAAATAATATAACCATTATTAATGAAATAATATTATATAATAATAATCTCAATAAAATAATAATAATAATAATAAAATTTAATAAATTAATAATGGCGTGTATACCATTATGTTCAGTCTAAAATCCTAAAATGCACGAGGACCTATTTTATACAGATGTCAATGAATATCAATTAATAATAATATTTATAATATTTAAATACAAATACTTAGAAAATATTCCTTAAACCATTAAAACAAAATACAATACCCTCTTACCAAATTCCACCAACACGAATGTCATTGGATGTGCCGCCTGACTACATGGGCTTGGGCTCAGTTCGGGTCCAGTCCGGGCTAAAATGGTATAACCGATTTCCCTAAAACTCAATAATAAAAATAATAAATAAATAAACCTACGGTAAGGGTTAAATCACAATTTGGCTTGGTTTTCCTAATTAGGACATCGCTATGGCTCGACCTTCCCTATCAGGGCTAACACACTAGTCAAAGCACGTCATTATACTATCCGTGCCACGATTCCTAGTCGTTTTGTACTCCAAAACTCCACTATGGCTAAAATCATCTACCGTAAGAATTAACTAAATAAAAATCACCATTTAATTCAAATAAATAAATAAAATATAATTTAAAATTTTGGAAAGAGGGGTTACAAATCTACCCACCTTAAAAATAATTTTGTCATCAAAATTCTAATTCATAGCTATTCCTTAAATTTCAAAAAGTTTCCACTATTGCCTTAATCTCCTTAAATTCTAATTCCTCGAAAATAGTCTATATCCTCCTCCTAGCCATTTTGTAACTTCGAAACTCCAAGAACTTCTACCCACCTTTGGACACACTACTCCTTCAAGGCTATGTCACTTAAAACTTTATAATCTTCCAACTACTTGCTAAAATTGCTACAAATAGATCTCTACTGCTTTTGGCCTCTATAATCCTCTCCCATCTATCCAACCCAAAATCTAACAAGCAACAAATTTACACAAGTAGGCTAAGAAATATTAGTAAACTCTAATAAGCATGATCCTTCGTCACTCTGAAATAAGAAGGACATGAAGAGAGGGAAGAACAATCGAGAGTAAAATAAAGTTTCAAGAGCGGTAGAAAGTATCCAATGATGCAGATAGGAAGAAAGTTTATGAACCCTTGTCTTATTTGCTAGATTGGGCTACTTTAGTCCAATCACTTGCTAAATCGAAGAATCCTTAGTTTCTCAGAGGGCTTGCAATCCGTGCAATACAGAAGTTCCGTTCTCGAAGTTCTAAACAGGTTCCATATCAGAACATAATTTGAGAAATCAAGAATGCGATCTTTTTCGTGGTTATTTAAACACACGAGCAAGGAATATAATGCAATACAAGATCGTATCGTGACCTCCAGGTAGATGGAATAAGGGTTACGAACGACTTCCCATTCTAAGAGATGGAGACTACCTAATAGGTGTAGGGACCTATTTCAAATGGTTTGGCTTTATAGTCGAACATAGTGATATGCTTGGATGGGTTCTACGGGGTCTTAATGGGTTCTCTGATTGGGCATTAGTCGTCGGTTGGATGAACCTTGGACTTCAATCTATATTGACTGGATAAGATCCCAATGATAAAACTACTTCTACTAGGTTAGGGTGACCTGAAACAAGTTTCCACTCAAGTGGTTGAGCTACTTGGGTAGTCGGATTGGTTGAATAGGTTCTGTAAGCCCTAAAGATGCGCCTTACGTGACTTTTGTGTTTAAGTAGCACGAGAAGACACAATTGAATGGCACACTAGTGACATGTGCGTAGTGGGCTTCGAGTAGATCACAACCATATATTGGGTTAAAAGGTTTGCGTCGAGGTTGAGTCTCTAATTGTAGTCGAAAAGTTTACGGGTATTATGGTAAGGGTTATAGCTAGTCCTTTCGTCCTGAAAATTGCACCATAAAAATAGAGTACAAGGGGACATGTTTGAGTGGGACATAATATAACTAGATGAAGGTAGACTCGTCTAGCACTTGCATGTGAAATTGTTGGAAGGTAACAACCGGTCTTGTGCTCCGAATATTAATGACACAGTCGGTGACACAAAATGATCTAATGGAAAGTGGGAGTCCATGAGACACTAATTATTATCCTAATGAAAATATTCTAATCAATCGGTAATCCTCGTATATCCAAAAATTTAGAAGGCTTACAGTCTACCCACCTTAGAAATAGGACATGGTCTTAGGAATGTTGAGGTTAGAAAAATTTCAAAATTAGGATGTTGTACCCCGACTCTTGTTAATAAAGATTAAGGCACGACGTAACAGAATACCGTAGATATAGGTCAACTCAAGGATCGTTCCTCAATAAGTGGAACATGAGTGTGTACAATTACACTCAGTCGATAAAATAGAATGACTACTCGTCCACCGTATACAAGAGTTATCGATGGGGTAACCAACTCTAAGGCACATCATATGAAAAGATTTCTAACAACTAAGTCGTAAATCTCTATTGGGGTAAAACCTGCTAGACTATTGTCACAAGGGTTCTAGTTAAAGCAAGCTTCAAGCAAATAATTAGAGACTCATGCCATTTGGTTCCTTGAGGATAGATAGTCTCCTAGGTTGTCATTTTGACTAAGGGTAAAGCCCTAATCATTCTCAAATTCAGATGACTAGAGGGTTCCAATAGTAGTTTGAGGATCGAGAGGAGAACGAATAACTCAACCACATGGCTGGCCAATGGTAGCAACACTTGGATATACAACTATTATAGCCATGGAGGATACTCTGTATCTCTCTACCAATTATGAGCTCTCGTCTTTCTAAATCAGTGAAAGACAAAAACAATAGAGTTCGAGGGAGATATAACTGAATACAATTTCGTGATTCAAAAGCAAATGTATAATTCAAGAGGAATTGTCAATACAGTCGCGGATGAGATCCTAGATATCTCCGTATCTCAATCCACGTAGGTAATTAAATGAAGAGAGAACCAAGTGCACTACGGTTGATCAGACCGTAATACATCGATTTTGATTAGACAATATGTCAGCAGGCATCCCCACTAAACATATGTCTTGAATCAAGCTCGAGAACAGAGTGAACTTGCAAAACTAGGCTGTAATAGCAACATTGGTCAAGATAGTCAAAATATAAGATTTTTGAGAAGGTGGCACAAGTAGCTCGAGTTTTGTGAGAATCAAAACCTTACCTGGTGTTCTTGCTTATACGGTCTTCCTACTATCTTCTTATCCACAAGGACTTGGTCAACTAATGGGTTATGGACCTCTATATTCTATATTCCAGGTAAACCTATTAGTGTCAGTCAATTATCTCGTCAATAGATCACAAGGACCACGGGATACCGGATTGGGAGACTTGCTACCCAACTTGCAGAACTTCCACTGGTATTGGCTTTGGGTCTTATGGGACATACAGGGCACAGTCCTATCCTTTATAGTACCCTAAACTTGTAATCACGTCTGAAGTCATTTTACCGAGAATTTTGCCTCACCCGTATACCCTGGCGGTGGTAAACCCTTGGTTCCGTGATTCAGATGTGTTATACTATCAGATGCTCTACCTTACATTGACACGAGGGTAACTATGATCAAAGAGGACCATTAGCCATAGTTTAGCAATATTCTATAACCTGTATTTTCTTAAACCAATTTCAATTCTAGGGATCGTGCCTCGCCAGTGCGCTGCTGGCTGCAGTGAATACATAGTCTCCCTAATTCAAATAAATGGCGACAGTGCGCTATTGTCCTGCCATTATGAGTTAACTAACATTCCTTTAACTATATCTGTAAAAATTTATAAGCTCCTAGAGATTCAAACATATTGACTAGGAAATAAAGCGTGAGTACTTGTCCTATCTGTCACCACCCTTCGAATGAAAAATCGAACATGGAGGAAACAACTGAAGACAAAAGGAATATAAACATTCTAGTATCCATTTCATGTGTTTTCAAACCATGCAGGAAAAATTTGAATCGAAACTAACTGAGGTCTGTATATGGATAACCTAATCAGAAATTATATAATAATTCTTAGGGCAAAATAGGAACTAAATAGGCAATTCGGATTAAGATATGAGGATGATATCTCAAGGGCATAGAGAAGGAATTGAACCATTTATCAATGTTAGACCATTAACTCTATGAAGCCCTGTCTCACAAAGCGAATAACCTATCCGCATAGGATCATATAGTCATATCAAGAGGTAATAGTGTACTTATGGGGATCTGACAAACTATCAAAATTAATAACTCTTTACCTAAATTCCATGGCCTAGACTACCCATCGATAAATTTGTATAAGGCCTCCTAATCCTAGTCATTCTCTTAAATTAAATTAATTCCTAATTCGTGAGTGAGCATTTCCTAGTCGCACACTCGCAATAGTACGACTAACTCAAGTACTATCACGAGTTCGCATGATTTGCGAAAATAGACCTACATGGGACACCACAAAAACTTGTCACGACCCACACCTATTTTTTTTAAACGGATACGAGACGTGTCCAAGCCAGCCTACGCCGCAGTGTCGGCGGTAGAACGCTGTCGCGGCCATGAAGATCAAAATCACAAATAATGCTCATTCACAAAACTAATTTAACTTACAATATTCACAAGTTTTACATTTGCAAAAAATATAAACTTGTACAAATATTTGAATGACTACAACCCAACTATCTAGCTAGTCTCTAGGCTTTTGTCTGCAAGTACATCCGTCACTTCCCAAGCTAAATGAATCTATGGCTAACCTGAAAAATATTGGTTTACAGTCAGGATGGAACGAGTACAATTCACTGAATGCAGTTCCAATATATGATAATGACTATATAACAGAGGTTAGCCTTTATACATATAATTTATAAAATAAATAAAGAAAGACAGAATAAAACTAAATACCAAGAACAAAAATAAAATGCAATAAAATACTCACCAACCGACCGACTGAAGTACCTTTGATATGTGATCGGTCTCGGAAGAATTATGCGACACGATCTACATGGTCTAAAGTTACACGGTCTAAAGTTACACGGTCTACAGTTACACGGTCTACAATTACACGGTCTACAATTACACGATCTACAAAAAATATTGTAATAAAAAATACTGTCTACAAAATAATAATCATGAACTACACAGTTTTAAATGCAATAATAATCACGGTCTACACAGTCTAAAGTTATACTGTCTAAAAGAAATAAATGCAATAATAAACACGGTCTACATGATCTACACGATCTAAGGTCAGATCACACATCGTTGGTACTTTACCTCCCCGACACAACAAAGAAATAAATAACATAAAAGACTAAAATCACATATCTATCGACTAAACACTAATGTATAGTAAAGATCAATACTGAAAAACAAACAATAAACTGTACTCGCCTGTAGTCCTCTGCAGGTGAAACCGATAGTCTGAACTACTCAATGTGCCACAATAGTCAAAACCCGTACAACAGTCCCCGGAAGCTGAAATAAACATTACCAATGTTCTCAGAATAGTCAAATTAGCTAGGATTACCTGTCCTTAAGTCCAATTCTAGACACAGGAGCAAAACGGTAATTTCGGGTCAAAACGGTGTCCGCCGTTGGATCCGCTTTGCACCAAAAAGCATAAAAGAGTCAACGGTCTTTAAAGTCGTCAAACTACATGTCTACGGATCCAGTTTTTCGATACGAACCCAATCGTATGTCAGAGTTGGATTTCGGTGGACCGTGCACAAAATCGCCCGTTGAGTTGGACCGTAGGCCCACAAAACGGCAATCCAATCAACTGTCTCAGAATCGGACCAAACTTGGCATACAGGACCAAAAAAATGATACGGTCCTACTGGCACAAGTTTCGTCTCGATCTGACGAGCATGCACAAAGTAATTAAAAAATTTGCACAGAGGCCGATACGGTAAATTTCGACAGATATGGATCAAAATCGTCGCGCACACGCAACCAATTTGAATTCCGTCAAAGCCCACACGACCATGAAGCCGTTACGCACCTTTTGATGCTTTCATTTCGCATCCACATCGCCCGGATTGGCGGAACGTACGTCGTATCGAAGGGTTTTTTAATTTGTTGAAAACTGTTTTCCTAGATTTTTCCCGATTTTCATCTGGGGTTTTCGTACTGCACAATGAACAAAAATTCAATCTAATAGTTGGGTTTTAATCCTGATTATATCATCTTTAAACCTATTCAGATGGTTTCCTAAGTTACTTGATGGGGCATCGATTATTCGCCTTCCTAAACAGGGTCTGGACAGCCCAGATTGACGTTCGTAAAACAGATTTTTGCTCGACTTCATGTCGAGTTATCGGACAATATAGTTTGTATGAATTAAAAATAATTGAAGACACTCAGAGATGTATATGTTGGGTTCATACCAGAGAAAGCGGTTCGTCAAACGACCCATTATCCATGACGAAACATCACTGCGAAGGCAGCCCTTTCGCAGTACTGCTGCTGTCATGTTCTATGTGTTTCCTGTGCGCGCGGCGGCTCTCGACGGTGCACGGCGGTGGCGCGCGTCGGGAGGATTTCGCCTGGGGTCGGCGCTGTGGGTTGGATCGAGATTAGGGCTTTCATCGATTCTTCTCTCTCGCATATATACTGTGGTTTGAGAAAAACCGAGCGTTGCTCTCTATTTTGAGAGTTCAGTTTGGTCATAAGCTGGGTTGCTATAATCAACTTGAGGGGCTCCGGTTTGGGCCCAATGACGAGGTCGACCTGGGATAGGCTTTAGCTGAAAGCCTAGTAGTTAATTTCCAATCTTTTATGAACATATTTATTCCTATATAATATATATATATATATATATATATATATATATATATATATATATATATATATATATATATATATATATATATATATATTTTCTTCTATATATATATATATATATATATATATATATATATATATATATATATATATATATATATATATATATATATATATATATATATATATATATATACTCGTATACATACTTATATAATATAATATCCATAAAATTTAAATAAAATCCCAATTTTATCTATTCCTGGTATAGGACCTATTTATATATATATATATATGACTATATATAATAATATCCGTTTGACAGAATAATATAACCATTATTAATAAAATAATATTCTATAATAATATTCTCAATAAAATAATAATAATAATAATAATAACAAAATTCAATAAATTAATAATGGCGTGTATACCATTATGTTCAGTCTAGAATCCCAAAATGCAGAGGACCTATTTTATACAGATGTCACTGAATATCAATTAATAATAATATTTATAATATTTAAATACAAATACTTAGAAAATATTCCTTAAACCATTAAAACGAAATACAATACCCTCTTACCAAATTCCACCAATACGAAAGTCATTGGACGTGCTGCCTGACTACATGGGCTTGGGCTCATTCGGGTCCAGTCCGGGCTAAAATGGTATAACCGATTTCCCTAAAACTCAATAATAAAAATAATAAATTAATAAACCTTAGGTAAGGGTTAAATCGTAACTTGGCTTGGTTTTCCTAATTAGGTCATCGCTATGGCTCGGCCTTCCCTATCAGGGCTAACACACTAGTCAAAGCACGCCATTGCACTATCCGTGCCACGATTTCTAGTCGTCTTGTACTCCAAAACTCCACTATGGCTAAAATCATCTACTGTAAGAATTAACTAAATAAAAATCACCATTTAATTCAAATAAATAAATAAAATACAATTTAAAATTTTGGAAAGAGGAGTTACATATCCTTAAAATAAAAAGTGGGTGTGACAAATCTACCCTCCTTAAAATAATTTTATCCTCGAAGTTAAAGACAAAACTGAATAGACAAGGAGGATAGAAAGTCATACCTCAATACTGGAAAAGATAAGGGTATTGCTCACGCATCTCATCCTCCCTCTCCCAGGTAGACTCACTTGGAGAGTGATGCCTCCATGCTACGCGAACTAAGGATATTGTCTGGTTCCTCAACACCTTCTTCCGTCGATTCAGAATCTCCACAGGCTGCTCTGGATAACTGAGAGTATGGCCCACCTCGATCTCGGAATGATCTAGTACATGGCTGGGATCTGCCATATACCGTCTCAACTGCGACACGTGAAATACGTTGTGGAGTCCCTCTAATGCAGAGGGCAAGTCCAGTCGGTATGACACATCACCGACTCTTCCACTGATAACGAAAGGTCCGATGAAACGCGGATAAAGCTTTCCACCTCCACCAAAGCGTATAGTACCACGCGTCGAAGATAACCTCAAGAATACCAGATCTCTAACCTAGCACAAATATGGCTCAACTTAACTATAACAATCACATGATTAAACAAAAATCACAAAACAAACAAGATTCAAATCCTAAGTCTAAGTTGTACCTCAAAATGCAAAGGTCTTCGGTGGCTATCGGCCCAATGCCGCTGTCTATCCTACACCATGCGAAGTCGATCTCTGATGAGCTTTACCTTCTCGACGGCGTCAACAACCATCTCAGGTCCCAATAAAGCTCACTCTTCAACGTCATCCCAAGACAAGGGTGTACGACATCTACGCCCGTAAAGTGCCTCGAATGGTGACATCCCAATGCTGGCCTGAAAACTGTTATTGTATGCAAACTCCACCAAGTGCAGGTGATCCTCCCAGGATCCTCTAAAATCCAGAACATAAGTCCGCAACATGTCCTCGAGGGTCTGAATAGTCCTTTCTGACCGTCCGTCCGTCTGAGGGTGATATGTAGTACTGAATTTGAGCTGAGTGCCAAACTAGTCTGCAGACTCCGCCAAAAATAGGAAGTAAAGTGATTATCCCGATCCGAGGCAATGCTTATCGAAACTTCGTGTATCTTGACAATCTGCTGTATATACATCTCTGCTAGCTTCTTAGTAGACGTACCCACTTTAAATGGCAAAACGTGGGCCGATTTGGTCAACCTATCCATGATGACCCAAATTCCGTCTTTTCCTCCTGGTGTACGCGGCAATCCAGAAACAAAATCCATCGTAATATGCTCCCACTTCCACTCTGGAATGGGCATTGTCTACAACTGTCCTCCTGGCCTCTGCCTCTCTGCTTTAACCTGTTGACAGACTAAGCACCTGGCTACGAAGCGTGCTACTTCCCGCTTCATCCCATGCCACCCTATATATGCTCCTTCAAATCTCTATACATCTTGTTGGCACTTGGATTCATAGAGTACAGAGAGTGATGAGCCTCCTACATGACCTGCTCCCGAAGCTCTCTGCTAGGCACATATAGTCTGGAACCGTGCCTCAATGTGCCATCCTCTGCAATAACAAACTCCTCATCTACAAATTCTGCTCGAACCTGCTCTCGAATATAGCACAGAGTAACATCGTCGAACTGAGCTGACTTAATCCTCTCCATCAAGTCTGACTGAATCTGTAGGCCCACATCTGCATCTGAACTCCTGGCACGATCACCTCGATCCCTAAGCTCTCTAAATCTGCCAACAAGTGTCGATACATCGTCAAACACATGGCTATCGGATACCTACTCAAGGCATCGGCAACCACGTTGGCCTTTCCTGGATGATACTGCAATTAAATGTTAAAGTCCTTCATCAACTCCAACCATCTGTACTGCCTCACGTTGATCTCTTTCTGTGTAAATAAATACTTCAAGCTCTTGTGGTCTATGAAGATCTCCACACGCTCTCCGTATAGATAGTGCTTCCACAACTTAAGAGCAAAGATAACTGCCGCCAACTCCAAATCATGGGTAGGATAGTTCTTCTCATGCGGACGTAATTGCCTGGATACATAGGTAATCACCTTCCCATGCTGCTGTAAGACACAACCCAAACCCTTCCCTGAGGCGTCACTGTAGATAGTGAACCTGCATGATCCTGATGGCAATATCAAAATCGGGGCTATCGTCAGTCGCTTCTTCAACTCATCGAAAGCAACTTGACACTCCTCTGACCAGATAAACTTTGCATCATTCCGGGTCAGCCTAGTCAATGGCTCTGCAATCCGGGAGAAATCCTGAACAAACCTCCTGTAGTATCCCACCAATCCCAGAAAGCTCCTGATCTCTGTAACTGAACTCGGTGCTGTCCGTGCCTCGACTGCTCTAATCTTCTTCGGGTCGACTGAGATCCCATCTTCGGTCACAAAATGACCTAGGAAATTAACTCGATCCAAGAAGAACTCACACTTCGAGAGCTTGTCGTAAAGCTGCTCCTTCCTGAGAGTCTCCAGAACCACTCTCAAATGCTCCTTATGCTCCTCTAGGGTCTTCGAATATACCAAGATGTCGTCGATGAACACTTCCATGTATCCCAATTACGACGGTATATCCCGGACCCGAGCCACATCCTGGATTATTCAGAATTGGTTGTTGGTACCAACCTTTCGTATGAGGAGAGGCCCGTGTCTATATTGGACCGGAGAGAGAAGATACTCAAGAACAAGACTATTAAGTTAGTCCGAGTTGCTTGGGGTCATCACCCTTTGGGTGAGTCAACGTGGGAGCGTGAGGATGATATCCGATCGCGATATCCCGACTTGTTTGACTCGTGAGGTATAATGTCTTTCTTATGCCTCATACCTTCGATTTCTTGCTTGCATGATTGATTGTCTGCCTAGTTATAGCTTGCATGTGATTAATGTAGCTTGTCATTGCTCCTCTAGCCTTTTGATTAAATTCCGAGGACGGAATTCTTTTAAGGTGGGTAGAGTTGTAATGCTTGTGGTTCGTATTACGTATTTCTGGAATACGTGTACGTATTTTATTCTATATTTGCATGATTTCTTGTTAGCTTGTATCTTGGCTTGGTTATTTCTTGGCTTGGTTCGGCTTGGCTCGGTTTTCTTTGGTTCAATACGAACCAATGTGAACCCCCTACCTACCACCACCATTGTATTTATTAATCCATTCTCTCTATTCTCTCTCTTCATTAATTATCTTCTTCTTCCCCATTACTTCCTTACCAACCAGAGAGAGAAGAGAGAGGTCTAGGCAAATGCAACTTGCTTCATGGAGGAACTCTGATTTTATTGCTCCATTCTCTTCTTTACTACATTCTAAAACACTTTAGTACTTGGCTTATCTAATTTCCATGGCTAGATTCTTATAGATCTAAGTTTGCATTATTTTCAGATTTTTTGGGTTTTGATCTACTAAATCTTATTATTTTCGAGTTTTGATGGTTCCATGTTGTAGAGAATCTCGTTCTACCCCATTTTGACCTATGGAAGTTCGGATTTGGGCTCCGGATGATAGAGTTATGCAGCTTGGAAGCTTGGGTTCATGGTGTTCTTCTTCTCTGAAATTGGGGAAGAAGAACAGTGCTTGACTTGACCGCATGACAATTCATGCGGCAAGTGATCTAGCCGCATGAGGCCCTTGCTTCCCAGCCGCATAAGTCTGCCTTCATCCTGGCCGCATGGAGCCTTCCTTCCTGCTTGCCGCATGGGAGCTAGTCCTACTCCCAGCCGCATAGGTTCCTGCCCCTTCAGCCGCATATGTACCTTTCACTCTCAGCCGCATAAGCAGCCATGTTGACTTAACCGCATGCGCCTCCTTCTATACCCAGTCGCATGAACTCGACACTTCCGCTGGCCGCATGAGGCCCAACGTCTTGGAGCCGCATGCGCCCTTGCACTTCCAGCTGCATGCGCCCCCTTGTCTTGGCCGCATGTGATTCAGCGACCCTGGCCGCATGCGTCCTCCTAATTGGGCCGCATGAGTCTACCCTTTCCTGACCGCATATGACTGAGCCACATGACTTTCTCATATTCCTGTGTACTATTATTTATCATTAATTGCCCATATTTTGTTACTCCTTTATTAGATATTTTACGTCCATTTTATATCCTTACGCCTTTTGTCATGAACTTGATAATCATGGATTTGTTTAATATGTACCTGAGCATGATACGATAGTGACCCGTAGTGGTGCACTTTGACAAGAAAACCTGACATGACCTGATAGTGGCCCGTCGTGGCGCACTCCTGACAAGTACACCTGACATGATTATTCTTGAACAGCTGTTGCGACGGCTACCTGACATGACATGACCTGTATAATAACATGGACACCGTGGGCGATTGTGCTTGTACAAATAAACCAGTCCTGTCTTGCATCATGTCTAGGGAGGGAGCTCCTGAGTACCACGGTCAGGAGTACCTATTGAAATGGACTAAGGTTAATAACTAGATTAACACATTAGTCATGAAGAGATTTCCCAGCTACAGGCAATCCCGTTACCTGGGCGCGCCTGGGATCTGTAGCCTGCCGTCGAGTAGGGCACATTTCCAGCACACTGTTATGTGTTGCACCTTTCAAGCTACTTAAGGGTACATGCGTTTCCTGGACGGTGTACCCACCTGTATTCAACCCCTAATTTCGACCTGGGTAACCTGGATGGACTGCAGGGCGTGTGGTTGTGGAAGATTCTCACTGCATCTTGTTAGTAATTAGGCTTGTGATAACTCTAGTTAGTTAAAGTATCAAGCCGTAGTTTTTGCTTGGCTATGAAGTGATTGGATGGAGTCTAACCTGTCTAGCCTTGTCCTGATCCTGTTCCAGACTACTGCATGACCAGAATGCTTGTATTTATTTTACCGATAAATGGTGAGAAACCAAGCTCCGTTCAGGCGAAGGGTTACAACCCCGGTCCTTGTTTGGTTTACGGGTTGTAACCTGGTTATCTGAATAGTTCCATGGTTATCTCGTCGTATATCATCCTGATGTGTTTTCTTTATTTTCCAGTTCTTACTTTTATTTATATCTTGTGCTGATTGCTGGTTTTAGTTCCTAAGTGAAGCTTCCTTTGTGGCACTTGCTCTTTCTGGGATCTGACCCAGCTGGTTTTGTATGGCCAGATTTCGAAGCAGCTCCAGAGGATCCACCGCTTTTCCAGCCCGATGGTGAACACCAGATGTAACCCGGGCAACGAGTGGGTTTATTTTTGCTCTCCCACTTTATTGTAAAAATATTCTTTTGAGGCGTTTAGCCGACGAGCACCTGTTTAGCTCGATTGTATTTACTTACGGTCTGCCTACGGGCTGTAACATGATTGACAGATCCTAGGGTTGATCATGTATGACTAAACTCTTGCTAGTCCTCACATTTTGTAACGACTAGCTTCATGATCAGCTGAATATGTAATATTTGGGACGCCTTATTATTGTATATTTAATGATCATACATCTTGTAACATTTACTTACTTGCTTGTGATTGAGACACTAGGCTTGTTCATGACCTTAGGAGACTGTTGGCTTGTAGTAAACCCTCATGTATCTAGACAGCCGTGACCGTATAGCGAGATGGAATCCATTTCAATATACGTAGCTGGCTATATCGGAGAAGAACGTCTCATTGAAAAGCTTCTTGAAAGCCTCCCAAGTTTGCCCCATAGTACCAACCCTGGGGTCGGTCTGGTACCAAGTGCGGGCAAGGTCCTGCATTTGACTGTCCGTGGCTTCCACTAGAGTCTAATCAGTATCTCCGCGAGACGAAAGATCTCCTCTATATGCTCGATCCAGTCGTCGACAGATATGATACCCTCGGTACCCTTGAAGTGTCACGGCCGCATCTTCTGGAAGTCCTGAATACCTAGAGTCCTCGGCTGTATGGCTGGATCTGCCCTTCCTGTGGTTGGACAGCCACCCTCTCTACTGCCACTATCGCTAACTGATGGGCATTGTCAATGCCCTGCCTCATAT
>JANAVB010041818.1:8851486-8890175 GCA_029216955.1 Iris pallida | reverse complement strand
ATATATATCTATATATATATAATATATATATATATATATATATATATAATAATATATTATATCTATGCTAATATAATAAAAAAAATATATATATATATATATATATGCTAATATATATATATATATATAAAAAAATATATATATATATATATATTAGCATATATATATATATATATATATATATATATATATAATATATATATATATTGTATATATATATATATATATATATAATATATATATATATATATATATATATATATATATATATAATATATATATGCTATATATATATATAAAATATTATATATATAATATATATAGATATATATATATATTATATATATATATATATATATTATATATATACTCCCCCCTCCGATGGCTTCTCCTTGGCTGGGCGCATGCCTGGACCTGGTTTGTCATCCCCCCACCTCCCGTATTCCCCCTCTCCCCCTTCTTCCTGTACCGTCACCCTCCCTCCCCTTCCCCTTCCGCCTCATCTTGTCAGTTCCGTCTCCCCCGTCCTCTCTCCCCCACCCACCCTCTACCCTCAGCCCCTTCCTCCCTTTCACGCTGGTGATCTCCCCTGACCCAGAGTAGCTTCATTTCTCCCTTGGAGCTTCAATCTGGTGGCAGCCAGGCTGTCCATCCTTGGAATGGGGGCGCCTCGACCGTCGATCTTCGATTGGCGCCTATTCCTCTTTTTCAAATTTCAAACAGTTCTGTTGTCTCCTCGGGTTGAGAGCCCCCCTTGCGGTGCAGGTCTCGGTCCCCCCAACGCCTGGCCCCTCGTGCTCTCCGCATACGAGAGTGGCCCACCTTATCATTCTCTTCATGCCTATTCTGCAGTTAGTCCCGCTCCCTCTTCCGGTGGGTCCCACCTGGGCTTTTACGCTAGTACTAGCGGTGGGACTCCCCCTGCTTCTTACTCTTCCGGTGGGTCCCCTATTTTTTTCGCTTCACATGGTCTTTACGCTCCTCTTATTGCTGGTCAGGTCGTTGGGCCCCCCGCTGAATCTTCAGCGTATTCTCCCCCCGCTGCCCACGCGTATTATCATCCCTCTCCCCTTCAGCGTATTCCCTCCCCCACCCCCATTATGTATTTCCCGTATCTTCCCCATGCGTACTCGGGCGGGCCCATCCCCCCCGAGAGTTATGCGTATTCCGCTGCGCCCCGGCCTTCTTCGCCATTCCCCAAGCCGGCCCGCTTGCTATCCAGGCCCTTCCACCTCCTATTCTCCCTGCTGTTCCCCCATCCCCCTTGCCCCCCCTCTTCCTTCGGCTCGGCCCTTGTTTCTTCGGGACCGACGTTATCTGCTTCCCTTCCACCAGGGGCTAGCAACCCCTCCTTCCCGGTGGTCCCTCCCGCTTTGGCCGGGGCTAGCCCGGGAGCCTCCGACGATCGTCTGGGTGCTTTCCCACTTCTTCTTCCGGCGGTAGATGGGCCGCCCCCTGTGGGTTGTGCTGCCATCATCCCATCCCTTCCAGTTCCATCCCTCCTTCCCTCCCCCCGGCTGACCCCGTCTCTATCCCCCCCCCCCCCGCTCCGGGCCTTTTTCTTCCCCTTGCCCACCCCTGATCGCCCCCCGCCTCCCCAGGGGGAGACTCTGGATCCTCCCTCATCAGGATCTGCTCCGACGTCCTATGCCGCCAAACTCCGACCGGACTTAGCTTCCGTGCAGAGTCGCCTTCTCCCTGACTCGTTCTTCCGGACGTCGAATACCCCTAAGACACCCTCGTGCCCCTCGTTCCGTTTACCGACCTAGAATTAACATCTCTGTCATCATCATTCCCCCACTCCTTCATCTTTAAATTTTCCACTGGCTGTACCTAACTCTCTAGGGTGCAGGAGGAGATAGCCAGCTGGCAACTTTCAGCGATGTACTGAGTAGCCCCCTCGATCCTAGGCATATTCTTCTCCATCTGTCCTCCGACCTCGACCACAGGATCGTGTGGTCCAAAGGCACGTGCAGGATTGACTCCCATCAAATGAAGATCATTAAGTGGTCGACCAGCTTTAGCACAAAAGTAGACTCAGCAAGGTCGCCGCCTGGGTTACCCTACCCAATCTCCCCTAATTTGCTTTGTCCCGGCGGCTCTTAGGCGTATTGCCAATTCTTTCGGCATGTACGTGGCTACAGAACCTGAGACCAGCAACCTCACTAAGGATCATTATGCCAAAATTTGTGTGGAACTAGACCTTTCATCCGAACCTCCTAATTTTATCACTATCGAGCTGGGCACCCAGACCCACACCTAACAAATCCTCTACGATAACCACATTTTGTTCTGCAACCACTGCCATTTAAGACGTCACCTACAAAAATATTGCCACCGTCTTCACCCAGAACTCAAGAAGAAAATGGCCGAGAACGACAAAGCGTCCACAGAGGGAAGGACACCCAAGGCCCCCTTTCTACCTCTCCTAAACTCACACACTAGATTCAACTCCAGTGACGGAAAGTCAGACAATAGCGAGACCTCTAGCAAAGCCTTGATCCCCTTTAACACCCAAGGTCTCACTCTCTCCAACCAATTCGATGCTCTAGCATCGGGGGATGCAGCTCCTCCTTCAGAAATAGCACCCCCACAAGACAATTCCGCCATCACCGAGCTTCCCCACTCGGAGGACGTAGAGGCGACCACTGTCACCATCGATGATGATCAACAACACACCACCGAAGACCCCACTGAAGTAGCCCTGGCAATTCTAGGGCTAGACCTAGTTCAGAGAGGCCAACAGGTTCTAGCCGCAGGCTTCCCTCTCCAACAATATCAGCTTCTGCTTGGAAGCGCCAGCGACTCCGTAGTTATTCCCCTAGAGGACCACACAATGGATTCCACTGGAGAATCGATTAGCCCTCTCCCGGATCAACACGAGGAATCAGCTCAGGACCATCGCACCTCGACTAAGGCTGACGGGGTCAATATCTAGAAAGGACCCGCCGATACCACAACCATCCTAACCAGATCCGTCGCCAAGCGGATCAAACAAACCTCCCATCAACCTCTTTAATGCTTAACATCCTATCCTGGAATGTCCGCGGGCTGGAGAACAAACCTACATTTAGGAGAATTACCAGCCTTAGGAAAATCTATAAGATCGACATCCTCATTATTATAGAACCAAAAATTCCCTCCAAAAGGCTTAAATCTATCCAGATGCAGCTGGCCCTTCCCACGGCCATCGCCGAAAGACATGACATTTAGATCCTCTGCACAAAAGACGTCAAAATCGGGAGCATCCAGGACACCCGGCAAGCCCTATCCTGCTGGTTGGAATATCCCATGCTCCTAGAGGGCGCTATCATATCCGCGATCCACGGCAGCTGTGATATTGCTGAGCAGAAACACTATGGAACGACCTCCTCGACATCCACCTAAATCATAAAAACTCTCATTGGCTTTGTATTGGGGATTTTAATGCGCTTAACTGCAGAGAAGAGAAAACTGGAGGCCGACCCCCTCCTATCCCAGCTATGCAAGACTTCAACAACTTCATTTTTAACGCTAATCTAGGCTCGCTACAGTTCACCGATAATGCTTTCACCTGGCAACATGCAAGAAGGCGACCGTCGTCAATATTTTCGTCTAGACAGAGGCCTCACAAACGACCTCTGGCACGGAATGGGGATCACTACCAACCTGTCCCATCTCAATTCTTCTGAATCTGATCACGCACCTTTGCTAGTGAAAATTAAAAATAATACTAATCCAGCCAAAAAGAACTTCCAATTCCTCGACTTCTGGACCGAGCATCCCCAATTTTTGGGCATCGTCGCGAAAACGTGGAATCACGACGATTTTCCCAACCCCCTCTCTTGGGTGAGCAACAAGCTTAAGACAACGAGGAAAGCCCTGTCTAATTGGAGCAAACTAACATACGGGGACATTTTTTAAGCTTTTCGGGTCGCGAAGGACGACGTCATCAGAGCCGAAGCTAGGTTCGCCTCGGACCGGTCTACGGCGGCAAGGACGGCCCTAAACTTCACCAAGGCTATGTTTAAATTCATGATCAATATGGAGACTGATTTCTGAAAACAGAAAGCTAGATTGAAATGGGATAACGACGAGGATAAAAACTCAAAATATTTCTATGCCTGCGTTAACGGGCGCAGACAGAAGCTTTTGATTCACCATACTATTGACAACAATGGAAACATCGTTACTGACGATAAGAGCATCCAAGAAGCCGCCACAGATTTCTAATCTAAATTATTCTCTAAAGAGACGGTTCACAAAGACACCGTCTTTCTGGAATAAATTCCCCTTCTCATTACTGACACCGATAACGCCCGGTTGGAACACACCCCCACTGCCCAGGAGGTTAAAGATGCTGGTTGGGCCCTGAACGAACACAGCGCTCCCGGACCGGACGGCTTTTCGGGGGTTTTCTTCCACAAATGCTGGGACATTATCAAAAATGATATCACCGAAGCGGCTATTGCTTTCTTCGAAGGAACCACATACCCCAAAGCCATTTCTAGCGCCAACCTGATCCTTATCCCGAAAAAAGAAAACCCGGAGTCCTTCTGCGACTTTCAGCCAATCAGCCTGTGCACATTCACCAATAAGATCATCTCCAAAATTATCGCTACTAGAATGGCAGGGATCCTCCCCAAGATCATCTCTGAGGAGCAAAGTGGGTTTGTTTGAGGTAGAAACATCCAGGATAATATTATGTTGGCCCAAGAGTTAATAACCTGCATGAAGTTTCCAGTTAGAGAGGGCAACATTGCTGTCAAAATTGACATGGAGAAAGCTTATAACAGACTGGATTGGCAATTTATGATCTGGGTTTTTAGAGCTTTTGGGTTCTCCGAAACTTAGACCAATATCGTATGGAGATCCATCAGCAACTCGTGGTTTTCTACGGTCATCAACGGTCAAGCCGAAGGATTTTTCAAATCCAGTAGAGGGCTTAGACAAGGCAACCCTCTATCATCCACTCTATTCATCATAGCGGCGGATGCCCTGAGTAGGAACCTCAACAACATGGCCAGCACCCCGAACTTCCAGCACTATTATACATCCAGCTGATGTCCTATCATCACCCACCTGGCCTTTGCCGACGATTTGCTCATATTCTCATCCGGGGATGAAGGAGCGGTGGCAGTGGTCCGCAGCACCCTGCAGAGGTACTCCACATGTTCCGGACAGAAGATCAACCCTTCCAAGAGCGTCATCTATGCCCACCACAATATCAAAAGAGAGCATGCAATCAGGCTCTCCAACTTAACTTCATTCTCTGTCGATCATCCTCCGTTCAACTACCTTGGGTGCCCTCTCATGTACTGTAATCCAATGTTGGCATCTTTGAGAATTTGATCACTAGAATCAGGAATAAACTTGGTGGATGGCATAATGCCACTTTATCCCCAACCGGTAAGATCATCCTCATCAATCATGTGCTCACCACAATCCCCTTCCATATCCTGGCCGCGTGCTCGCCGCCTTTGAAGGTTCTCTCCTCTATCGAACAAACCTTTTGTAATTTCTTCTGGGGGCATTACAACGGCCAAAACAAGCATCACCGGGCTAGATGGGACTCCATAGCTCATCCTATCGAGGAAGGGGGTTTGGGATTTACCAGACTTACTCACATCATCACGGTATTTTCAATAAAATTGTGGTGGAAACTCCGGACGAGCGATAATTTATGGACCAGGTTTATGAAGAACAGGTACTTCAAGCACATACATCCATCAGAGGCCATATCCAACAGCAGATCCTCAGCGGCTTGGCGTCGTATCCTTGGGGGGGGAGACCTTGTCGAGCCCGCAATGAGACTCCAATTGGGTGCCGACGAGTCAGCTCTATTCTTGGAGAGATGGACTGGGGATAGTTTGATCCAGAGTATCACGGAGACCCCGAGGGACAGTAGGATCAGAGACTTGTGGAACCCCTTCTCAGATGACTGGAACTGGGACAAGATTCATGAATGGGTCGGAATGAAACGGTGGAGAGCATTCGAGCGAGCGGATTAAGAATCGGTCGTGAGGCCGATACGCTGAGATGGGCGCTCGAGGCCTCGGGGGCATTTTCGGTAAGATCGGCGAGAATTGCTGTCCGTGGAGTGGGGCAGCCGCACCAGTCTACCAAACACTATTGGCACTCCTGCATCCCCAAGAAGTGGTTTTTCCTCATGTGGAGAGTTATTAGAAAGATGCTGCCAACTTACGACATCCTCAATTCCATTGGGAATTGCTTGGCATCTGCCCGTAATTGCTGCTCTGATCGTCAAATGGAGACTATCGACCACATCTTCTGTCAAGGTTTCCTGCCAGGCAGCGTGTAGTACCCCGTCCCGCTCAGTCAATCGGAGGAATCGAAATGCCGACGGCGTTCGGCCTTAGCCTTGCAACGGCTGCTGGAAGACATCGCTCGGTCGAGGCGACCGCTCGCTCAGGTGGGGTAGTTTCGGTGAACTTGCCTCATCTTAGCCTTCACATAATAAATCGTGTGTTTTCAACTTGCACAATAGGCTTGATAATAAAAGAGACGAATCCACATAGCTAAGGGAATAATCCCGACGGGTCGAAATGAGTTAGAACATGGAAAAAGGTCCAACGGTCGGCTTAGAGTTGGTGCACGGCGTGCTTTGAAAATGACACTCGGTCCTTTGTCCCGTGGCTTGGGAGAAGGAAAGTTAGTCTTCGGTGCAAAAGCTAAGAGTTAGCCTAAGTCATAGGCGTCCCCCGCGTAAATGCTTGATAAAGCATGCACGCTTCCACTGCACAAGGCTTGGCATAGCCTTTGCTCGTCTCTCGGGTTAAGTTGTAGGCTTGAGTAAGTTAGGCAAAGTTATACCGGTCGACCTAAGTCATTCCAAGTGCTGTCCCACTCATTCTGCGGTTGTGAGGTTAAATAGTCCCACGATCCCAAGGCCCGTCATATAAAGTATGACTTGGGCGATAGCGTTGCGTAGATCCGAAGTCGGCTTAAGGCACGGTTTACGGACTTAGTGTCTAGGGCATGAACCACAGTTGATTGAATGAGTTTTGGAGAAAGGATTATTGAATAGGCATTGAATGAATGAAATGATATGGTAACATGGAAAGAATGCTCGCGACCGTGGGTCGTCGAGGGGTCTCAAATGATAGAAAGAATGCTCGCGACCGTGGATCGTCGAGGGGTCTCAAATGATAGAAGGTTTGATATTGGTTTTGAAAGAGATAATAACACTGAAAGTACAACGACTGTGTGAGACGTCAGTTTGAGTGAAAGGTCTTGCATGGTCATTGGATAACTTGTCGACAAGGTAGAGTTTTCCCGTACAGCATCCCGTGGCACCACGAGACCGATGCGGCCTAAGGAAACACGGTGGTAGCTGTGCTGGCTCGACAGCACCAGGTCAGTCGGGGACTTCCAGGGGGCTAGCTACCTTGCGCTTGAAGGGTCCCGACTGACCGCAAGCTACGTGTCCAGGTATATCTTGTTATGCTAGTGACCCCATATAGATGAGTCGGCATGGGCGGCGATTCGCATATATGCCTTTGGACTGAGTCGAGTATTAGAAGAAGTGAATCAAGAGTCGAGTCGAATGCGTGCTCGGTCAGAAGACAATGTTTGGGCCTAAGATTTGGCTGCAACGAAGACACCGTGCTTCGACACGAGATGTGGCATCGAGTCCTATGTTGTCGACATATAAGTTGCATGGTTATAGTTGAGTTGTTTGAGTTTAAGTCAGGAAACCGCCGCAAGGCAAAGTTGGTAGAGTAACCCTTAGTTCACAAGTGGGAGGGTCAGTTGGTGATCAAAGTAGCAAGGGCCGCGAGGCGGCGATATGATTGAGTGTCATTGAGTTGTGAGGCACGGCCTCAGCAAGGGTTTGTAGCACGGTCACATGGAAGTGGAGTCTCGTTGCGTAGTTGCGTCTCTGATTTCAAGCCATAAGGCAAACACGACTCGATAGGTTAACGTTGTTGGCACGAGAAGGGTTTTGAGGCAAGTTATGAGTTAACGTTGTCGTTACAAGCACGAGATGGTCTAGAGACACAGAATAGGCCAAGGCGTCGGTCCTAAAACTGATCCTAAGGCAAGACTAGAAAGACAATTGATAAGAAGTAACTATGTTGCACAAAGTAAATCAAACGTGTTGGGTTTGTATGGGTGGGCGAGGAGCTCATTCCACCAGTACAGTTGAGTACTGACACCCATATAGTTTTCATGTGCAGGCACAGGTAGAAGCTCGTGGCATGGAGCTCGCTTGGATGCGTCGAGGCACGGAGTTCCTTGGCGATTCGAAGCGTGCGGCCGTATGGAGTAAAGACTTATACGGGACATAATGTATGGACGTCGCCTTCCGAAGCTTCCGCTGGCTCAAGCAAATGTACTTTGAGAGATGAGAGAGAGTAGAGTGATTGTTATGTGAGATGAGTGGATTTGAGTGATTGTAATCTTGGCCTTGCGCCCCATTGTAACCTTGTTCCAATGTCAATAAAAGAGCTTCTTTGAATAACTTATGTTTTATTCTAAATTTCTGCTGCATATTCAATGTCTCTACATGGGACTTCTGTGCGATGACCCCGTCGCAGCCGCTGAATCGGCTGTTATGGAACCCGCCTTGTACGAGCGCAATCTAGGCTCGTGCGGCATCACGCGATGGCCATGGGAATCAATGAGCATAAAGGATATTATGTCTCATTCATGCCGTATGCAAAAAGAACTAGCTATGATATTTACAAATTCGACTTAACACAATGAATTGAATACGAAAAGAACTAGCTATGCTATTAACACAATGAATCACTCACATTACTGTCGCCGGAAAACATGACATTTAGATCCTCTGCCAACAAGCAAATTCGACTTAGCATCCTTTCAATTGACTTATCACTTTATTCACTTGCCATAATCACTATCTTCCAGGCCACAACACTTAACATCTGGGACAACTTGGTTAAGCTCTCTATCTGGGCATAATATTTCTAACATTCAATCAAGGGTCTTATCTTAGATCCAATCATATCAAGAGTTCACAACATGTAATCATATTCCTTCCCAAATCTAACAATATTTCTCACCGAGGCAATTCGTCTTTTCTACAAGACACAATCCGAAGTCACCCACTATCGATTACCCAAGCCAAGGGTACAATTCTATGCAACAGTCAAGGTTAACCCAGCTACCCGACTGTAGATACCGATCCAACATTCCTGCTATAGGTCGACACATAATCCTCAAGGGTCAAACATCTCTAAGGTTCATATTGAAGTATACACTTACAACTTATCATTCTTAGGTCATACTCATCACCATCTCTCGTACAATACCCAAAGGGTTATCCTTACTGTCGCCAATAGTCACCCTATTATTTGATCAAGTCTCTATAGTTAGCTATACCAGCAGCTAAACCTAATCATTCAGGTGACTCCCCTAGAGTGGACGGCTACTAGGGATCATGCTAGTTTCTTATTCTCAGGGCCAACAAGCAACCGACAGTCCTGAGGGACTCTACCCAAACCTATGGGTATCCACTCAGTCTGAATAATTATTTGCCATTGTTGGCTATGCCAACAATGGTAAGTCCTCAACTGGTCACTAGGGTCAAGTCTATCTATCTAGGATCTTCCTCAAGGAAATAATTCTCACAGAGGCTCATTCTTAGACTTACCTAATGATCGACTAAGATCGATCTAACAACATTACGGTCAATCCCAACCCGATATATGATTCTCATCGTTCTAATAATCCATCAAGTAAATTCCTAACGATCCAATTTCTATTCCAATTCCTATGTACCCACATAAACCCATAAGCCAAGGTAACTATTCAAGGGTCATCGATTCTGATACTCTTAACATAACTATGGAATTATACTATTCGATCTGTATGACAGAGTCACACCACTTAGTTATAAGCCAACAATCTATATCCCAACCGACGACCAACTATACCGACATTATCCAACACGTTTGTAATTTCACAATCCCATTTGTTTCTCAATCATCAAATTATCTTACGGACATTCTTAAATCTCATGCAGCAAGGGTCGAGTAGTTTATTCAATTCAATCTGACTATTCATGCATCAATTTAACCATCCTCTATGCAACACAAATACTCAGGGTGGCTACTTGTTACTTTTCTAGCATAATTCAATTCCCAGCATACATGCACATATGCAATGACTATCCTTTGGTGATCAAGATGGATTGCATCTATTACACCGTAGGGTCAAGGCACAAATTTCTAATATTTCTTTGGTTTACCGACAATATTTCCAAAACTTTCAGCTTAGCAACCAACTTTGTATTAGCCACAAAAGATTTGCATCCAACCATTCGAAATCAACATTCAGATGTTCTAGGCCACAACATTCTCTAGCCAATTCCATTTACCCATAGCATACTGTCTTACTAGTCTGAGTCATCACTCGACTAAACAATTTCTAACCAAGCCACCGGTTATAATTTTCGACAATCTCGCTACCCAATATAACATCACCGTCAAGGGACACTCGAGTCATCTAGCAACAATACAAGACTCCCAGCTATGTCTCGACACTACCCAGTACCCACAGATAGTCTCATTGCTATCCTATGGAAAGGGTCAACATACATCTAGTTCTGAGGTGGTAGAGGCAATATACCACTCAGAAGCGAAACCATCCTTAAACAATACCAACTCAAATCTATTTCGGACATTCATGATCTATAATGATCACAACACTTAGCCAACATCTCAGGGTCTCAAACCACAAGCCAACATTCTTAGGGTCTAAAATTCTCAGGGTAACCTACATGAGTCAACTCAGCAATTCTATTGAACTCATCCCTCCATGGTTTCGTTCCCAATTCTTTTCCAACATCCCATGCAATTTCCAACTTGTTACAGCATAAATAGCCACTTTTCTTTATTCCCACATTCCAAACAGCATTCACAATATAGCATACTATGGTATCGAGTTATTGTTGGGTTATTTGTGTCTAAACCAACAACAATCATTCATTTAGGGGCATCACAATGTATATAGACTTATTGTATGGAACATCCAGTGAGAAGCCAAGAGGGTCAACAAACTTTCAAACACAAATAATATAGGATGATTACAGAAACAACAACAGCATAATCGCGGAAGCAATCTTTGATTTAATCACGGAAGCAATGTTGAGTTATTGCAGAAGCAACTTTGGTTAATCGTCGATGCAACTTTGATTTGAAATAAATCAAAGAAGAGACCAAGGACGTAAAGCCGTGCTCTGATACCAATTTGTCATGCCCCGATTCGTAGAGTCATTTATTCATATATTTTATCTCTTGGAATCGATCGTCCTCACTTGGGCTTGAAGCCGTATAAGTCTGGTGTTACAATTGTACAAGGCAAAGATGGTACATAATCGATTATCTTCAAATAGAAACACATCGCAGCGGCAGAAGCAGACAAATTGAAGTTAATAAGGATAATCTTTCTTCTTGAATAAAAACACATCAGTTTCTTTATAGCAGCGGGGATAAAAGGATAACTTGAAGTCTCACAGAGATATACAGAACTTTATTCTCTTTATTGATAATTGAAGAAGAGTACAAGACTTGTATTGAAGTACAGTGCTTACAACACATCTTATTTTACATTGAAAGCCAATTGAACAATGCTATACAGCTTACATTTGATACTTGGATACATTGGATTACAACTCGATATACCAACTTGGCTTACAGCTCACTGGTACAACTGATTACAATATTCCATACATTATGCTCTTTATAAACAGAAGACATCATCTTGAATAAGGAGAGCTTCTGTATGCCCAACAAATCTTCGATGCCGCGGGACCAATCAAGCCAATCTTCGTGTGTAGAATATCCCAAGAACTAGCACCTGCTGACAAAACATGGGTCAGCACATCATCTATGTACTGGCGAGCAGAATCCAACCCACTCGCCTAAACCAACACTAACTGGTCAATTTTAGCAAGCATTTTAATAGAATGATCTTTCTACTTGGGGCCTAGTATCAGTTTACAGTTCATGGACAATAATCAGAGTGAAGCATGTAAATATATTCTAAGTAGTATTCATGTGGATATATCATTAAAGCATTCTTGCTGTTATCATACAAAGGCATCGTTAACATTATCTTCTTAAACATGTTATGACAGTTCTCACTTCAAGCATCACTTAGCATGTATGTTATATTCGAGCAATGTTTATAGCAAGGCATCTTTCTAGCATACTAAATTTAACATGTTAAGCAGGTTCTCATATTGAAAGGCTACACATAGTACCATTTATTTGGCAGGTTAAGCACGCAAGTTAAACCAACACATATATTGAGTATATCATATTTAAGTGATTTCTTACCGACAGCCAACTCCCTCTTACCTGCATAAAATACAGGATAATATGATGTACTTACTCTGTCTGCACAAAACATTCGTCAGCATGCATGCTGACTACATGGTCGTTGGTGAAACTGTACCATAAAGGACTTTCCAACGGGTATTACGATGCACCATTCCAGGGTAGGTTGCAAGCCTAGCCGAATGTCCCGTAATACCTCGTGCCACCATAGCACGACTAATATTTCCTCCCGGGTCGAATCAGTCCCGGTGCCCCATGTACCGTTCGAGGAAACTTACTCAGACTTGTACAAGTACTTCCATGACCATGCGAATGCGTGTCGACTCGATAACACAAATACATGGTAAAGCAACTGAAAATAAGCAGAGCCAATAGTTCAACATCTCAACTCAATCCCGAGCCGTGTTCAACGACTAGTCATTACCATCATTCTACTTGGTGATCTCCCTGATCCCAAGCCTCATCATTTTCTATTCATTGATTCATTGCACATTTCTGATAACATTCCTCTCAATGAGGAACCAATGACATTTCATTCATTTCAAAGGGACAAGCAGCTTTTTCCTTCATTTTATTGGGATAATTATTATTCATTTCATTGCTTATACAAAACAGGCATCATCTCATTTCTTTACAACAGTTATACAGAGAGTACATGATTCAAGAGTCTTATTCAATTCAATGTGTTAATAGCATAGCCAGTTCTTTTCTCATGTCTCATTCATGCCGCATCTCGATTATGCAAGTGATTCATTCATTTCATCAAGATTAAGCATAAGCAACATTATCAATTCATTCTTAGGCATCAAGTCGCATTAGCAGTTCAATTGTGATTCATTCGACAGTTCAATAATTCTTAGCAAAAGCATCTCTATTACTCAGCAACAAAAACATGGGACATTTAGGGACAATTCATAGCATCACGTTATTCCATTTATTAAGCATGCAAAAATAAGGAGGAAGGAGGACAGTTCTACTTGCCTGTACAAAAGTGTCTTCTTATTCTGGTTGCACACATTTCTCCTAAGCATAGCTACACCAGCGAGCCACGTTCCAACACTTAATCCGTCTAGCCAGCTAAGAGAGACTGCATCAGTCTCAACTCTCTAGATTTCTAACATAAGTCACGGTCTAACATTCTGATCCCATTCAACAAGCCAACCAAATTCCTGGTACGGAACGGGGCAATACATAATATACCATTCAGAAAAAGTTTCGTCCTTGAAACTTAAGAAAACAACTCATCTACTAGATTCACTTAATCACAATGGGTTACTCATTCAGCTTCAATTCAATATTCATTTCAGCCTACTCGGTCATTTCAAAATAGCTATCCAACTATATCATTTTAATCCATCAATAATTCAATCCATCTTTCTTTTTTCCAAATACTTGCAACTTCTCATTGATTCACCAACATTTTCCTTGCATTCTATCTTGGTCGCAACACATTACTTCATTTGGATCCGTACAAATATTTTAGGTATCCCCAAAATATATGTATTTCAGCCAAAGTCCATGCTAGTACGATAAATTATTCCTATAATGTTATCTCAGTCGCAACCTATCACTTCGGCTGGATCCATACACATATTTTAGGCGTCCCCAAAACATATGTACTTCAGCCAACTTCTATGATAGCACGATTCGATCAGCCACGATACAACTCTCTTTTCCAAAACCGACTTAGCATCCTTTCAATTGACTTATCACTTTATTCACTTGCCACAATCACTATCTTCCAGGCCACAACACTTAACATCAGGGACAACTTGGTTAAGCTCTCTATCCGGACATAATATTTCTAACATTCAATCAAGGGTCTAATCTTAGAGCCAATCATATCAAGAGTTCACAACATGCAATCATATTCCTTTCCAAATCCAACAATATTTCTCACCGAGGCATTTCATCTTTTCTAAAAGACACAATCCGTCGTCACCCACTATCGATTACCCAAGCCAAAGGTACAATTCTATGCAACAGTCAAGGTTAATCTAGCTATCCGACTGATACCTATCCAATATTCCTGCTATAGGACGACATATAATCCTCAAGGGTCAAACATCTCTAAGGTTCATTTTGAAGTATACACTTACAACTTATCATTCTTAGGTCATACTCATCACCATCTCTCGTACAATACCCAAAAGGTTAATCTTACTGTCGCCAATAGTCACCCTGTTATTTGGTCAAGTCTCTACGGTTAGCTATACCAGCAGCAAAACCTAATCATTCAGGTGACTCCCCTAGAGTGGACGGCTACTAGGGATCATGCTAGTTTCTTATTCTCAGGGCCAACAAGCAACCGACAGTCCTAAGGAACTCTACCCAAACCTATGGGTATCCACTCAGTCTGAATAATTATTCGCCATTGTTGGCTATGACAACAATGGTAAATCATCAACTGGTCACTAGGTTCAAGTCTATCCATCCAGGATCTTCCTCAAGGAAATAATTCCCACAGAGGCTCATTCTTAGACTTACCCAATGATCGACTAAGATCGATCTAACAATATTACGGTCAATCCCAACCCGACATATGATTCTCATCATTCTAATAATCCATCAAGTAAATTTTCAACGATCCAATTTCTATTCCAATTCCTTTGTACCCACATAAACCTATAAGCCAAGGTTACTATTCAAGGATCATCGATTCTGATAATCTTAATATAACTATGTAATTATACTATTCGATCTGTATGACAGAGTCACACCATTAAGTGATAAGCCAACAATCTATATCCCAACTGACGACCAATTATACCGACATTATCCAACACGTTTGTAATTTCTCAATCCCATTTGTTTCTCAATCATCAAATTATCTTACGGACATTCTTAAATCTCATGCAGCAAGGGTCGAGTAGTTTATTCAATTCAATCTGACTATTCATGCATCAATTTAACCATCCTCTATGCAACACAAATACTCAGGGTGGCTACTTGTTACTTTTCTAGCATAATTCAATTCCCCAGCATACATGCACATATGCAATGACTATCCTCTGGTGATCAAGATGGATTGACATATATTACACCGTAGGGTCAAGGCACAGATTTCTAATATTCCTTTGGTTTACCGACAATATTTCCAAAACTTTCAGGTTAGCAACCAACTTTGTATTAGCCACATATGATTTGCATCCAACCATTCGAAATCAACATTCAGATGTTCTAAGCCACAACATTCTCTATCCAAATCCATTTACCCATAGCATACTAACTGTCTTACTAATCTGAGTCATCACTCGACTAAACAATTTCTAACCAAGCCACCGGTTATAATTTTCGACAATCTTGCTGCCCAATATAACATCACCGTTAAGGGACACTTGAGTCATCTAGCAACAATACAAGACTCCCAGCTATGTCTCGGCACTACCCAGTACCCACAGATAGTCTCATTACTATCCTATGGAAAGGGTCAATATACATCTAGTTCTGAGGGGGTAGAGGCAATATACCACTCAGAAACGAAGCCATCCTTAAACAATACCAACTCAAATCTATTTCGGACATTCGTGATCTATAATGATCACAACACTTAGCCAATATCTCAGGGTCTCAAACCACAAGCCAACATTCTTAGGGTCTCAAATTCTTAGGGTAACCTACATGAGTCAACTCAGCAATTCTGTTGAACTTATCCCTCCATGGTTTCGTTCCCAATTCTTTTCCAATATCCCATGCAATTCCCAACTTGTTACAGCATAAATAGCCACTTTTCTTTATTTCCACATTCCAAACAGCATTCACAATATAGCATACTATGGCATCGAGTCATTGTTGGGTCATTTGTGTCCAAACCAACAACAATCATTCATTCAGGGGCATCACAATGTATATAGACTTATTATATGGAACATCCAGTGAGAAGCCAAGAGGGTCAACGAACTTTCAAACACAAATAATATAGGATGATTATAGAAACAACAACAGCATAATCGTGGAAGCAATCTTTGATTTAATCGCGGAAGCCACGTTGAGTTATCGCGGAAGCAACTTTCGTTAATCGTCGATGCAACTTTGATTTAAATTAAATCAAAGAAGAGACCAAGGACGTAAAGCCGCGCTCTGATACCAATTTATCACGCTCCGATTCGTAGAGTCATTTATTTACATATTTTATTTCTTGGAATCGATCGTCCTTGCTTGGGCGTGATGCCGTACAAGTCTGGTATTGCACTTTTACAAGGCAAAGATGGTACATAATCGATTATATTAAAATAGAAACACATCGCAATAGCAGAAGCAGACAAATTGAAGTTAATAAGGACAATCTTTCTTATTGAATAGAAACACATCAGTTTCTTTATAGCAGCGGGGATAAAAGGATAACTTAAAATCTCACAGAGATATACAGAACTTTATTCTCTTTATTGATAATTGAAGAAGTGTACAAGACTTGTATTGAAGTACAGTGCTTACAACACATCTCATTTTATATTGAAAGCCAACTGAACAATGCTATACAGCTTACATTTGATACTTGGATACATTGGATTACAACTCGATATACCGACTTGGGTTACAGCTCACTGGTACAACTGATTACAATGTTTTATACATTATGCCCTTTATAAACAGAAGATATCATCTTGAACAAGGAGAGCTTCTATATGTCCAAAAAATCTTCGATACCGCGTGACCAATCAAGCCAATCTTCGTGTGTAGAATATACCAAGCACGAGCATCTGCCCACAAAATATGGGTCAACACATCATCTAAGTACTGGCGAGCAGAATCTAACCCACTCGCCTAAACCAACACTAACTGGTCGATTTTAGCAAGCATTTTAATCGAATGATCTTTCTACTTGGGGCCTTGTATCAGTTTACAGTTCATGGACAATAATCAGAGTGAAGCATGTAAACATATTCTTAGTAGCATTCATGTGGACATATCATTAAAGCATTCTTCGTGTTATCATGCAAAGGCATCATTGAGGCATCGTTAACATTATCATCTTAAACATGTTATGACAGTTCTCACTTCAAGCATCACTTAGCATGTATGTTATATTCGAGCAATGTTTATAGCAAGGCATCTTTTTAGCATACTGAATTTAACATGTTAAGCAGGTTCTCATATTGAAAGGCTACACATAGTACCATTTATTTGGCAGGTTAAGCACGCAAGTTAAACCAACACATATATTGAATATATCACATTTAAGTGATTTCTTACCGACAGTCAACTCCCTCTTACCTACATAAAAATATAAGATAATATGATGTACTTACTCTGTCTGTAAAAACATTCGTTAGCCTGCATCTGACTACATGGTCGCTGGTGAAACTGTACCATAAAGGACTTTCCAACGGGTATTACGACGTACCATTCCAAGGTAGGTTGCAAGCCTAGCCGAATGTCTCGTAATACCTCGTGCCACCATAGCACGACCAATGTTTCCTCCCGGGTTGAATCAGTCCCGGTGCCCCAGGTACCATTCGAGAAAACTTACTCAGACTTATACAAGTACATCCATGACCATGCGAATGCGTGTCAACTCGATAACACAAATGCATGGTAAAGCAACTAAAAATAAGCAGAGCTAATAGTTCAACATCTCATCTCAATCCCGAGCCATGTTCAACGACTAATCATTACCATCATTCTACTTGGTGATCTCCATGATCCTAAGCCTCATCATTTTCTATTTGTTGATTCATTGCACATTTCTCATAACATTCGTCTCAATAAGAAACCAATGACATTTCATTTATTTCAAAGGGACAAGCAGCTTTTTCCATTGTTTTATTGGGACAATTATTATTCTTTTTATTGCTTATACAAAACAGGCATCATCTCATTTCTTTACAACAGTTATACAGAGAGTACATGATTCAAGAGTCTCATTCAATTCATTGTGTTAATAGCATAGCCAGTTCTTTTCTCATGTCTCATTCACGCAGCATCTCGATTATGTAAGTGATTCATTCATTTCATTAAGATTAAGCATAAGGGACATTATTAATTCATTCTCAGGCATCAAGTCGCATTAGCAGTTCAAGTGTGATTCATTCGGCAGTTTAGTAATTCTTAGCATAAGCATCTCTATTACTCAGCAACAAAAACATGGGACATTTAGGGACAATTTATAGCATCACGTTATTCTATTTATTAAGCATGTAGGAATAAGGATGATGGAGGACAGTTCTACTTGCCTGCACAAAAGGGTCTTCCTATTCTGGTTGCACACATTCCTCCTAAGCTTAGCTCCACCAGCGAGCCACGTTCCAACACTTAATTCATCTAGCCAGCTAAGAGAGACTGCATCAGTCTCAACTCTCTTGATTCTCAACATAAGTCACGGTCTAACATTCTGATCCCATCCAACAAGCCAACCAAATGCCTCGCGCGAAGCAGGGCATTACATGGACTCCGTCTGTAATGCCCCAGTCCCAAAATACGTAGGACTAGGAACGTAGACATGCCAGCTGTATTCATACGAAGTATACTCCAATATATGGAAGCCTAGTATAAATACATAAGCTGTAAAATACAGTAGAACCATAACTAATCTCATCCACACAGAAAGAAATGAATAAAAGATCATATAATGAGAATAAATTTGTCTTGATACAATATATTGGGCAGAGACAAATCCACTACCAACAAAATAAAGAAAAGTACATAGAAAATGAAATGAGTGGCGAGCGAAGCGAAGACGATCCAAATGCAATCATCCCCGAAGAAATAGCGAAGATCACGGCTAGAGCTGAATCACCTACGAAAGACAATAGCACACACCTGGCAAGACAACCAGGTCCTCAGAGGGACGTAACAAGACACATAATAGCATGCCATATAAACTGAATAAATATTGCTCAATAAATAAGTCAATCGAATTTATAACATGGTCCAATACGCACCTACTAAACGAGCGTACCATCCCCCCAACCAAACAAGGACAGGAGATGGTAAACTAATTCACGGCGACGTATCTTTCCATGCTAAGAATCCGATATGGTATCCGGACCCCAACAAGGTTCAATACCTTCTCATCGAAGTAGTAAGTCACACCTACAACCAAACAAGGACAAGATGTGACGAACTAATCTGCGACAAGTTATTGTTCCAAGCCACGGTCAGATACAAGTACCCAAACCAAAAGTACTCGTACCTAACGGATAGGGTAGCCTACCGTTCTAAGTGAAATATAGTTAAGAACAATCCTTCCTGCGCATGGACCCTGGCTGAATAGGATCGGCATAGTCCCCCTTTGGGCACCAGAGGCCCCATCAGGAAGAGCATGACGTTCCGCAGAATCGTCAGTGGCCGTCAGTAATCTTGGATCATCAACCTCGTATCTCCAGCGGAGAGTCCGGGTCACAAGGAAAGTGCATCGAAGCCCATACGCTAAGGAATTGTCCTCCCCGCCCAATGCCTACTATGTTGTATCCACAACATTAACCTCTATAACCGCTAAGTCAAACTAGCATACAATCTCTATTAGCGGTTATTCCTATCGCACGGCTTGTACGTACTGGTGGCCAGCCAATCACGCACTCCCGTGTTCTACATGCGACACACAACTTCGTGTTTACAACGTGTCAAGGCCATGAATGCAACACACAAAGGTGGTCCCTTAATCTAGGTTTAATGTGAGAAAAATAATACATAGCAGGAAAAATGAACAGTAAGTTCTAACAGTTTATGCCATGTATCACAGTTTATTTTGCATAAAGAAAATAATGAACAATACATGAAATATGAGCTAAAATAAATAAACAGCTAATGGCAAGTTGTCTTGCCTGGTAGGACGCCTGGTGTACTGCAATGATGAATGTGGCACGATCTACAACTTCGGTGCAACCACTATGCAAGGTGACCTCGGGTGGTGGCACGAACAGTTCCATCGGGTCCAGAAGGGTCAATTTAGTTAGGGTGGACAGGAGGAAGGACAGAATTGATGAGGGAAGTAGGATTAATGGCTTGGTCATGGTCATGAGGATAATCGAAGGAATTTGCATAAATATGTATAGGAAATACTTGTAAAATATATGCTAGTGGTTGAAAATATTTTTATTTATTTAGAAAAAAAATTATTTATAAACCCTTTAGAAAAACATTTTGAGTAAGCTAAATGATAGTGGAAATTTGATTATACTTAAGCAAGTAATCCTTTAATTATTATTAATCAAAATAATATATAGTATTAGGAAGTATTGTATATAATTATATATAAAATATTTGAAAATATAAAATCAGTAGTCTCTATTAAGGCCAAAAACCCATATATATTAGTACAAGTCCAAATTTGACTAAAAGAAATACATTATCTTCAAAAATAGATTTTAACCCATGATACTTATTTCTACAAGGTCTTAGTCAAGCCCTTGCAAATATATGCAGAATATAAATGTATATGAAATTATTTATCACGTGTTTATTTAATAAAATAGTATATATGGATAATTGTTAATAAAATACTTTAGATAATTATTAATAATCTGAAAAGTTATTTAGGATTAAAAACCAATTTTTGAAATATAAATTAAGCCAATTATAATATTGACATAAAACTGTGTATAGATATTCTACAAGAAAATTTTGAAAAGCTTATAATACCTAAATACATAAACCAATTAATAATAACAACTCGTAATAGGCATCAATCTTATTCACAAAATATACTAATAATAAGAATAATAATAGTAAGATAATTATAATACCAATAATAATAATGATAATGATAATTGTAATAATAATAATAAAAATAATAATAATAATAAAAATAATAATAATACTAAAAACATCAGTATTGAATACTGATGCGGTGCGGGTGCTCTCTCCGAGGGAGAGAGAGTGTTGAAAAGAGAAAAGAAGAAGAAAAAAGATTTTAAGTAAACAGAAGGAGGAGGAGAAGAAGAGGGGGTTATCGGGGGCTCACCGCTCCGGCGGTGGGTGGAGAGGAAGCGGAGGCCTGATCTGAGCTCGGCGGAGGAGAAGTGGAGCGGCGATCGGGTTCGGCGGCGGAGGAAATGGGTTGTGCGCGGTGGAGGGTGGATCGGGGTCGCCGGCTCAGGCGGGTCTGGAGTAGGGCGGCGTCGGGAGGTTCTCGGTGGAGGGGGCGGTCCCGAGCGTGGAGATCTGCGGTGGCCGCGGCCAAGGGAGGCGGCGGAGCTGTCACCGCGCGGGGACGAGGTCGTGGAGGCGGAGGAAAGAAGCGGTGGTCCAGTCGCCGGGCGGCGCTGCGTGCGACGGCGCGCTCGCTTGGCGGCGGGGCTATAAACCGGCGCACGGAGGCGGGTTCGAGAAGGGGTCGGTCGATCGGGACGGACGGGCGCTCAGGACGGCGCTCGCTCGGCCGGAGCCGAGCGTGGGTGCGGCGGAGGTGAGCAGGTACGGCGGGGCGGTGGTGGTTTCAGTTTTCTTTTTTTTTTCTTTTTTTTCTCTCTTGTTGGCTGTGGGTTTTGGTCTGCCGGTGGCGGAGAATTGGGCGGACACGGGAAAGGCCGGGGGTTGTCCGGGACACGACTGGTGGTGGTTTTGGTTCTGTTGATGATAATGGTGGTGGTCGGGTTAGGCTTGCGACGAGAAGGAGAAGGTGGTGATGGCGATGTTTCTGGTGTTCAGGGGAGTGGCCAGGGTGGTGGTCGTGTGGGGTTTACCGGCGTCGAACACCGGTGATGGTCGTGGTTGTCGACAGGACGGGTCGGGTGAGGGAAGGCCGGGGTGGCTGGCTGTTGGAGTCGGGGCCGTGCTCGGGGTGAGCGGATGTTGACGACGGCGAGATGGTGGTGGCTGAGTTCGGTGAATGGTGGCGGGATGAACCTGGTGGTCGGGTTGGGTTAGGATAGTGATAGGTTTATTGTTAGGAATTTATTTATGTCGGGGTGTGTCCGACACGAAGAAGGAGATAAGTAACGTAATTGTAAACATGGAATAAGAATGTACGATGGAACACGGACACGGGGCACGCACCATTGGAGAATTATTTGTGGAGGAACAATGTGGATGATAAAAAATATTGGAGGAGTACCTGCCTATTTATAGGATGTAGAAATTTTCAATTGGATAGGAACTAGGAATAGTTAAAACCCAAATTAGATATTTTCTAATTTAATTTAAAGCAATCAAATCCAAATCCAATCTATATCCAAATCTAATTTCAAATTAAATATCTAATTTAAATCAAATTAAATTTCTAGTATAAAATCCATGAGATAAATCAATTTCAAATATGTAACCATTTAAATAAATCCAAAAATATTTAAATCAAGTTTTAAATGTCCCAATAATTTAAAATATATTTTCCAAAAAAATACTATAATAATTAATTTCGAAAATACATTATTATTTACAATATAAACATAATAAATTTTTATGAAGTATATACGGGAACAATAATATTTATTATTAATAACTATTTTCACGAAGACTTTCAATAAAATAATAATTTGAAAACTTGGGTATGATAACAAAATAATTATTATGTATATTATTTTGAAACTATAAAAAGATAGAGAATATTTTTCTAAAATATGTACGCTCGCACATATTCGCACTCGTCGAGCAAATTCGAAAAACGAACCTCTTCGTGTACGACGTACCATACAAAATTTTAAATCCGTACAAATATTAATAAAAAAATAATTAGTAGAAATTTAGGGGTTTTACATCCTACCCAACTTAAAAGAATTTTGTCCTCGAAATTAAGAATTAGTAGGGGGGTGAGAGGACACAAGGGGGGAGAAGGCACAACGGTAGATAGAAGGGTTTAAAGAAGTTTACATGGTCGTAGTCTAGGTTGAGGATATGATTAAGAGACGATTGTAATCACTTCTTAAATTCAAGTGATTAGAAAGTCAAGATTGTGGATTTAGGGTCGAAGGAAAGGACGAGTAGTTAAGACAAAGATATTGGCACATTGAGTGTTAATGGTCACAAGAGATAGGATAGCTAGGGGAACTTCAAGTACAGCGCATTCGTCCTTCTTAAATAGGTGAAGGCGAAAACAATCTAGAGTTCGAAGGAGGTGTTATTGAATACGAATACGTGATTCAAAGACGATTGAATAATTTCAAAGGGATTGTCAAGGCAGTCGTGGATGGGGTTCTAAGGGTAAGTTTAACTATGTTCCAACCACGTAGAATACTAGACAAAAGTGAACCAAAGTGCACTCGGTTGATCAGACCATCATGCACCGGTTCTGATTAGACAATATGTTAGTGAGCGCGCTCAATAGCATAAGTCGTGAACAAACTCGATAAGTTGATGAGTTTGCAAAACTAGATTACAGTTGCAACATTAGTCAAAGTGGTAAAATATAGGCACGAGATTAAGATTGAAATAAGGAACAAATATGAATAGTCTAAGAGTCATAGGAATCTAAGTCCTATACTATCATTCTACGGTTTTATTGACCAAGGCTTGGTTGACTAAATGGGTTAGGGCCCTCTAAACTTTACAAGTACCAAGGGATTGCTAGGTCACAAGGCATTCTACCCAACTTAAAAGAATTAAACTAATGGTGTTTGGAACAGCTAACTAATAGGGTCAATCTCTAGTAAGCACGAAGGGAAGATAAGAATAATGATAGAAGGAATCAAGCAAGATGCAATCGATGAGTCAAACGGTAGATTGAAGAAAGTGGTCAAGTATGTGGATGAGATCCTAGACTTCTAATCCTATACGCAGGCTTGCTTGGTACGGTAAAGTAACCAAACAATTTATGTTGACCTGCATGGGCCACCACAAAAACATGTAACGCTCCAGTCCCAAAATACGTAGGACTAGGAACGTAGACATGCCAGCTGTATTCATACGAAGTATACTCCAATATATGGAAGACTAGTATAAATACATAAGCTGTAAAATGCAGTAGAACCACAACTAATCTTATCCACACAGAAAAAAAATGAATAAAAGATCATATAATGAGAATAAATTTGTCTTGATACAATATGTTGGGCGGAGACAAATCCACTACCAACAAAATAAAGAAAAGTACATAGAAAATGAAATGAGTGGCGAGCGAAGCGAAGACGATCCAAATGCAATCATCCCCGAAGAAATAGCGAAGATCACGGCTAGAGCTGAATCACCTGCGAAAGACAATAGCACACACCTGGCAAGACAACCAGGTCCTCAGAGGGACGTAACAAGACACATAATAGCATGCCATATAAACTGAATAAATATTGCTCAATAAATAAGTCAATCGAATTTATAACATGGTCCAATACGCACCTACTGAACGAGCGTACCATCCCCCCAACCAAACAAGGACAGGAGATGGTAAACTAATTCACGGCGACGTATCTTTCCATGCTAAGAATCCGATATGGTATCCGGACCCCAACAAGGTTCAATACCTTCTCATCGAAGTAGTAAGTCACACCTACAACCAAACAAGGACAAGATGTGACGAACTAATCCGTGACAAGTTATTGTTCCAAGCCACGGTCAGATACAAGTACCCAAACCAAAAGTACTCGTACCTAACGGATAGGGTAGCCTACCGTTCTAAGTGAAATATAGTTAAGAACAATCCTTCCTGCGCATGGACCCTGGCTGAATAGGATCAGCATAGTCCCCCTTTGGGCACCAGAGGCCCCATCAGGAAGAGCATGACATTCCGTAGAATCGTCAGTGGCCGTCAGTAATCTTGGGTCATCAACCCCGTATCTCCAGCGGAGAGTCCGGGTCACAAGGGAAGTGAATCGAAGCCCATACGCTAAGGAATTGTCCTCCCCGTCCAATGCCTACTATGTTGTATCCACAACATTAACCTCTATAACCGCTAAGTTAAACTAGCATGCAATCTCTATTAGCGGTTATTCCTATCGCACGGCTTGTACGTACTGGTGGCCAGCCAATCACGTACTTCCGTGTTCTACATGCGACACACAACTTCGTGTTTACAACGTGCCAAGGCCATGAATGTAACACACAAAGGTGGTCCCTTAATCTAGGTTTAATGTGAGAAAAATAATACATAGCAGGAAAAATGAACAGTAAGTTCTAACAGTTTATGCCATGTATCACAGTTTATTTTGCATAAAGAAAATAATAAACAATGCATGAAATATGAGCTAAAATAAATAAACAGCTAATGGCAAGGTGTCTTGCCTGGTAGAACGCCTGGTGTACTGCAATGATGAATGTGGCACGATCTACAACTTCGGTGCAACCACTATGCAAGGTGACCTCGGGTGGTGGCACGAACAGTTCCATCGGGTCCAGAAGGGTCAATTTAGTTAGGGTGGACAGGAGGAAGGACAGAATTGATGAGGGAAGTAGGATTAATGGCTTGGTCATGGTCATGAGGATAATCGAAGGAATTTGCATAAATATATATCGGAAATACTTGTAAAATATATGCTAGTGGTTGAAAATATTTTTATTTATTTAGAAAAAATTATTTATAAACCCTTTAGAAAAATATTTTGAGTAAGCTAAATGATAGTGGAAATTTGATTATACTTAAGCAAGTAATCCTTTAATTATTATTAATCAAAATAATATATAGTATTAGGAAGTATTGTATATAATTATATATAAAATATTTGAAAATATAAAATCAGTAGTCTCTATTAAGGCCAAAAACCCATATATATTAGTACAAGTCCAAATTTGACTAAAAGAAATACTTTATCTTCAAAAATAGATTTTAACCCATGATACTTATTTCTACAAGGTCTTAGTCAAGCCCTTGCAAATATATGCAGAATATAAATGTATATGAAATTATTTATCACGTGTTTATTTAATAAAATAGTATATATGGATAATTGTTAATAAAATACTTTAGATAATTATTAATAATCTGAAAAGTTATTTAGGATTAAAAACCAATTTTTGAAATATAAATTAAGCCAATTATAATATTGACATAAAACTGTGTATAGATATTCTACAAGAAAATTTTGAAAAGCTTATGATACATAAATACATAAACCAATTAATAATAACAACTCGTAATAGGCATCAATCTTATTCACAAAATATACTAATAATAAGAATAATAATAATAGTAAGATAATTATAATACCAATAATAATAATGATAATGATAATTGTAATAATAATAATAATAAAAATAATAATAATAATAAAAATAATAATAATACTAAAAACATCGGTATTGAATACTGATGCGGTGCGGGTGCTCTCTCCGAGGGAGAGAGAGTGTTGAAAAGAGAAAAGAAGAGGGGGTTGTCGGGGGCTCACCGCTCCGGCGGTGGGTGGAGAGGAAGCGGAGGCCTGATCTGAGCTCGGCGGAGGAGAAGTGGAGCGGCGATCGGGTTCGGCGGCGGAGGAAATGGGTTGTGCGCGGTGGAGGGTGGATCGGGGTCGCCGGCTCAGGCGGGTCTGGAGTAGGGAGGCGTCGGGAGGTTCTCGGTGGAGGGGGCGGTCCCGAGCGTGGAGATCTGCGGTGGCCGCGGCCAAGGGAGGCGGCGGAGCTGTCACCGCGTGGGGACGAGGTCGCGGAGGCGGAAGAAAGAAGCGGTGGTCCAGTCGCCGGGCGGCGCTGCGTGCGGCGGCGCGCTCGCTTGGCGGCGGGGCTGTAAACCGGCGCGCGGAGGCGGGTTCGAGAAGGGGTCGGTCGATCGGGACGGACGGGCGCTCAGGGCGGCGCTCGCTCGGCCGAAGTCGAGCGTGGGTGCGGCGGAGGTGAGCAGGTACGGCGGGGCGGTGGTGGTTTCGGTTTTCTTTTTTTTTCTTTTTTTTCCTCTCTTGTTGGCTGTAAGTTTTGGTCTGCCGGTGGCGGAGAATTGGGCGGACACGGGGAAGGCCGAGGGTTGTCCGGGACACGGCTGGTGGTGGTTTTGGTTCTGTTGATGATAATGGTGGTGGTCGGGTTAGGCTTGCGACGAGAAGGGGAAGGTGGTGATGGCGATGTTTCTGGTGTTCAGGGGAGTGGCCAGGGTGGTGGTCGTGTGGGGTTTACCGGTGTCGAACGCCGGTGATGGTCGTGGTTGTCGACAGGACGGGTCGGGTGAGGGAAGGCCGGGGTGGCTGGCTGTTGGAGTCGGGGCCGTGCTCGGGGTGAGCGGATGTTGACGACAGCGAGATGGTGGTGGCTGGGTTCGGTGAATGGTGGCGGGATGAACCTGGTGGTCGGGTTGGGTTAGGATAGTGATAGGTTTATTGTTGGGAATTTATTTATGTCGGGGTGTGTCCGACACGGAGAAGGAGATAAATAATGTAATTGTAAACATGGAATAAGAATAGACGATGGAACATGGACACGGGGCACGCCCCATTGGAGAATTATTTGTGGAGGAACAATGTGGATGATAAAAAATATTGGAGGAGTACCTGCCTATTTATAGGATGTGGGAATTCCCAATTGGATAGGAACTAGGAATAGTTAAAACCAAAATTAGGTATTTTCTAATTTAATTTAAAGCAATCAAATCCAAATCCAATCTATATCCAAATCTAATTTCAAATTAAATATCTAATTTAAATCAAATTAAATTTCTAGTATAAAATCCATGAGATAAATCAATTTCAAATATGTAACCATTTAAATAAATCCAAAAATATTTAAATCAAGTTTTAAATGTCCCAATAATTTAAAATATGTTTTCCAAAAAAATACTATAATAATTAATTTCGAAAATATATTATTATTTACAATATAAACATAATAAATTTTTATGAAATATATACGGGAATAATAATATTTATTATTAATAACTATTTTCACGAAGACTTTGAATAAAATAATAATTTGAAAACTTGGGTATGATAACAAAATAATTATTATGTATATTATTTTGAAACTATAAAAAGATAGAGAATATTTTTCTAAAATATGTACGCTCGCACATATTCGCACTCGTCGAGCAAATTTGAAAAACGAACCTCTTCGTGTACGACGTACAATACGAAATTTTAAATCCGTACAAATATTAATAAAAAAATAATTAGTAGAAATTTAGGGGTTTTATACCGCCGGAGAATCAATGGGCCTACCCCCAGAACAACACGTAGAAACATCTCGTGTCGCCCCCGCCTCGACCAAGGCAGAAGCATCTACCTCAAGCGAGGGCATTGTCAAGATAGCACCCACTGAAACCACATCCATCCAAACCAGATTCGCCGCCAAGCGGAGCAAAAAAAGTCCCCCCACAAACTCTTTAATCATTAACATCCTATCCTGGAATGTCCGTGGTATGGGGAACAAACCTACACTAAGGAGAATTATCAGCCTCAGGAAAATCCACAAGATTGATATCCTTATTATTCTCGAACCCAAAATACCCCCCAAAAGGTTAAAATCCATCCAACTGCAGTTGGGCCTTCCCACGGCCATCGCCAGCCGACACGATATTTGGATCCTCTGCACTGAAGATATCAGCATTAGGAGCATCCAGGACACCAAGCAGGCCCTCTCCTGCTGGATGGATCGTCCCATGCTACCAGAGTGCGCCATCATCTCCGCAGTCCACGGCAGCTGCGATATAACTGGACGGAAACAACTCTGGAACGATCTCTTTGACATCCACCTAAACCACATCAACTATCCTTGGCTTTGCATTTGAGACTTTAATGCGCTCACCTGCAGAGAATAGAAAATCGGGGGCCGCCCCCCTCCTACTACGGCCATGTAGGACTTCAACAACTTCATCTTCAATGCTCACCTTGCCTCTCTCCAGTTCTTCGGCAAAGTTTTCACCTGGTGCAACATGCAAGAAGGCGACTGTCGCCAATATTCCCGTCTCGACAGAGTCCTCACGAACGTCCTATGGCACGACATGGAGATGTCCACCAACCTCCCATCTCAACTCTACTGAATCCGACTATACACCTCTGCTGGTGGTTATTAATAACAATTCCAATACATCCAAAAGGAACTTCCGATTCCTCAACTTCTGGACCGAACACCCCAGATTTTTGGGCATCGTTGCGGAAGCATAGAATAGTATGGATTCTCCCAATCCCTATCCCGGGTGGGCATAAAGTTCAGGACAACGAGAAAAGCCCTATCCAATTGGAGCAAATTAGCCTACGGGGACATCTTCCAAGCTGTGCGGACCGCCGAGGACGACATAACCCGTGCCGAAGCCAGGTTCACTTCGGATCATTCCCCGACGGTCAGGACCGTCCTGAATTTCACCAAGGCCATGCTTAAATTCAGAATCAAAGTTGAAACTGACTTCTGAAAGCAGAAAGCAAAATTGAAATGGGACAGCGACGGGGATAAAAACTCGAAGTATTTCCACGCCTGTGTCAATGGCCGCAGACAGAAGTTAGCGATTCACCATACTATTGACGACAATGGGAACATCATCACTGATCAAAAGAGCATCCAGAAGGCCGCTACGGAATTCTATTCCAAATTATTCTCCAAAGAGACGGTTCATAAAGGCAACGCCTTCCTGGAGCAAATCTCCCTTCTCATTAGCGACAACGACAACGCACAGCTGGATCGCTCTCCCACTGCACAGGAGGTAAAAGATGCGGTGTGGGCTCTGAACGAGCACAGTGCACCCTGTCACGACCCGCACCCTAGAGTAAGGGCACGAGACGTGAATACGTCCTGCCTACGCCGCAGTGTCGGCGGTAGAATGCTGTCCTAAGTCACATCATCTAACAGTATACATCTAAACAGTTTATACTCCCCGAACGGGGTAACATAGTAATAGAACTCAATCACAACTAAGGAATAGATAGCACGATATGAAATAGAACTCAAGGAAATGCAATAGATAAAACAGTAGTCTAAGATAATCCCAGCAATACAAAATCTCAGATAAAAGAATATATATAAAACTGATCTCCAAATAGAGTCTAACTAGAACATGATCCAACTACATAAAGATAATAGCCTAACTATCTAGTCTAGGCAGTCGGGGGAAGGTCCTCAGCTACTGCTGGATCCTCCTGAGGGTCCAGCTCACAGGTGTCATCTAGGGCTGCCCCGTAGTAGGTGTCCAGGCAAGCCTCCTCCTCGTCCTCTGTAATATTTTCAACAGGTCCAGTCAGGACAGGAGCGAGTACAGTACATCTCAACAGATCATAGCAGGTTAGAAAATAAAAACATGCAGTAAAGTAAGATACGAGTACTGAAGAAATGCTGTATGTAAACAGGAAGAGAATTGTAATGTAAATATCTACTATACATAGAGAACTAACAGTGGCTAGTGAGTCAAAGTACGAGAGAGCACATGTGAACAGGACGGATTTGTACAGGATCGAGGTGTACAAGATCTACACTACTTTGGAATTGTTCACACAACGACTAGCACTCCCCCGTATTCCCAATCAATACACAAGGATCTAAACAGGTTATGTTATTGCATAAGATATCACATGGGGGCCCATATAGGGTGCACATGATAGTATACATGGGGGCTCCATGAACATGAGAGTACAAGATTCACAGGAGTGCACATGTAAAATAGAAGCACAGGAGTACATGATGAAAGTGAAACGCACATGACACAATGTACCCGATGCTCCCGAGGGGGATAACATCGCATGTAGAGATCCATATAGTACCAATCCGTGTGACCAACGTGACAGTACAAGTAAAGTAATCTACTGCAGGAAATAATTCTAAGCAGGATATGAAATGATCAGAGAAAGTACTCGCCTGTAACTGAGTGTCCGGTATGAAACGTACTGTCCAAGGAGTGGTGTCTGGCTCCTAATCAGAATAGCACAAGTCACAACAAGTCCAGAATATCAAAATGGAGTCCTACTATGCATTCTACATGATTCTAAGTCAATCTAGGCCAAAGTCAACTCTTGGTCAACTTTGGTCAACTCTAGAAGTCAAACTAGGTCAACCTTGTCTAAACTAGGCTAAATTAGTCTAATCAAGTCTAGCTTAGTTTATACTAGGACACACAAGCCTATACTAGCTAGTACACACCACTACAAGGCTATGCAAGCCTGAACCAAGCCTATCCCAACTATATCACATATCACAACATAGCTATATGCTATATAACTAGCATACACTCAAACATGTCTAACTTATTATCAACATACATATATATATTTAGATACATTACATTAGGCATTCCATTTTACATAGTTATACATATGCCTATTCTACATACATTACATTATATATATATACATATATGTATAGACATCCACATATAGTATATACCTACATGTATAATAAGAGAGAGGGAAGGCATGTGCTTGTGGGCTGTGACAGGAAATAACCAAACATGTGTGTGTATAAAACTAAAAAAACAGGAAAGAGAAGGCTATGTATGAGCATGACAGTGAGCAGTAAAGTCCATCACTGTGATGTGTCCATGTGCAGAAAACTAGATGACAGTGAGCATATGTGTGCAGGAAGTGGTATGCAAGGAAACAGTGTGTGTGAGAGCAGAAAATACACAAACAGTGAAAGAAAGGAAAGAGTGTGGGTGCTAGGCTAACATGTGCAGGAAATACATTATGACAGTGAACAAGTGTGGGCCTGTGTGTGTATATGTGAAATGGTGTGTGTCAAAATGTGTACAGAAAATAATGGCAATGAAAGGAAATCAAAACAGTGTGCATTTAAAGAGTTGTGAAAACAGTGTGTATATCCAGTGCTCATAGGAACAGAAAAAGGAAAGGCAAGGTGTGTTACATCCAGTGTTGACAGTGCTAGAAAATGTAAGGGCCAACATGGCCAAATCCCAGTTTACAAAAGGAAGGAAGGAAACCAATCCATGTATCAAAGCAATTCAGAATTTAGACTGAAAAGGGAAGAAAATCAATCCATGCCTCCCAACTCAGTTTTACCAAACTAAACCCAGTTTCCAGATTACTCCCCTAAACTCAAATTTGCATTAAGGCTAACCTCATATTCCAGTTAAGAAGAAGAAGGGAAATGAAACTAATCTCAGTTACTTAGTCCCATGAAAACATTCAAACATTTCAAATGTGAACCCAAAACAGTTTGAAAAACATTAACAGTAAACTAGAATATCAGTTTATGACATACATGAACATCTACCTATTTGACAGTCTACACACATCAAATCATTCTAGAAATTTAATCACAGATAGGTAGCATATAGGAGAACACATTTGAACTTTAAAAACATGAATTAAACAATAATTTGCAGGTTAATAATCTATCAAAATTCATATTTGGAAACTGAATCAAAAGGGCTGATACTACATATCATTTCAGATTTTTGCAAGTTTGGAATTAACTAATAAAATTACATTCAAACACAATTAATGAGTTGGTAACATATTGCATACATTACATAGGTGCCCTGAACCTATTTGTGTCCAACACGATGGACACAAACGTGTCCATACAACCAGATAACCAAACAGTGCACTGGCACTGCACAGCAGTGCACTGCCTCGTGCGTGTGTGCACGCGTGTCGTGCACACGACACAGCACGAGGTAGGCCTCGTGCTCTTGCACCTGGGTACCCCTAGACTAGGGTTAAGTCTAGGTCCTCCTGTCCTGGGTCCTCGTGTCCATGTGTCCAAGTTAGACACGCGTATCAGAGCCCATACACACGAGTACACAGACTCAATGTAAAACCAGTATGGCGTGTCGTGCACCCTCGACATGACACAAGAAGTCGTGCCACTTGGGGAGTGTCATGACAGACACTGCCCCATCACGTGTGTCAATTTATTCGTGTCCAAGAGTCGTGTCCAGGGAGTTGTGGGCCCCGAGTAGCAGGGAACTCCCTGCAGCAGCGCGCGACGTGTGCACGCGCGTGTCTAGCCATAAAACCGACACAAAAACGATACGATACGAGCACTCAAACACAAGGATCAAAAGACAACATCAGTTCTAACATTCCTATTCAAAAAGAATGAAATAAATCGATCGAAATGCCCTTTGAGGCATTTCGTCGAACACAATGCATGGTCACTGATACGTGTCCAGAACGGACACGAAAGCTCCGACACCAGGAATGAAACCTATCCAAACCCTAGGGGGACCCTGAGGGCTTCCTATTGGGGAAGACTACATGAAATTTCATGGAAATTTGGAGAAGTTACCTCAATGTGAACTTTCAATGGAAAAGTCTCCTTGCTAGCTCCTCTCCTTGATATCCCAATCCAACAAATCAATACCAAACTGAAATAAAACTCCAACAACAGCAAGTATACCAGTATTAAAAACTATTGCAACTAGTTTGAGGATTTTAGGACCTAAAATGGAATTATAGTAAATTTATTAAGACAAGAACTCACCTCTTTCTTCTTGGATCTATTTTTTCTAAGGAGGGAGGCTAGCCCTAAAAACTAGGAGAGTATTTATAATGGGGGAATCCCTATGTTCAGCTAGGGTGGCCGGCCATGTAGGTTAGGGTGGGGTTGAGCTAGGTTTAGTTAGTCCTATCTAGCTAAGTCACAAAATGACTTGTGAAACCACAAGCCATTTATCAATCACTTGATTCCTAAAATTCTTAATTCAAGCTCTATGAATTCCTAACCACTAATCTTGAGTCACACTAGGTTAGAATAGGGTCACTTGACCTAACCAAGCCCAACTAACTATGGTTAGTTCCTAGGTTGGTCTACAAGAGTCAAAACTGGCCAAAAATCAAACTAGTCCAAATAAATCCAAAATAATTTCTAAAAATTCCCATAAATTCTAATTAATACTAATAAATTTTATTTACCCCAAAAATGACAAATTTACCCGCAAACTAGAAATGTGGTAATGACAAATCTACCCTCCTTAAAAGAATTTCGTCCTCGAAATTGAAAGGCGAAATGCAACTGATGAGAAGGATAGAAAGTATACCTCAAGGTCCAAAAAGATAAGGATACCGCTCGCGCATCTCATCCTCTCGCTCCCAGGTAGACTCTCCTGGAGAATGATGCCTCCATGCGACGCATACCAAAGGTATCACCTGGTTCCTCAGAACCTTCTCCCGTCGATCCATAATCTCCACAGGATGCTCTGGATAGCTGAGAGAAGGACCCACCTCAATCTCCGAATGATCGAGCACATGGCTAGGGTCAGCCACGTACCGTCTCAACTGTGATACATAAAATATGTTGTGGACCCCCACAAGTGCAGGCGGCAAGTCTAGCCTGTAAGCCACATCACCGACTCTTCCGCTGATAACGAAAGGGCCGATGAAGCGTGGGCTAAGCTTCCTGCCTCCACCAAAACGTATCGTACCACGAGTCGGAGATATTCCTAAGAAAACCTGGTCTTCGACCTAATCACAAACAAGGTCTCAATTAATATAAATAATAAACATGATCAAAATCACAAACAACAACCTAAATCTAATCATACTCTAATCTGTACCTCAAACTCCAAGGGCCTCCGGTGGCTATCGGCCCAGTGCCGATGTCTGTCCTGTACCACACAAAGTCTGTCCCTGATGAGCTTCACCTTCTCGACCGCATCCACAATCATCTCTGGCCCCAGCAAAGCTCGCTCACCAACATTATCCTAGGATGAGGGTGTACGGCACCTACGCCCGTACAGAGCCACGAAAGGTGACATCTCGATGCTGGCCTGGAAACTATTGTTATAGACAAACTCCACCAAATGAAGATGATCCTCCCAGGAACCTCCAAAGTCCAGGACGCACGTCCGCAGCATATCCTCAAGGGTATGAATAGTCCGCTCTGACTGTCCGTCCGTCTGGGGTGGTATGCAGTACTAAACTTGAGCTGAGTGCCCAAGCTGGTCTGCAGACTCCTCAAAAAATGGGAAGTAAAACGGCTATCCCGATCTGAGACGATGCTGACCGGAACTCCGTGGATCCTGACTATCTGCCGCATATACATCTCCGCCAACCTCTCTGTAGACGTACCCACCTTGAATGGCAAGAAGTGGGCCGATTTGGTCAACCTGTCCACGATGACCTAAATCACGTCTTTTTCTCCTGGAGTACGCGGCAATCCTGATACGAAGTCCATCGTAATATGCTTCCATTTCCACTCGGGAATGGGCAGCGGCTGCAACAATCCACCGGGCCTCTGTCTCTCTGCCTTGACCTGCTGACAGACCAAGCACCTAGCTACGAACTGGGAAACCTCCCGCTTCATACCTGACCACCATACATGCTCCCGCAGAGCTCGGTACATCTTGTTGGCACCCGGGTGTATAGAGTACTGAGATCTGTGGGCCTCCTGCAAAATCTGCTCTCTGAGCTCCCCGCTAGGCACACATAGCCTGGCACCGTACCTCAGGGCACCATCCTCTGCAAGTGAGAACTCAGGATCCCCCACTCCTATACTGATCTGCTCTCTGATACTCTGAAAAGCCACATCCTGAAACTGAGCCGCCTTGATCCTGTCCATCAAATCTGACTGAATCTGCATCCCCCATAGCTGCATCTGTACTCCCGGCATGATCACCTCAATCCCAAGGCTCTACAAGTCGGCAAGCAAATGCCGATCCATGGTCAAACACATGGCTTTCGGATACCTACTCAAGGCATCGGCAACCACGTTGGCCTTCCCTGGATGATACTGCAGTGCAATGTCGAAGTCCTTCATCAACTCCAACCATCTGTGCTGTCTCATGTTCAACTCCTTTTGAGTGAACACATACTTTAGGCTCTTATGATCTGTGAAGATCTCCACCCTCTCACCGTACAGATAATGCTTCTACAGCTTCAAAGCAAAAATCACTGCTGCCAGCTCCAGGTCGTGGGTAGGGTAGTTCTTCTCATGGGACGTAACTGCCTGGAAGTATAGGCAATCACCTTCCCGTGCTGCTGCAACACACAACCCAGCCCCTTCCCTGAAGCATCACTATAAATAGTGAATCCACCTGATCCTGAAGGCAACGTCAGAATCGGAGCTGTCGTCAGCCGCTTCTTCAACTCATCAAAAGCTGCCTGACACTCCTCTGACCATACATACTTAGTATCCTTCCGGGTCAACCGTGTCAACGGCTCTGCAACCCGAGAGAAATCCTGCACAAATCTCCGGTAATATCCTGCCAGCCCCAGGAAGCTCCTGATCTCTGCAACTGAAGTCGGCGATGTCCATGCCTCAACCGCTACAATCTTCTTGGGGTCAACTGAGATACCATCTCCAGTCACCACGTGCCTCAAGAAATCCACCCGGTCTAGGAAGAACTCACATTTGGAGAGCTTCCCGTAAAGCTGCTCCTTTCTGAGAATCTCCAGCACTATCCTCAAATGCTCCTCGTGCTCCTCCTCAGTCTTGGAATATATCAAGATATCATCTATGAACACTACCACAAACTGATCCAGATACTGATGGAACACCTTGTTCATAAGGTTCATAAACACTGCGGGTGCATTGGTTAGCCCAAACGGCATAACCAAAAATTCGAACTGCCTATACCGCATCCTGAAAGCGGTCTTGGGAATATCCTCCCCCTTCACCTTCACCTGGTGATATCCCGACCTCAGATCAATCTTGGAGAATACCCGAGCTCCGCTCAACTGGTCAAATAGATCGTCGATCCGCGGCAGTGGGTATCTGTTCTTGATCGTGAGGTTGTTGAGTGTCCTATAGTCAATACACCTGCGTACTGACCCATCCTTCTTCAGCACGAAAAATACTGGTGCACCCTATGGCGACAAACTCGAGCGGATGAAGCCCTTGTCCTGTAGCTCATCCACTTGCTTCTTCAGCTCCACCAGCTCGCTGTTGTTCACCCGATAGACATACTGAGAAATGGGCTCCGCTCCTGGAACCAAGTCTATCGAGAACTCAATGTCCCTGTCTGGTGGCAGTCCCGGCAACTCCTCCGGGAAAACATCCATGTACTTTGCTATCAAGGGGTGTGGAATCGCCTGCTCTTTGGCCGAGACTCCACAGAAGACTCTGCTGCTCTGCTCTGTCTGACGTCTGGAGTATTCGAACTCTGGCTCCCCTGGCGCTCTGAACAGAACTCTACCCCCTCTACAATCAATGCTGGCGTGGTGCCTGCTTAACTAATCCATGCCTAGTACTATATCGTAGTTCGACAATGGTATTACGAGCAGGCTCACCTCCAACTCACGGCCTCCCAAAACTACTCTCCGACCCTTACAAACATCACTCACGAGGATAATACACCCCCGGTCATGATCTTGTAAGTCCTAGGCAACGATTCAGCTATGATACCGTGTCTAATCGCAAAAGATACTGAAATGAAGCTATGCGATGCACCGGAATTAAACAATGCAAATGCTGGACTGGAGTCAAGAAGAATCGAACCTGCAATCAGCTCTCCAGTCACCTCTGTATCTCCAGCTGCCATGGCGAAAGCTCGTCCCTGTTGGCCTCCCCTGGCCTGCTGCTGGTGCTGGACAAACCTCTGCTGCTGAGTCAGCAGGGCTGGTCCCCGCTGCTGGCCCACTGAAGCTCTGGCTCCACCTCCCTGAGCTGCTCGTCCCACAGACCGAGGACACTCCCTCATTTGGTGATCTGCTGCTCCGCACAGGAGGCACCTGCCAAGCCTCTTCCTGCAGTCATTCCATCCATGCCCTGGCTTCTTGCAGAAGGGGCAACTGACTGTCTGCCTGGGTGCCTGATGCTGGAACTGCTGCTGATGAGCCGGCCTCTGCTGAATCGGCTGCGGCTGAAACTGCCTCGGCTGCTGGTACTGAAAGTGAGGCCTCTTGGCCTGGCCTCCGCTGCTGCTACTGCCCCCAACTGGGTCTCTCCCTCTCTTGAGCCTAAGCTCAAGATTATCCTCTGCTAGCAGGGCTCCCGTCAAGATCTCCTCAAATGTAGCATCTCTGTTCCCCTTGGTCAGGGACTTGACCTCCTTGACCAGACCCTTCCGGAACCTCTGGGCCTTCGCAGTCTCGCTCAACCCCTCAACAAACCTGCCGAGATGGCCAAACTCTCCCGCATACTCCTCAACAGAGAGGCTCCCCTGGACCAAGCTCTTAAACTGTGTCTCCAAGGCCCTGACTGCCGAATCCGGGAAGAACTTCTTCTTGAAGAAGCCCCTGAACTGCTCCCAAGTCTGCCCTGGTACCCCTATCCTGGGGTCCGACTGATACCAGGTGCGAGCAAGATCTCGCATCCGGCTAGCTGCGGCCTCGATCTGAAGGTCTGCTGGAATCCTGGCCAAGCGGAAGATCTCCTCCATATGCTCGATCCACTCGTCGGCATACAGGATCCCCTCTGTCCCCATGAAGTCCCTGGGGCTCATCTTCTGAAACTGCTCGATCCCTGGTGTCCTCTGCTGCACCACTGGTCGAGCTGCGGCTGTCATGACGGCCAACTCCATGCCTCTGTCCTGCCGAGCCTGCTGTCGGTCCATGAACTGCTGGAAATAAGCGAACATCTGAGCTGCGTCCACATGTCCTGGAGGTGATGGTGGCTGGAAAGGATCCTCTGGATAGACCGGGTCCTGCCTTCCAGTCGGTGGGTGCATACCCCCTGCTGCGGCTGCCGAGGTCTCAACACGAGCTGAGGTGACAAGAGCTGCAGTTCCCTGGCCTCGCCGTGCTGGCTGAGAGGTAGCAGTCCTCTCTAAAGTA
>JANAVB010041818.1:8738986-8846486 GCA_029216955.1 Iris pallida | reverse complement strand
GGATACATTGGATTACAACTCGATATACCGACTTGGCTTACAACTTACTGGTACAACTGATTACAATATTCCATACATTATTTCATTTATAAGCAGAAGACATCATCTTGTACAAGGAGAGCTTCTGCATGCCCAACAATTCTTCGATGCCGCGGGACCAATCAAGCCAATCTTCGTATAGAACATCCCAAGCACGAGCACCTGCCCACAAAATATGGGTCAGTACATCATCTATGTACTGGCAAGCAGAATCCAACCCACTCGCCTAAACCAACACAAACTGAACAATTTAGCAAGCATTTAATAGAATAATCTTTCTACTTGGGGCCTAGCATCAGTTTACAGTTCATAAGCAGAAATAATGAATATGTAAACTTGTTATCTCCTTTCTCATGTAGAGGAATCAGTGAAACATACTTGGTGTTATCAAGTTCTGACAGTGTACATTTAGAGGCATCTTTTAAGCGTCGTTGAGTTAACAATAGCCAAACATGTTGTAGGTATTCTTTTTGTAAGGCAACACTCTAACATATTTGTAACTTCACTTCTCAAAGATTTTTTTTAATTAATTCTTATAAATCCTTCAAATTTTTTTCCTCAAATATTATTTTTCCTTAACCAATTATTTCTCTTCTCAAACTAATTATTTGGGCTTGGTTAATTTTATTAACCTTGTGTTGGGCCAATTCATTTCCTGGGCTGCCCTAGCCCATGTAGGAATAAGGGTTTGGATGCAATTTTGTTTAAAATCAGCAGACTATTCCTTCTCCTCTCTTCTTAAATGTTTTGTTCAGTTGAGAATTTAAAATTATGGGTCGTAACTGTTTTGGCAGGAGGATGATTCCATCTTTCCTTCCAATTTTAATTCGTGGGGACCCCATCTAACCGCCTATTTAATCTCCTCCTCTGTCCTTGAAATTGTGCCATTCAATTAACCGCCTATTTGATCGCCTATTTAATCCCTGCAACTGAGGTTGAGTCAGAAATCATGGCGGATGCATAAAGAAGGAGCAGAAATTGGTCTTAAAGATCCTAGCAACAGCAAGGTCGAAGAGTGTTCTTCATCGATCGGCCAGGAATTCGATTATTTCTTTGGTAAGTATCTAGAGCTTTGATTCCTTGATTTGATTTATTCTCGGCCAAACCTTGATCCATTATTGTTCATTTGATTCATTTGTTTTCATCTCCTTCGAAGGATTGAACCGATCGAGACTGTCTCCTCTTGATTAAACCTGTTAGAATGTTTGAAGCTTTGACAGACTCGATGGAGCACTCCCTGTGCATCAACCAGATGTGAAGAAATGTGAGTATAAAATTCTTTATTGTGCTCAGTTAATTTTTTGAACCTTGATTTAGATCGGATCTGATCTTTTGTAAGCGTACAGATGATCTGAAATTGATCAGATCTGAGCTAGGTTGGGTGAATTCAGATGTTCATGAGATGTTCGATGCACCCTTACTGTTCGATTGATCTTCTTGTAGTTCCTTGTGGCATCACATCGGGTTCTGAATTTGAGTCTTGAGCCCTTCAAATTTTAAGTAAGTTTTTCTAAAACTTGTGATTCATTCTTTTTGAAATGATCAATTGATTTAGTTTGGGAAAATGATCTCTTGTTCCCCATTCTTTCCTTCGTTTTTGACTCAGGAAGTTCAAGATCAGTGGTCTTGAGTCGTGTGTTCGACACAGAGTGGGTATCGAGTCACGACTATAGATTGGCATCTTGAAGGTATTTCTCTTAACCCATTCTTCTCTATTTATTTTTGTCCATACATTTTGTTTGAGTGCAGTATCCAGAGTATCAGGATTATTAGGATATCTATGTTGATTCGAATGATCTTGTTGGATAGTCATATTGAGATGTTGTGTTCATAATTGTATTTACATCTCATGATTGGAGTAATGTTAATGTTAACTTGGTAAACTGGTTTTTGGAAGAAAGTATCAGGTTAACCTTGAACCTTACAGCAATTTTAGTGCAACTATAGGTGATAATATTTAACTCCATCTCTGTTGGCTTGATATACTAAAATGATCGACTATGGTTAGTTGTTAGGTTTGAGATTTTAAGTCAATGTTTCCCTTACATATGGAGACATAATACACTGTGTTAGGAAATTAATTACCAGTCGAGAGAGATAACAGTAGATCTGGTGTCAGTATCCTGAGAAATAGTTACAGGTTTGGGGCATAGGAAACCACAGGAAAGGGGGGTGAGTTCAGTTGAGCTAGCTTAGCTTGCAATGGCTAAGCATAGTTTCGAATAAATTTGGAGAACCAACAGTTTGTAGTATTCTTAGTTAGAATTCAATTTTCAGGTTATATCTCTGTGTTATTTCCTGTAAAACCCAAGCTGATATGTTAGTTGAGCTTACTCATTTTCAGCCATACCTCATATTGGAATACTTAATCTATTTGCAGTTGGTTTAAATGTTTTGACTTAACATTGAACTATGGAAGCGTGGATATGATTAGTACCTGAGGTTATGTGTTCTTTGTAAAACAATAAATTATCTCCATTCCAAATTCTGAAGCTAATGAACCTGGAAAGAGGGGGGTTTGCAGCCTGTATCCTGGTCCATGGGAATCAAGTTTTTTTATATGTTTACTGCTGTTGAGTATGTCACTACCTGCAGATTGGACTGTCCTATAGCAGAATTGATGGACTGAACTTTTCCATGTCCAGTTAAGGACTGAGTTATATAATTCCTAGTTAGGATTTGGTTTTCTTAAACTTGGAAACTTATATCACAGGTTATGGATATTAAGGACTGGTACTGGACTGATATTAGGACCGGTTGGATTGATATTAAGGACTGGTACTGGACTGACTCTTCTTAAGGACTGTTTGATCCTAAACTAAATGATTGTTCATCTATTTTCCTGATTTTGACTGGACTGATATGTACAGTACAATTGTTTGGGACTGCTTAACAACAGTTCTATTCATACTGCTAGTTAAGATTCTTGACTGAAGTTTATCAACTATAGGAATTTACATATCTGAAAATTAACTGAAGTGAGGTGTCTTTTGACTGAACTTTGAGTTCTATAAGTTTCTAATGTCATATCCTATATTAAAACCTGGTTGTAGATTAGTTCCATGTCCTTCACGAAGCAAGAGGGTTCAACTAAACTAAGATTAACTAGGTTTAATGGTTAAAGGGGGTCACATGCTACTTGAAGTAGTACACTGTAACTGGGTGTAATATTTCATGATAATTTGTGTTTAGATTATTGTGTAGTTAATAGGGAACTGAATTATAGGATAGATTTAAGTAGAGTACTAAATAAGTGTATCTTAATTAATCATGATTAGAATTATTTTCATAACTAAATTAGAATTAGTCAGTTTATTAATTACTTGTAAAATCATAACAGGAGGACATCTAGCTCTACTACCCACACTTGATCACCCTGAGCAAGGCAAGTATACTCCTCGGACTTATTCATTTTCTCATGTCTTGTATATTCATTCTTATATCTCCTTGTCGACACGATATATCACGAGATTGTCTTGTATCATGTTTCTTGAGTTTACTTGTGTCTGGGAGGGGAAATACTACAAATGTGTGATCAAACCCATGTTACTATTTATGTGAATAGCTTAGGCCCCGCATCGTGCACGTGGGACCAAAGCCGTACCATTTCATGTTTATTGAATCTATCCAAGCCGATCACACACTCTGGATGTATTTTGATATATTACACATTTCAGGTTCATGTTGTATTTTATGTTCAGGACTCATTCATGTTCCTTGTATTTACTTTCAGTATTCATGTTCAGGTTTCATGTCTTGTTCTCATTTCTCATACTTTATACATATTTCCCGTGTTCTTGTTCATACCATGACGTTCATGTTCATTTCCTTGGATATATTTAGCTCCACTCCTGACTAGGATATGTTGCAGGTGAGTTGGAGGCTATCTGTGACACTTACTACGGGCAGAAGCCTGGAGGCACCTATGAGCCAGTTGATGTTGTCCAGGACTTAGAGGCTGAAGAAGCCTAGTATTTTCCGTTTTAGTTTTATCTGGACTTGTATTAAAAACATCAGTATATTTTACATTTGATGGAATGTAATAACATTTAGCCTTGTATTTGAGATTCTGGGATTTGAATAGATGTTGTGATTTACTTTCATTCTTATCTAGATTCATAGTTCTCCCTAGATATTGGTACAGCTTACTTCATCGTGTCTAACGACGAAGGCTGGGCGTGTTCGACTCGTGTTCGATTATTCGGGAGCGGGTCATGACATGTTTTTAGTGGTGGCCCATGCAGGTCTATCCTAATGGTACCTAGGTCTTAGCGTACTATTGGGAGACTTGATTACACTAGGGAAACTTGATCACAGTATAGAAAAATCGAGAATTAAGGGTATATCAGGTTTATCAGTTGCATTGATATTATAAAAATATGATTTTTTTAGGTTTAGGGTTTGTCAATCAACGAAGTTTTCTTTCTATTGCAGGATGGTCACTACGAGGAAGACCGCAGATCAGCCTGGAGTTGCAGGCAGTTCAGGACAGCCCGCACCAGATGCTCCAGTAGATCAGCTTCCGCTACCGCCTCCTATCTTTCCTTCGTTGCCCTCGACGATGATGTTTGACGGCGCCCAGGTGATGGCCATGTTCCAGCAGTTCATGGAGGCCCAGAACCACCAGACAGCACAGTTCAGAGCGGCCGTCGTCGACGCACTCAGGATTTGGGAGACGGTAGCACCAGCACGGTAGCACCTCCAGCACCAGCAGCACCGAGACCAGGGACAGCCAGGGACTACCAGAACCTCTGCCCGATAGACTTTTAGGGCAACGAAGGGATCGTCTATGCAGATGAGTGGCTGGAAAGTACGGATCGGACGCTGAAGATGATGAGGATCCCTGATGACTTGAAGGTGGAGGTGGCGAGTATGCGACTGTTCGACCTTGCCAGAGCCTGGTGTTGATACAAAATCACAGTCAACCAAATATTCATACAATTCACAACATAATACTTTTCATAATTCAATATGACACATCAAGACTGAACTCATTACAAGACGGACGACGGCTCGTGCCTGCAGCATACTATTTTTCGAGTCTATATATTACACTTTTCTTGAGTCTAGATATATGTAAACTGAGTCGTACTAAGCAGTTTGGGCCTTTACCTATACTTATACCACAAACCTAAAGCTCCACCAAAACCAAACTAGCCCATACAGCCCACTGGACCAATTCTGTCTTCTGAAGACAGAGTCCGGGCCAAAATCTGCCTCCACACAGAGTTCGGGCCGAATTCTGTCTCCTAAAATCCAGGACCCTAATTTTTATGGTTTGCTGGATGCTAGTTGTCCAACGACCAAAAATTTGAATTCTTGACCTAGAATTCTGGCCGAATTCTGCTTTCCTAGAATCCTATAAATAGGCCTTGAATTCTCACTTTTTCAATCATCCAATATTCTCTTCTCTTCTCTCTAAAGCCTTAAACAAGCCTTACCCTTCTCATCTACTAGCCACAAGCTCCCTAAGCCTCAAAGTGCTCAGTGCTCTTCAGTTAGGAGTTTGTATAAGAGTTCAAGAAGTCCTTGAAAAATTTCAAGCATCGCCACTACGATCTCTGTAAGAAATTGACGTGCTCTTCTGAAGAAAAGGCACGGGGTGTAACTACTATTTCACAAATAGTGGATTTAATCCTGAGCTAGAGTTCCCAGGCCTGGACTTGTCCTCCACGAGGGAAACCAGGTTACAATCGGCTGTGTTTGCGTATGCTTTCTCGCTCTTTATTATTTCCGCATTTACTCTGATTATTCATGGTCGGTAAAAGAGTTTAATTTTTAATTAGATATTTTTGTCATAAACTCTATTCACCCTCCTCTAGAGTTGCCTATTTGTTCTTCAATTGGTAACAGAGCTCTGTTCTCTCAACAAGGACTAACATCCTAGAGCTGATCCATGGCAACCGCACAATCTATGCTTTCCAATCAAGGTGAAGGGCAGTCCACTCATATGCCTCTCCTATTTGATGGAACAAACTACATATATTGGAAAACAAGGTTGATTTTTTATCTCAAGTCGTTAGACTTCGACCTGTGGACCATTATTACCGATGGTTACAGAAAGCCCCCCAGGATAGTTGTCATTGGTGATCTTGTCGAGAAACCCAATGACAAATATTCTGACGAGGAAAAAAAATAGGCGAGTCTAGACGCGAGAGCTATTAATGCTTTATTTTGTACAATAGACAGGAATGAGTTTAACAGGGTCTCAACATGCACCACCTCTCACGAAGTATGGAGACTTCTAGAAGTGACGCATGAAGGAACCACCCAAGTCAAGGAGTCAAAAATAAGTCATCTCACTCAAGAATATGAGGCGTTCAAGATGAAGCCTAATAAGACGATACACAAATGTTTACAAGATTCTTCGACGTCATCAACCCCTTGTCATCTCTCGGCAAACAATATATAAATCACGAGAAGATCCGCAAGTTACTTAGGGGGCTACCGAAAATTTGGAACCCTAAGGTAACAGCTATCATAGAAGGCAATGATCTCACCACAATGTCTATTGAGACTTTGATGGAAAAGCTGATGACTCACGAGCTTGACCTCAAAGACTTCGAAGAACCTGCTCCTAAGGCAAAGGAGATTACCCTTAAAGCTCATCGTCGAAGGGCTGATCCTGAAGAGACTGATGACGATAACTCGGAAGGTGATGATCAAGCTCTCCTTGTCCGCAACTTCAAGAAGTTCCTTCGCTTCAATCGAAGAAAGAAGGAACAACAAGAAGATGACGAAGAAGAGCCAACATGCTACGGTTGCAAGAAGACTGGACACGTCCGAAAAGATTGTCCATTCGTGAAGAAAAGCAACCGTTATGAGAAGCCCTACAAGAAGTCCTCCTCAAGAAAATATGCCAACACTAGCATTTGGCATGAAAGCAAAGCTAGTGACTCCGAGAAAGAAAAGGTCTCTCCTCAAGACATCGCCAATATTTGCCTAATGGCAACATCCGATAAGGTAACGAGCGATACTCTTGATGATTTTACTTTTGAAGAACTTGGCGATGCATTCAATGATTTACTAAATGACCACAAGAAAGTCATTAGTAAATAAGCATGCCAAGGAGAAGATCAAAAGCTATGAGGTCGAGATTCAAAAACTTTCTTCCTTGCTTGATAATGTTAGAGACACTCCACCCACGGAAGTCACTAATGAGGTGTTTAAGCTTAAACTAAGCCTACATGATGCCGAAACACGTATTGAAAAGCAAACACGTAAGATCACAGAACTCAACACTGAGCTTGCTGAAGAAAAGAATAGACACAAGATCTCTATTGCTAAAATTGATGGTTTAAATGCTAAGTACAATGAACTGCATGCTGCCTCTAAGAAATTAGAAATTAGATTGGAAAAACAGGTTGCTCAACCTCAAACCCAATCACATAAGAGACATACCAAGCACAAGACTACTCAAAATAGTCAAACACGTCATCCACATACAGCATATAAACATGCTTATATGTACACGTACTTCCATACAGCACATAAACCACATGCACATAGAAATCACTCTCATAACTATCATTCTACTGCTACACACAATCACCATACAGCACATAACCATCACCATGCTACACATAACCATCACCATGCTGCACATAACCATCACCATACAGCACGTAGACATAATCATTACTATGCTGCATATAGACATAACCATCATCCTGCTGCCACACATAATCACTATCCTTCTGTTCCACACAACTCTCACCATACTGTATATAGACACCATCAATATGCTTCCAATATAAATAGGAATGCTATTTGTACCTATTGTGGATTACATGGACACATCTCACCACAATGTAGAATTAGGAGATTAGTATATACAAATCTATATGCATGGGTGCCAAAAACTAACATTTCAGGACCCACAAGAAATTGGGTACCAAAGGTCACATCTACACTTGATGTAGGTGGACCTTTCCTCCTCAACTAAAAGCAAGTAGATTCTCGATAGTGGATGCTCGCGACATATGACAGGAGACACAAATCTTTTTGCATCACTATCGATGAAGAGGGAATGATATGTATCCTTCGGCAACAACTTAAAAGGATACATCATAGGTAATGGTACTATTGGTCATCCTCCTTCTCTTGTAATAAAGGATGTCTGCCTAGTGACCGAGTTAAAATATAACCTGCTCAGCATAAGTCACCTTGCTGATCCTGGATATGATATTAACTTTGGACAAAATAAATGCTATATTTATGATAGGTCAACGGGAGACATCGCTTTTGAAGGGATAAGAGAGGATAACATTTATATTTTCTATCTATCTAGAGATACTAACAGTGCAGGGAGATGCCTCTACGCCCACAAGGATGAGCGATTACTGTGGCACCAGCATCTTAGTCATGCCAATATGGATACTATATCCAGGCTGTCGACTAAGAAGCTATTAAGAGGCTTACCCGAAATCATATTCAAAAAGGACACGGTATGTGCCTAATGTGAGTTGAATAAGGCAATAAAGTCCTCATTTTATTTTATAAACACTGTAAGTACTACTAGACCCTTACAATTACTTCATATGCACTTATTTGGTCTTAGTAGAGTAGTCAGCCTTGGTGAAAAACTCTATGCTTTTGTTATAGTAGATGACTTTTCTAGATTCACTTGGGTTTTTTTCTTACAAACAAAAGCGATGCTATTTTTGTTTTCAAATTTTTTGCTAAAAAGGTTCAAAACGAAAAAGGCTACATGATTACTCGAATCCGAAGTGATCATGGAGGCGAATTCGAAAATACTAATTTTGAAAAGTTTTGTGACTTAAATGGTTTAATCATGAGTTTTCTTGTCATAGAACTCCTCAATAAAATGGTGTTGTAGAGCGGAAGAATAGGACTCTTGGCGATATGGCTAGAGTCATGTTGAATAAATTTTTACTTCCGAAATATTTTTGGGCTGAAGTTGTCAGTACAGCGTGCCATATTTTAAATAGGGTGCTCATTCGACCTATTATGAAGAAAACACCCTATGAACTTTGGTTTGGAAGAACTTCAAATATTTCATATTTTAGAGTTTTCGGTTGTAGATGTTTTATCCTTAACACCAAAGACAACTTAGGCAAATTTGATGCCAAAGCTGGCGATGGTATTTTTCCTTGGCTATGCTGCCAAGAGCAAGAGATATAGAGTATTCAAAAAATGCTCATTAATTGTGGAAGAGTCTACCAATGTGACTTTTGATGAGGATAACAGTGCAGCAGCTACTCCTGACGATGATATTGAGATATCAACTTCTACGCCGATGAATACCACCACTGAGACCAACTCTCTGGAGGGCTTGCCAAAGAAATTTTCTTTCAAGCCGTCACATCCAAAAAACTTGGTAATAAGTGAGGTTTCACGCGGAGTAAGTACTCGATCATCGTTAAGAGACTCCATTGCTAGCACTGCCTTTATTTCACAAATTGAGCCTAAAACTGTTTTAGAAGCTTTCAATGATGAGTTTTGGATTTCTGCCATGCAAGAGGAACTCAACCAATTCGAGAGGAGCCAAGTCTGCGAACTTGTTCCTAGGCCAGCCAATCAATCGATTATTGGTACGAAATGGATTTTTTGCAACAAAGTAAATGAATATGGTTCAATTACAAGCAACAGAGCTCGTCGAGTAGCTCAAGGATACAACCAAGAGGAAGGTATCGACTAAGATGAGACATATGCTCCTGTTGCAAGACGGGAATCCATTCGGATGCTTTGTGTATATGCTAACTTTCAAAATTTTAAATTGTTTCAAATGCATGTTAAAAGTGCTTTTCTGAATGAATTTATTGAGGAGAAAGTTTTTATAAAACAACCCCCTGGTTTCGAAAATTATAAATTTTTCGACCATGTTTTCAAACTCAAGAAAGCGCTATATGGCCACAAACAAGCCCCTAGAGCTTGGTATGAACGCCTAAGCAATTTCTTGCTAGATAAAGGTTTTTCAAAAGAAAAAATTGACACTACACTATTTATCAAAAGTTTTCAAAACATTATTCTTTTAGTGCAAATTTATGTAGATGATATCATATTCGGTTCTACTAATGAAAATCTTTGCCAAGATTTTGCTAAGTGTATGCAAAACGAATTTGAGATGAGCATGATGGGGGAGCTCACCTACTTCCTTGGATTACAAGTCAAACAAACTTCGCAAGGAACTTTCATCAGTCAGTCTAAATATACAAAGGATATGCTGAAAAAGTTTGATCTTGACAACGTCAAACCAATCAGCACCCCTATGGCTACTTCGACTAAGCTGGAACCTGATGAAAGCGGCAAACCTGTTGACCAACGTAAGTATCAAGGTATGATTAGTAGTTTACTTTATTTAACTGCTAGTCGTCCCGATATTATGTTTAGTGTTTGTCCGTGTGCTCGCTATCAAGCTAGTCCTAAGGAATCACACATGTCCGCCGTTAAGCATATCTTTCGATACCTTAAGGGTACTGTTACAGTGGGCTTATGGTATCCCAAATCCACATCCTTTGACCTTATTGGTTATTCAGATGCTGATTTCACTGGATACAAAGTCGACCATAAAAGTACAAGTGGCACGTGTTATTTATTAGGCAAGGCTCTAGTCTCTTGGTTTAGCAAGAAGCAGAATTCTATCACACTATCCACAACAGAAGCTGAATATATTACAGCTGGTCATTGTTGTGCACAAATTCTGTGGATGAAGCAAATCCTTGCAGACTACAACCTTTCTTTCATGCACATTCCTATATTCTGTGATAACACTAGTGCCATCAATCTCACTAAGAACCCTATATATCACTCACGCACGAAACACATTGAAATTCGTTACCACTTTTTGCGTGATCATCAGCAAAATGGCACTATTAACTTAGAATTTATTGACACTGATCACCAGCTAGCAGATTTCTTTACAAAACCACTATCCGAAGAGCTATTCAACTTTCTTTGTCATGAACTCAGAATTTTGGACGAAGCGGTTATTCATTAAAGCAAACTGTGTAAATATCGATTATGTCTTGATTCTTTATGATGAATTTGCTATAGGTACAAGCCGAAAGGGTCCTTCTAACAACAAGGCGTAAAAGCCTAAGCGACACGGTGCACTAGTCCTCAGGACTACCGCTAGCTGGGATCCGGCCCCTACAGCTACCCCATGGCAGGTTCAAAATATTGAATTGTGGCATAATTCCTTGTTTATTACATGGTATACTTTTATCTATAACTTGCTAAAATTCAAATTTTTGAACTTCATGTTATTCTTTTGCTTCAATTTTCACTTGTTGGAATTTTCTAGTCGGATCTCATATTTTCGCATATTTTTATTTATTTTCCTTCATTTTTAATCTATCATTACTTTCACCCTTATTTCAGCCTGAGTTCTATTCTAGTCCTAGAAACCAAAATTCGGGCCGAACTCTGCCTCACACAGAGTTCGGGCCGAATTCGGTCTGGTCTTTCAAGAACCGCAAGCGGGCTCAGCCACTGATCTAAAAACAATCCAATGGTCTAGATTCATTCCGACCATTCGAACCCCTAATATTATAACCGGGTTCTTCCTCTCTCTCTCTCTCTCTCCCCTCCATTGCCATCTTCTAAACTTCTCAAAACACCTCATCTTCAAACCCTAACCCTAGTTCTTCCATTCTAATGCATCTTTCTTCTCCAAATTCAAGAAGAAGGTTTCTTGCACCCTTCTCTTCCATCCTTCATCAACTTTTTGAGGTATAATTTCACTATTCTCTCTATCTCAATTTTTTCAATTTTCTTCACTAATCATGGCTCCCAAGTTGTTTAGTAGAGGAAAGAGGCTTCGAACCGAGGGTGCGTCCTATTCGAATCCTTCTCTTCGTGTTGAACAACCCATTGAACAACCTATTCAACAACCCATTCACCCGTTGTTCAATCCACCTCGTCCTATTGACCCCAACACGTATGATGACCGAATATTTGTGTCACTAGACGCTTCTAACGAATGGTTTAGTGATTTTCGATCACATCCCATGTACGCGGGTCATCCTAATAACTTCACCATATTTTCACAATATGATTCCTTATTCCATAATTTATGTCTTGATGAACTTGTCACTACAAATTCAGTTATCTATCTAAATTACATTCAAATATTTTATTGCAATCTTACTCATGTTGATACACGTTTATATTCACGTGTTGCTGGCATTGATATTTCATTTGATGATTTTGACTTGGCTGAATACCTTGAAATTTCGAAGCCCAACTCATGGGAGAAACTTGTCGAAGCTCGAAAGTTTCAATTCCTCGATGGGTCATCCCTAGAAAGCTTTAAGGACAATTTGTGTACCCCAAACACACGTCCACGCAAGCTTCTTGCCAAATTTCTCAATCCTTACTTCTATGAACTTCATCGCATTGTCTTCAACACAATTCTGTCCAAAGCGGGATCGACTGATCAGGTTATATATTTTGAGATCTCCGCTTTGTATTACCTATATTTTCATGTTCCATTTAATCTTCCACGTACCATGATGGACTGGATGATTAAAGCTAGGAAGAAGCCAAGGTCTTTGGTCTATGCTCTCTATCTTCCTATGATCTTTCGTGCTTTTTATGTCCTACTTGATGAGTGCCAATTCCTACCTGCCCATGCCTTCCTATCAAAGGCACGGCGGCTTCAGGGGGCAGTAGGCTCACCTGCTGAGTCTAAGCACTCCGATGCTCAGGATGATGCACCTGCTCTTGGACAGGATGCGCCTCCTCCTCCTGCTACTCTTGAGTCGATTCAGACTATGCTTCGCGATCGGTTCACCTTAGAGGATGATCGCTGGACTCAGCTTTATTACCGTACCACCCTGCAGATGAGTGTCATCAGCAACTCACTGCATGATATTCGGTACTCTATGTCCCGGTATCCTTCTATGCCTATTCCTATGGAGCGGGACCCTGCTCGCGATGGATACCGTATCGATGACCCTTGGGTTATACACTACCTGGATCCGGATACGGCTTTCGTGGACCTTCATCATTCATTCACTGATCCATATGACGATGCTGGACCTTCACGAGCTCCGTGATGGATGTGGACTTCTACTTGCTGCTGCTGCTGCTGAGGATCTTAGTTTACTTTTTCTGCACTTTGGATTTCTAGTTGATATAGTTGTTTTTTATTGTATTAGAATTCTCTATTATCTGTAACTCTCGAGATACTTTATGAAGTTTATGCAGTTTATTATTATTTTTGGTGTGCTTGCCAGTTATTATTTTTGGTTGATAAATGCCAAAAAGGGGAGAAATATTCTAATATTCAATTATTCATATCATATTATTGTGTATCTGTGCTTTGGGAAAGATTGTATTTATCAAGACAACAGGAACGTTGGCTTACAACGTAGCAATGTTTACGGAGGAGCTATTGCTAGCTCTGCACTGATTACGGGGGAGCTACTGCTTTTATAAATGTGTCCAGGTATGAACATTGAATATACAAATATCATTTTGTTAATTATCAATATGGGGGAGATTATTGACACAAAATTACAGTCAACCAAATATTGATACAATTGACAACATGATACTTGTCATAATTCAATATGACACATCAAGACTGAACTCAGTACAAAATGGACGATGGCTCGTACCTACAACATACTATTTTTTGAGTCTGTATTTTATATTTTTTTGAGTCTAGATATATGTAAACTGAGTCGTATTGAGCAGTTTGGGCCTTTACCTATACTTATACCACAAACCTAAAGCTCCACCAAAACCAAACTAGCCCATACAGCCTACTGGACCAATTATGTCTTCTAGAGACAGAGTTCGGGCCGAACTCTGCCTCCACACAGAGTTCAGGCCGAATTCTGTCCCCAAAAATCCAGGACCCTAATGTTTAGGGTTTGCTAGATGCTAGTTGTCCAACGGCCAAAAATTTGACTTTTTGACCCAGAATTCTGGCCGAATTCTGCCTACCTAGAATCCTATAAATAGGCCTTGAATTCTCACTTGTCCAATCATCCAATCTTCTCTTTTCGTCTCTCTAAAGCCTTAAACAAGCCTTACCCTTCTCATCTACTCGCACAAGCTCCGTAAGCGTCAAAGTGCTCAGTGCTCTTCAGTTAGGAGTTTGTGCAAGTGTTCAAGAAGTCGCTTAGAAAATTTCAAGCATCGCCACTGCGATCTCTGTAAGAAGTTGACGTGCTCTTCTGAAGAAAAGGCACGGGGTGTAACTACTATTTTATAAATAGTGGATTTAATCCTTAGCTAGAGTTCTCAGGCCTGGACTAGTCCTCCACAAGGGAAACCAGGTTAAAATCGGCTGTGTTTGCGTATGCTTTCTCGCTCTTTATTATTTCCGTATTTACTCTGATTATTCACGGACGGTGAAAGAGTTTAATTTTTAATTAGATATTTTTTTCATAAACTCTATTCACCTCCCTCTAGAGTTGCCTATTTTTTTCACCTGGTACCGCGAGGAGCCCCAGTTAGCAGCACCCCAGGTTCTTTGGGCAGATTTTAAAACTCTGTTCAAGGAGAAGTTTTTTCTCGACATCGAGAGAGATGAGCTTCGGATGGAGTTTGAGGCCTTGCAGTAGGGGACCATGTCAGTAGCAGAGTATACTTCAGAGTTTACCTGACTCAGTAGGTTCGTAGAGAACCTAGCCGGCACGCCGGAGGAGAGGGCTTGGAGGTTCAAGAAGGGCCTCTCCAAAGAGCTACAGCACACAGTGGCGATCAGCCAGGCGACTACTTACTCGAGCATCCTCAAGATTGCTCAGGCTGTAGAGAAGGAGATGGACCCGAGGCCCAAGAGGGATAGGATGATCGGCAGCAGCAGTTACCAGGCACCGGCAAAGAGGGTGCAGGTGCAGACTCAGGCGAGGCCAGCTCAGTAGGCAGCAGTTCAGCACCGTCCTGCCAAAGTTCCAGTAGTTCAGCATCAGAGACAGCAGGGGGTCACTTGCACATACTGTCATCGGCCAGGACACCACGTGGAGGTCTGTTGCAAGAGGCTCGGACTTTGCCTATTCTGTGGGTCAGACGCACAGCAGATGAGAGACTGTCAGCAGGCCACAGCTGGACTAGCAGGAGGACCCCGAGGAGCTGGAGGACCACCACCTGCACCACCCAGAGCACTGCCTACTGTGCCCCAGAGAGGAAGACCAGCTCTACCACCTCAGCAGCAGAGATTTGTACAGCACCAACAGCAGCGGAGAGGAGGACCACAGCGGGGACGTGCTTATGTCATGGCCGCAGTTAAGGAGGAGAATGCAGCTCCAGATGTTATCACAGGTTCTATTGTCATATATTCATTTCCTGCTATTCTATTATTTGATTCTGGAGCTACACATAGCTTTGTATCATATGAGTTTCTGTATAGACACGGCTTCACACCTAAGCCCACTAGGAGGAACTGTCGGATTATGACAGGAGGAGGGGTAGTACCAGTTAGTGAGATGGTGTATTTCCCTATCACTATAGTTGGGCGGGAGCTTAGGGCTCGACTTCTAGTGATGCCATTGCCCGTATTCGATGTAGTCCTCGGCATCGACTGGATGAGTGAGCAGTTTGCCATAATAGACAGCTATGAAGGGAAGGTTACTTTCAGCCCGCTTGGAATTTCGTCGTTCGAGGCAGAAGACGGATCGCAGAGAGGCAAGATGGAGTCTACTTCGTAGCAGTTACAGAAGCCCATGAGTTGCCGCATCCGCTGATTGTAGAGTTCCTCGACGTATTCCCCTAGGAGTTGCCAGGATTGCCGCCAGATCAAAATATAGAGTTCAGCATCGACCTAGTGTCTGGATCAGCGCCGAAGTCCCAGTTATGCTACAAGATCAACCCGAAGGAAGCTGCAGAGTTGAAGGCTCAGATTGATGAGTTGGAAGGCAAGGGTTTTATTCGGTCCAGTGCTTCATTCTGGAGAGCACTGGTACTCTTTGTGCCTAAGAAGGATGGGACTATGAGGATGTGTATCGATTATCGTGCACTCAATAACATCACCATCAAAAATAGATACCCATTGCCGCGAATGATGAGCTGTTTGATCTGCTGAGTAGGGCGAAGGTCTTTACCAAGATTGACCTTCGGTCGGGATATCATCAGATGAAGGTTCGGGAGCAGGACATTCCAAAGACAGCTTTTAATACTCGCTACTGCCAGTATGAATTTTGGTGATGCCGTTCGGACTCACTAATTTCCCAGTAGTGTTTATGAACTTGATGAATAAAGTTTTTCACAAGTATCTGGACAAGTTTGTCGTAGTCTTCATTGACGACAACTTCATCTATTCGAAGATCGAGGAGGAGCATGTGGAGCACCTGCGGATTGTGTTGAAAATTGTGTGAAAGGAGAAGCTGTACGAGAAGCTCTCAAAGTGAGAGTTTTTCTTGGACAGAGTAGAGTTCTTGTGGCATGTGGTGACTGGAGAAGGGATTTCTGTGGATCCCAAGAAGATTGAAGCAGTGGAAGCATGGGTACCTCCCAAGTCAGTAGCAGAGATTTATTGGCCCATTGGTCATATGGTCAACCTGATTTTAATAATTGATCAAAACTCTGTCTGGATATACGAAGCTAGTTGGGACAACTCAGCTTCTTGGACATAAGCAAGATTGGATATTCACTCCGTTCAAGACTGAAGATCTGTTTGCCTACTTGAGTCTGTATTTCCTATACAATGTAATTTTCACTTTATTTGAGTCTAGGAATACGTTGTACACCGAGTCGTACTGGCAAATAGGCTATCCCCAAAATAGTTCAAAATGTTTTTAAAATGACCTGTCAAAAAGGTTTTCAAAAAGGTTTTCAAAAATCACCAAAACCTATTTTTAAAACCCTAACCTAACCCTGACAGAACTCGGCCAGAGTTTTGCCAGAGTTCGGCCAGAGTTCGGTTGGTGGCCGTTTGATTTTTGAATTCTCTGGAACTTGGGCCTCCTGCAGTTGCGGATTTGAACGAGATTTGCTCATAGAGTTCTGTCCGAATTCTGCCCGAATTCTGACAGAGTTCTCCCTTTGGAACTCCTATAAATAGAGAAGGATTTCGATCATTTCAATTCACTCATTCACTTTCAATCTTCTCTCTATCTAAAGCTTTCTGCCTTCCAAAGAGTTATCTAGAGCTTACAATTTCAGATCCCAAGCCAGTTACAATCCTCTAGTCGATTTGCCAGTACGGTACGGTCTAGAAGTTTCTGAGAGAATGTAATCAGAAGGCTTGATTGAAGAATACCTCTTCACATTTGAAGTTGGACGAGTTCTTCGTATCAAAGCTCGCGTTGTAGAAGTTGCAAGGACTTCGTAAGAAAACTTGCAGTTTTTTCTATAGTGGATTCAACTGGTAGCAAGAGTTCTACCGACTGGATTAGTCCTCAACAGAGGGATACCAGTATACATCGCTATCTTTGCGTTTGCTTTCTGAACTCTGCCTTTACATTATTTCAACTGTGATTATATACTGTGATTGTGTTGCTAACATTTTTTAATTAGCATTATTCCGCTGCCAACTCTATTCACCCCCCCTCTAGAGTATTACGCTTTACTATATCGTTCCTACAATTGGTATCAGAGCGGGTATTACAGGTAAAGCAAAGGTAACAGTGTAATTATTTATTCATCTTAATTAACTGTTATATAGATCACAGCACATCACATGGGTACTATGAAATTCACAAGTGAAGGTCAGGCCACAAACAGACCCCCACTGTTTGATGGTACTAACTACACTTATTGGAAAACACGGATGAGTTTCTTCTTAAAATCTCTTGATTTTGACTTATGGGCTATTGTTCTTGATGGCTATCAGAAGCCACCTCGTATAACTGTCGAGGGAGTTTTGGTTGAAAAACCCCAAAGCAGTTATACAGAAGAGGAAAAGAAAAAGGCCAGTCTTGACGCACGTGCTATTAATGCTCTTTTTTGTGCCTTAGACAGAACAGAATTTAATAGGGTATCTACATGCACAACGGCAAATGGTGTGTGGAAGCTTCTCGAAGTTACACATGAAGGCACGACTCAAGTCAAGGAGTCAAAAGTCAGCAGACTTACTCAAGAGTACGAGGCGTTCAAAATGAAGCCAAATGAAACAGTCACACAAATGTTCGAGAGGTTCTTGGATATTGTAAACCCTTTGTCCTCCTTAGGCAAAGATTACAGTAACCACGAAAAGATTCGCAAACTCCTGCGAGCTCTCACCAAGAACTGGATTCCGAAGGCTACAGCTATCATTGAAGGAAACGACCTTACCATAATGTCACTTGAATTACTCATGGGTAAGCTACTCACTCATGTACTGGAGCTGCAAGATTTTGAAGAGCCTGCACCAAAGGAGAAGACTATCGCCCTCAAGGCTCAGCACAGAAAAGCTGCTGAAGATGACTCAGACAGCAGTGGATCTGACGCTGAAGATCAAGCTCTCCTAGCAAGGAAGTTCAAAAGATTCATGAGACATGAGAAGAGAGTCAAAGAGAACAACAGCAACAACTGGTACCAAGAAGATGCTGTCTGCTATGGCTGCAAGAAGAAGGAACATATGAAGAAGGACTGTCCCATCAACTCATCATCGAGCAAGAAGAACAACAGGTATGATAAAGGGAACCTGAAAAGATCAACTTCTCGGAAATATGCCAACACCAGCATATGGCATGAAAGTGAAGCCAGCGACTCAGAAGACGAACACTCAGAGGACGCTACAAATGTATGCTTCATGGCAATCGATCAGGTACCTACTGAACCTGTAGAAACTTAACCTTTGAGCAATTAGGAGATGCCTTCAGTGACCTGATGCTTGACTACAGGAAACTGCGTAGTAAATATCAGACCGCTAAGAAGGTACTCAAAGAGTACAAAGGAGAAATAGGAAGACTTACCGACCTACTAGCTGAGGTTAGAGCTAATGTTAGTGAGTCTGGTGAGCTTTCCTCTATAAAGCTCTTATTACACGAGACTAAACAGTCATCCGAAGAGAAAGACAAGATTATAGACCAATTGAGAGAAAATCTTTCTAAAGAAAAGAAAAGTCTTCAATCTGCACAAATCAGAATGGAATCACTCACTTCTGATTATACTAAGTTATATGACACTTCCAAAAAGTTGGAAATTAGGTTAGGAAAACAGCCTGAGCTTGCTGCTTCCTACCCTAACACGTGTCACTTACCGAGAAATCGGAACATTTCCAAGCCAAACACTGTCAGACCAAACCATATAAAACCTTTACCCCAAAAGGTTAAGCCCAAACATGATCATAGGTATGCATTCTTCTATACTAAAAAACCCAAACCTACCAACCATGCACACCACTCAGCTTTCAATACTCGACATGCACAATGTCATTATTGTGGCCTCATTGGTCATATATCATCTGCATGTAGAATGAGAAAGCTTGTAGATTTAAATGTTTATGCTTGGATACCTAAAGCTAACAATTCAGGACCCTACAAGAAATGGGTACCAAAGGTTTCATCTGCAAACTATTTTGTAGGTGGAACACCCTTCACATGCTAGAAGCAAATGGATCCTCGACAGCGGTTGCTCACGGCATATGACCGGTGACGCTACTCTATTTGCAATACTGTCGAAGAAAAAGAAGGAAGGTTATGTTTCCTTCGGTAATAATTTGAAAGGGTATATTATTGGTATCAGTGATGTTGGTAAGTCTCCTTATCCCGTGATTAAAGATGTCTGTCTGGTTACCGAGTTGAAACATAATCTGCTCAGCATAAGTCATCTAGCTGATCATGGTTATGGTATCAACTTTGGCAAAGACAAATGTACTATAGTTGATAGCTCAACTCGTAATACTATCTTTGAAGGAATCAGGGAAGACAATATATATGTTTTCTATCTGCTGGAAGAAGCTAACATTTCAGGTAGATGCTTAATAGCCAAAAGTGATGAGAGTCATCTATGGCACATGAGACTCGGTCATACAAACATGGATACAATTTCAAGATTATCCACAAAGAAGTTAGTACGCGGTTTACCAGACATAACATTCAAGAAGGATTCGGTATGCAGCCAATGTGAAAAGAACAAGGCTACCAGATCCACATTCAAGTCTGTAAACGCAGTATGTACTACTAGACCTCTACAATTGCTACACATGGATTTATTCGATCCTAGCAGAGTTGCTAGCCTCGGAGGTAAATTATATGCATTTGTAATTGTAGATGATTTCTCTAGATACACGTGGGTATATTTCTTGACACGCAAGAATGACGCATTATCAGAATTTGTCACCTTTTGCAAGAAAGTACAGAATGAAAAAGGTTACATGATCACTCGAATTAGAAGCGATCATGGTGGCGAATTCGAGAATGCTGATTTTGAGTAATTTTGTGACACACACGGTTTTATTCATGAGTTCTCCTGCCCTAGAACTCCACAACAAAATGGAGTTGTGGAACGTAAGAACAGAACTCTAACCGAAATGGCCAGAGTAATGTTAAATCAATTTAGCCTACCCAAATACTTCTGGGCTGAAGCTGTCAATACAGCTTGCTTTGTGCTCAATAGAGTTCTAATTCGACCCAAATCGAAGAAGACTCCATTTGAGTTATGGTTTGATAGAATTCCTTCAGTTTCATACTTTAAGATATTTGGTTGTAAGTGCTTTATTCTTAATACTAAAGATAACTTGGGAAAGTTTGACGAAAAGGCCGATGAAGGTATATTTCTAGGTTATGCGGCCAAGAGCAAAGGGTACAGAGTCTTCAACAAACGTTCCATGATCATCGAAGAATCAATCAATGTCACTTTTGATGAATTGAACCAAATGACTCTCGATGACAGTGATGAAGATCTGCCTACATCAAGCTCAACTCCAGCTGATTCTCAACCAAGCTCTGCACTAGCTGAACCTCCTAGAGAAGATCCAGGAACCAGCTACCTTCAGAATGAAGCAAAAAGGTTGAAATTTACAGCAAATCATCCAAAGGATTTGGTAATTGGTGATATTACCAAGGGAGTAAGTACTCGTACATCCTGTAGAGATATTGTTTCTAGTGTTGCATTTATTTCACAGCTAGAACCTAAATCTATTGATGAAGCATGTAGTGATAGTTTCTAGATAGATGCCATGCAAGAGGAATTGAACCAATTCGAACGGAATCAAGTTTGGGAACTTGTTTCCAAGCCTATTGATCATCCGGTCATTGGCACCCGTTGGGTATTCCGAAACAAACTGAATGAGGATGGTTTAGTAACTCGTAATAAGGCTCGACTCGTAGCTCAAGGATACAATCAAGAAGAGGGTATCGACTACGATGAGACTTATGCCCCAGTTGCGAGATTAGAATCCATTCGTATGTTATGTGCATTTGCCTGTTTTCATGATTTCAAACTTTTTCAAATGGATGTAAAAAGTGCTTTTTTAAATGGATTTATAAAAGAAGAAGTTTTTGTAGCACAACCTCCGGGTTTCACGGATTTCAAAAATCCTGACCATGTTTTCAAGTTGAAGAAAGCTCTATACGGTTTGAAACAAGCCCCTCGTGCTTGGTATGATCGTCTAAGCTCTTTTCTACTTGACAACAGTTTTTCAAAAGGAAAGGTTGACACTACACTATTTATTAAATCTTTTAATGGCAAGCTGCTTTTAATTCAAATCTATGTTGATGATATCATATTTGGATCCACTGATGAATCTTTTTGTCAAGAATTTTCTAAGTATATGCAGAATGAGTTTGAGATGAGCATGATGGGAGAGCTGAAATTCTTTTTCGGATTGCAAATCAAACAAACCGACAATGGGACGTTCATTAATCAAGCCAAGTACACAAAAGATTTGCTAAAGAAGTTCGATCTGGACAATGCCAAACCTATTGGCACTCCGATGGCAACTTCAACAAAGCTTGATTCTGACGAACAAGGCAAGCCAGTCGACACACGTAAGTATCGAGGTATGATTGGTAGTTTACTTTACTTAACTGCTAGTCGTCCAGATATAATGTTTAGTGTTTGCCTGTGTGCACATTTTCAAGCTAACCCAAAGGAATCACATCTGTCCACAGTTAAGCGTATCTTCCGATACCTTAAGGGCACTTCTTCTGTCGGCTTGTGGTATCCCAAAATTAAATCTTTTGACCTTATTGGTTATTCGGATGCAGATTTTGCTGGATGCAAGGTTGATAGAAAAAGTACTAGCGGCACATGTCATTTCTTAGGCAAGGCTCTTGTCTCTTGGTTTAGTAAAAAGCAAAATTCTGTAGCCTTATCAACAATAGAGGCTGAGTACATCGCCGCAGGACGTTGTTGCGCTCAGATTTTATGGATGAAACAAACCCTAGAAGACTTTGATTTATTTTTCACACATATTTCCATTTTCTGTGATAACACGAGCACTATTAATTTGACTAAGAATCCTGTATGTCACTCTCGTACTAAACATATCGAGATTCGGCATCATTTTCTTAGAGATCATCATCAAAATGGAGATATAAACCTTGTGTACATAGATACTGAAAATCAATTAGCTGACATCTTCACTAAACCTCTAGCGGAAGATCACTTCAATTATTTACGTCGAGAATTAGGAATTTTGGACGTCAGTAATATAAATTAATTTTATTTTTATGATTATATATCATTATGCAAAACTGTATTAGAGACAAGCTAAAAAAGAGTCTGTCTGTCACCACAACTACGGTTGAAGCGAAGCGGTATTTAAGAGTTCCCCGGTGAACCTCCGCCAGCTGGGACAGTACTCCTACAGCTAATCTGAGACAGTCACTGTGTAATGACATTTAATTTATAAAATATTATTAATTATGTTAGTTGAAGACTAAAATAACTAATCTTTGAATTAAATATTTGAAACGAGTCAATGAAAAAGAAGTGGCAAAAATCAACTTTGAAGAACCCTAAGCGAATTCGGCCAGAGCTCTGACCGAATTCGGCCCGAGTTCGGTTGTAGATATCTGTGTATATATCCAGAACACGAGAGCTTCTTCTCTTTCATTGCTTCCAAACTAATTACAACAGCAGCAGCAGCCGACCCCGACCTCCAAACCCTAGTTCTTCACCAATCTATTGCTTCCAATCTACTTGGTGAAATCCTTCCAAAATTTGGAATCGTGCGGAGATCATCATTCTCTACAACATATCTAATTTTTGTGAGGTATAACTCCCTCTCTCTCCACCTTTCAATTAGTGCTTTTTATTTCAATGGCACCTAGATTTAATCCGTCTAAGTGGAAGAAGACCACTCCTAGTGAGGAAGGGTCGTCTTCGAATCCTCACACGGATTCACTGTTTTTGCCGATCCAAAAGAGCGACGGTGCTTTCGATGGATTCTTCTTTCAAACCCTCGATCAAGCCTTATTATGGTACGATGACTTTTCCACCCGATCCATATGCGGCAGCGCTCCGGTTAAATGGACGGTATTTCCCGATCATCGTCACTTGTTTGAGGCATTAGGGTTACACTTATTTGTTAAACTGTGCTTCCCAATAGCTACTAATGCCATTAGATTGTTCTATTACAATCTCGTAGTAAACACTTTTGACGTGAGCACACGTGTTGGAGGCATAGACATTGAGTTCAATGATGTTCTCCTAGCAGAGATTCTTGGTATTCCCAATAAAGGTGAACCGCTAGTTGACATCACGGAATTCGATTTCTCCGAAGGCACTACACTCACGAGTTTCAAAGCGGAACTCTGTGCACCTGACAGAGTACGTTCTGGAAAGTTCAAGGCTAACAACCTGAACTTGTTTAACTACGAATTGTATCGCATCATCTACTCTACTCTACTTCCAAAATCCACGTCCAAGGATGATGTGACTTCGCTTGAGCTGTCCGCCATGTACCATCTTTTTAAGGGGATTCCTTTTTTTGCCCCTAAGACTATCATTCAGATGATGGGACGTTGTCGTGCTAGAGATCGAAATCTCTCTTACGTGATGATTCTCCCTCGTATCTTTCAGCGATTCGAGATCGATCTATCGACTTGTACTCAGGACTCTGAGCCCAAGTTTCTCCAGCTATCTCGTCGCAGCCGGACTGCTTCAGCTCCACCTCCTGCTCCTCCTACTGCACCTCCTCCACCACATCAGCCGTATGCCATGACTTTAGAGGGTATACATCAGCACTTATCAGCTTTGCACATCTCGATGACGGACATGGCTCGCGAGCGTGAGTTCTGCGATGTCACTCGTTATCAGGCGATGGCAAACTCCTTGGCCGATCTGCGTTTTGCCCAGACTGGTCATTCTGCTGCTTCCATCCCTCGTGATCCAGCTTTTTTGGGTTACCGTTGTGAGGAGGAGGCTGTCCATGCCTACTTCCAGCCAGGTAACGCCTATGATTGGTATCGTGCTCCTCGAGATTACGTTGGTGAGTTCTATGCTGGCGCCCCTACTCATCCTACTAGCGCTGGTACTTCTGGTGCTGGTACTTCCGGTCATGCTGGCCGAGCTGCTGATGATGATGATGATGAGGATAGTGATTATGAGATGTGATTTGATTATTTAGTGACATTCTATTGTATACTTGGAAGTGCTCCGACATTCCAAGTTTTTTATCATTACTTTTTAGTTCTTATCAGTACTTTATAGTTTGATTTCAGTACTTTTTATCTTCATGGACATGTTTATGATGTTTCAATTATGACATCTCAGTTTATTTCAGCATTTTGTTTTGCACTATATCTTTATACTGCTTTTTCATTACAAACTGCCTGTGAAATAGCATGCCTGAGATTTCTTTTATGTTTTTAAAACTTTACATGCCTGTGATGATGTATGTTTACTCTTTTTATTTTATTTGTTATGTTTTCTCACTATTTGTTACTTATGCATTGATTGCGGGGGAGCCTTCTGCGTTTAATGCGGGGGAGCCTTCTCTTGTGCAATTATTTTGCTAAGTGACAAAGGGGGAGAAAATTAAAGATCTAACATTTTTTTTGAGTTAAATACAGGACATGAACAATTTCACGTTTTGATTCTTTTTGAACAAGCTTAATGTTATATCATTCATAGTTTGTCAATTATCAAAATGGGGGAGATTGTTGGCCCATTGGTCATATGGTCAACCTGATTTTAATAATTGATCAAAACTCTGTCTGGATATACGAACCTAGTTGGGACATCTCAGCTTCTTGGACATAAGCAAGATTGGATATTCACTCCGTTCAAGACTGAAGATCTGTTTGCCTACTTGAGTCTGTATTTCCTATACAATATAATTTTCACTTTATTTGAGTCTAGGAATACGTTGTACACCGAGTCGTACTGGCAAATAGGCTATCCCCAAAATAGTTCAAAATGTTTTTAAAATGACCTGTCAAAAAGGTTTTCAAAAAGATTTTCAAAAAGGTTTTCAAAAATCACCAAAACCTATTTTTAAAACCCTAACCTAACCCTGACAGAACTCGGCCAGAGTTCGGCCAGAGTTCGGTTGGTGGCCGTTTGATTTTTGAATTCTCTGGAACTTGGTCCTCCTGCAGTTGCGAATTTGACCGAGATTTGCTCATAGAATTCTGCCCGAATTCTGCCCGAATTCTGACAGAGTTCTCCCTTTGGAACTCCTATAAATAGAGAAGGATTTTGATCATTTCAATTCACTCATTCACTTTCAATCTTCTCTCTATCTAAAGCTTTCTGCCTTCCAAAGAGTTTTCTAGAGCTTATAATTTTAGATCCCAAGCCAGTAACAATCCTCTAGTCGATTTGCCAGTGCGGTACGGTCTAGAAGTTTCTGAGAGATTGTAATCAGAAGGCTTGATTGAAGAATACCTCTTCACATTTGAAGTTGGACGAGTTCTTCGTATCAAAGCTCGCGTTGTAGAAGTTGCAAGGACTTCGTAAGAAAACTTGCGGTTTTTTCTATAGTGGATTCAACTGGTAGCAAGAGTTCTACCGACTAGATTAGTCCTCAACAGAGGGATACCAGTATACATCGCTGTCTTTGCATTTGCTTTCTGAACTCTGCCTTTACATTATTTCAACTGTGATTATATACTGTGATTGTGTTGCTAACATTTTTTTAATTAGCATTATTCTGCTGCCAACTCTATTTACCCCCCCCCCTCTAGAGTATTACGCTTTACTATATCGTTCCTACAAGATTTGTAGTTTCCTGGGGCTAGCAGGATACTATAGGAAGTTCATGAATGATTTTGCCAAGATAGCAGAGGCGATGACCAAGCTTACACGGAAGGACGAGGAGTTCATCTGGAGCGACGCCTGCCAGTCAGCATTTGAAGAATTGAAGAGAAAACTCACTACAGCGCCAGTTTTAGCTTTGCCATCAGGATCTGGAGGGTTCGTCATCTACAGCGATGCATCAGGGAAAGGCTTGGGATGTGTGCTTGAGCAGAACAAGAGGGTCATTGCTTATGCTTCTAGACAGTTGAGGCCTCATGAGAAAAATTGTCCTACATATGACTTGGAACTTGCAGCAGACATTTTTGCCTTGAAACTGTGGAAGCACTACTTGTATAGAGAGAGAGAGTGGACATTTTCATGGACCACAAAAGCCTGAAGTATGTTTTCACTCAAAAGGAGCTGAATATGAGGCAGCACAGATGGCTGGAACATATGAAGGATCTCGACAACAATCTGCAATACCACCCTGGGAAGGCAAATGTTGTAGCAGATGCTCTCAGTCGATATCCTGTTGCTATGTATCTCACTATGGATCGACATCTTTTGGAGGATCTTGAGAGTCTGGAGATTGAGATTGTTCTTTCAGGAGTTGGAGGGCAGCTGATGTACATGCAGATACAGTCAGGACTGATAGAGAAGATCAAGGAGGCCCAGTTTCTAGATGAGGGAGTCCGATGTCTCAGAGGCCAGGCAGAGGCAGGATTGCTCGACGATTGCACCATTGTAGATGATGGATCCCTGAGGCACGAAACTCTGTTGTGTGTGCCTAAGGATTTATGGAAGGAGGTGATACAGGAGGCCCATCAGTCGCAGTATTCCATTCATCCTGGATCTACCAAGATGTATAAGGATCTACGGAAGTATGTCTGGTGGTATAGGATGAAACGAAAGGTTGCCAGATTCGTTTCCAGATGCCTTGTGTGCCAGCAAGTCAAGACAGAGTGCCAGAGACCAGAAAGATTACTCCAGACTTTACATATTTCGGAATAGAAGTGGGAACACATCACCATGGACTTCATCTCTGGTTTACCGCGTACGTCCGGTGGCAAGGATGCTATTTGGGTTATCATGGACAGACTGACGAAGTCTGCTCACTTCATTCCGTTCAAGGTTGGGTTGTCGACCGAGAAGCTTGCAGGCCTCTATATGCGGCAGATTGTGCGGATCCACGGAGTGCCGGTGAGCATTGTTTTAGATAGGGACAATCGCTTCACATCACACTTCTGGAGGAGTCTACAGCTGAGCTTGGGTTCACAGTTGAAGTTCAGTACCGTCTATCATCCACAGATGGACGGGCAGTCCGAGAGGACCATTCAGACATTGGAGGATATGATACGGGTTTGCACACTCGACTTTGGCGGTTCGTGGGAGGATCACTTATATCAAATAGAGTTTGCCTATGATAATAGTTATCAGGCTAGCATCGAGATGACCCCATTCGAGCTACTGTTTGGGCGGAGATGTCGCACACCTTTATCTTGGGACGACGTTGACGAGAGGGTTTTGCTTGGGCCAAAGATGGTGGTAGATTCGGTCGAGAAGATCATATTGATCAGGGAGCGTCTCAGGGTTGCACAGGATCAGTAGAAGCACTGGGCAGACAACAGCAGACGACCACTGGAGTTCACAGTTGGAGATAGAGTGTTCCTGAAGATCTCGCCAACCAGAGGCGTCATTCGTTTTGGCAGAGGTGGAAAACTCAATCCGAGGTACATCGGGCCTTTCGATGTGACGGCGCGGATTGGCGAGGTGGCATATCGACTAGTGCTTCTAGCTAGCTTAGAGGGAGTGCATGACATCTTCCACGTGTCCCAGCTTCGATGCTATATTCCGGATCCGAGCCATGTGGTGGACTACTCAGAGCTGGAGGTGGGTCCGAGCTTGACCTACGAAGAGCAGCCGGTAGAGATCCTGGATCGGAGGTAGAAACACCTGCGGAACCAGACTATTCTACTTGTTTGCGTCATGTGGAGACACCACTCTCCGGGAGAGTCCACATGGGAGCGCGAGGATGAGATGCGGGAACGCTACCCCAGTTTTTTTTACTTGATTGTATTTTTTTGGTATTTTGAAATTTCCACTTTTCAATAAATATTGGTGGTGTCTTGTGAAACAATTTTGAATATTTTTGAATTTCGAGGACGAATTTTTTTATGAGGGAAGATTTGTAACTTCACTTCTCAAAGATTTTTTTAATTAATTCATATAAATCCTTAAATTCGTGTTTCCTCAAATATTATTTTTCCTTAACCAATTATTTCTCTTCTTAAACTAATCATTTGGGCTTGGTTAATTTTATTAACCTTGTGTTGGGCCAATTCATTTCCTGGGCTGTCCTGGCCCATGGAGGAATAAGGGTTTGGATGCAATTTTGTTTAAAATCAGCAGACCATTCCTTCTTCTCTCTTCTTAACTGTTCCGTTCAGTTGAGAATTTAAAATTTTGGGTCGTAACTGTTTTGGCAGGAAGATGATTCCATTTTTCCCTCCAATTTAAATTCGTGGGGACCCCATCTAACCGCTTATTTAATCTCCTCCTCTCTCCTTAAAATTGTGCCACTCAATTGATTCATCTCTCTCAAGTCCTTGCAACTGAGCTCGAGTCAGGAATCATGGCAAATGCATGAAGAATGAGCAAAATTTGGTCTTGAAGATCCTAGCAACAGCAAGGTCAAAGAGTGTTCTTCATCGATTGGCCAGGAGTTCGATCAGTTCTTTGGTAAGTACCTGAAACTTCGATTCCTTGATTTGATTTATTATCGGCCAAACCATGATCCATTCTTATTCGTTTGATTCATTTGTTTTCATCTCCTTCGAAGGATCGAACTGATCGAGACTGTCTCCTCTTGATTAAACCTGTTAGAATGTTCGAAGCTCTGACAGACTTGATCGAGCACTCACTGTGCATCAACCAGATGTGAAGAAATGTGAGTATAAAATTCTTCATTGTGCTCAGTTAATTTTCTGAACCTTGATTTAGATCGGATCTGATCTTTTGTAACAGTAGAGATGATCTGAAATTGACCAAATCTGAGCTAGGTTGGGTGATCAATTCAGATGTTCATGTGATGTTCGATGCACCCTTACTGTTCGATTGGTCTCCTTGTAGTTCCTTGTGGCATCACATCGGGTTCTGAATTTGGGTCTTGAGCCCTTCGAATTTTAAGTAAGTTTTTCTAAAACTTATGATTCATTCTTTTTAAAATGATCAATTGATTTAGTTTGGGATAATGATATCTTGTTCCGCATTCTTTCCTTCGTTTTTGACTCAGGAAGTTCAAGATCAGTGGTCTTGAGTCGTGTGTTCGACAAGAGTGGGTGTCGAGTCACGAATATAGATTGGCATCTTGAAGGTATTTCTCTTAAACCATTCTTCTCTATTTATTTTTGTCGATACATTTTGTTTGAGTGCAGTATCCAAGTATCACGATTATTAGGATATCTATGTTGATTCGAATGATCTTGTTGGATAGTCATTTTGAGATGTTGTGTTCATAATTGTATTTACATCTCATGATTGGAGTAATGTTAATGTTAACTTGGTAAACTGATTTTTGGAAAAAAGTATCAGGTTAACCTTGAACCTTACAGCAATTTTAGTGCAACTATAGCTGATAATATTTAACTCCATCTTTGTTGACTTGATATACTGAAATGATCGACTATGGTTAGTTGTTAGGTTTGAGATTTTAAGTGAATGTTTCCCTTACATATGGAGACATAATATACTGTGTTAGGAAATTAATTATTAGTCGAGAGAGATAACAGTAGATCTGGTGTCAGTATCCTGAGAAATATTTACAGGTTTGGGGCATAGGAAACCACAGGAAAGGGGGGTGAGTTCAGTTGAGCTAGCTCAGCTTGCAATGGCTAAGCATGATTTCGAATAAATTTGGAGAACCAACAGTTTGTAGTATTCTTAGTTAGAATTCAATTCTCAGGTTATATCTCTGTGTTATTTCCTGCAAAACCCAAGCTGATATGTTAGTTGAGCTTACTCATTTTTAGCCATACCTCATATTGGAATACTTAATCTATTTGCAGTTGGTTTAAATGTTTTGACTTAATATTGAACTATGGAAGTCTGGATATGATTAGTAACTGAGTTTATGTGTTCAATGCAAAGCAATACATTATCTCAGTTCCAAATTCTGAAGCTAATGAACCTGGGAAGAGGGGGGTTTGCAACATGTATCTGGGTCCATGGGAATCAAGTTTCTATATATGTTTACTGCTGTTGAGTATGTCACTACCTGCAGATTGGACTGTCCTATAGCAGATTTGATGGACTGAACGGTTCCCTGTCCTGTTAAGGACTGAGTTATATAATTCATAGTTAGGATTTGGTTTTCTTAAACCTGGGAACTTATATCACAGGTTATGGATATTAAGGACTGGTACTGGACTGATATTAGGACTGGTTGGATTGATATTAAGGACTGGTACTAGACTGACTCTTCTTAAGGACTGTTTGATCCAAAACTAAATGATTGGTCATATGTTTTCCTGATTTTGACTGGACTAATATATACAGTGCAATTGTATGGGACTGCTTAACAACGGTTCTATTCATACTGCTAGTTAAGATTCTTGACTGAAGTTCATTAACTATAGGAATTTACATATCTGAACATTAACTGAAGGGAGGAGTCTTTTGACTGAACTTTGAGTTCTATAAGTTTCTAATGTCATGTACCGTATTAAAACCTGGTTGTAGATTAGTTCCATGTCCTTCACTAAGCAAGAGGGTTCAACTAAACTAAGATTAACTAGGTTTAATGGTTAAAGGCGTCACATGCTACTTGAAGTAGCATACTGTAACTGGGTGTAATATTTCATGATAATTTGTGTTTAGACTATTGTGTAGTTAATAGGGAACTGAATTATAGGATAAATTTAAATAGAGGACTAAATAAGTGTATCTTAATTAATCATGATTAGAATTATTTTCATAACCAAATTAGAATTAGTCAGTTTATTAATTACGTGTAAAATTATAACAGGAGGACATCTAGCTCTACTACCCACACTTGATCACCCTGAGCAAGGCAAGTATACTCCTCGGACTTGTTTATTTTCTCATGTCTTGTATATTCATTCTTGTATCTCCTTGTCGATACGATATATCACGAGAGTGTCTTGTATCATGTTTCTTGAGTTTACTTGTGTCTGGGAGTAGAAATACTACAGATGTGTGATCAAACCCGTGTTACTATTCATGTGGATAGCTTAGGCCCCGTATCGTGCACGCAGGACCAAAGCTGTACCATTTTATTTTCATTGAATATACCCAAGCCGATCACACACTCTGGATGTATTTCGATATGTTGCACATTTCAAGTTCATGTTGTATTTCATGTTCAAGACTCATTCATGTTCCCTGTATTTACTTTCAGTATTCATTTTCAGGTTTCATGTCTTGTTCTCATTTCTCGTACTTTATATATATTTATTGTGTTCTTGTTCATACCATGATGTTCATGTTCATTTCCCTGGATATACTTAGCTCCGCTCCTGACTAGGATATGTTGCAGGGGAGTTGGAGGCTATTTGTGACACTTACTACGGGCAGGAGCCTGGAGGCACTTATGAGCCAGTTGTTGTTGTCCAGAACTTAGAGGCTGGGAAAACCTAGTATTTTTCTTTTTAGTTTTATCTGGACTTGTATTAGAGACATTAGTATATTTTACATTTGCTGGAATGTAATAACATTTAGACTTGTATTTGAGATTCTGGAATTTGAATTAGGTGCTGTGAGCTGTGATTTACTTCCATTCTTATCTGGATTCATAGTTCTCCCTAGATATTGGTACAGCTTACTTTATCGTGTCTAACGACGAAGGCTGGGCGTTTCCGACTCATGTCCGATTATTCGGGAGCGGGTCATGACAATACTGTATTTTACATGTTGAGCATGTTATAGTGTTCTCATTTTAAGGCAACATCATAACATAGTCTTATTTAGCATGATCAAGCAGACCATTCAACCAACACATATTGTATATATCACATTTAAGTGATTTCTTACCGATATCCGACTCCGCGTACCTGCATAAGAATATATAATAATATGATATACTTACTCTGTCTGCACAAAACATTTATTAGCATGCATCCTGACTACATAACCACTGGTGTTGCGCACCATTTAAAGACTTGTCATATAGGACTTCAAGGGTATCGACGCACCATTCATCCGGGTTGCAAGCCCGAAATGAATGTCTCGGTACCAATCATGCCACCAAAGCATGCTGCATTTCCTCCTAGGCCGAATCGGTCCCTAGGGCCCTAGGAACTGTCCGAGAAAATAATACCTTGTATACAAGTTTGCCCATGATCATGCGAATGTGTGTCCGACTTAATCGTGTTCGAAGTCGCATGATAAATTATTAAGATAGGTAAAGACAACATTTCATTATCTCATCTTTCCAACATTACCAAATGTTCACTTGGTGATCTCAACGATTCCAAGCTTCATCATTTCTCATTGCATCAATCATTGCAACATTTCTCATATCATTCCTTTCTAAGAGGAACAAACAATATTTCATTCATCTCAATTGGACCTGCAGTATTTCATTCATTTCATAGGAACATTATTCTTTCTTTCATTGCTTATAAGAAAATAGGCAACATCAACATTTACGCAGAAGGTACCTGATTCTAGTGTTGTATTCAGTTATTTGTGTTAATAGCATAACCAGTTCATTTCTCATGTATCATTCACGCAACATCTCATTACTCAAGTGTTCTACTTATTCCGACAACGTTAAGCATAAGGGACATTTTCAATTCATTCTAAGGCATCAAGTCACATTAGCAGTTCAATAGCCATGTGTTGTACATTTTAATAATTCTCAGCATAAGCATCTCTATTATTCAGCAACTAAAAACATGGGACTTTTTAGGGACAATTCATATCATTTTAATACTTTACTTTATTAAGCATGCCGGAGTGAGGAGGATGAAGGACAGTTCCACTCACCTACATAAAAGGGTCTTCTTATTCCGATTGCACACGTTCCACTAAGCATAGCTCCACCAACGAGCCACGTTTCAATACTCATACCGTTCAGCCAGCTAAGAGACTGCATCAGTCTCAATTGTCTTGATTCCCAACATAAGTCACGGTCCAACATTCTGATAGCATCCAACAAGCCAACCAAATGCTTCGTACGGAGCAGGGCATTACATAATATACCACTCAGAAAAAGTTTCGTCCTCAAAACTAAAGGAAAACAACTAATTTTACTAATTTACTTAGTCACAATAAGTTACTCATTCAGCTTTAATTCAAATTCATTTCAGCACACTCGGTCATCTCAAAATCACTATCTTATTGTACCACTTAAACCATCGTGATTCAATCCGTCTTTCTCTTTTCTAAAATACTTGCAACTTGTCACGACCCGCACCCTAGAGTAAGGGCACGAGACGTGGGTACGTCCAGCCTACGTCGCAGTGTCGGCAGTAGAACGCTGTCCTAGGTCAACATCTAACAATAAAAAGGTACCTGTACAGTATATACACTCCAAATGGAGGTTATAGCAAGTACAGTCTCAATCACATCTAATGTAGAGCATGATAAAAGATAGATAGAACAGAATGGAAATCACAGAAATACAATCTAGAAGTCTAAGTGTCTAAATAAGTACATATCCCAAATCATCTCAGAATCTCAATACAGTAATCCAGAAGATAATAAAAAACATCCTAATCTAGGGGAGTGTCATCAATAGCTAGTGGGTCCTGCTGCTGGTCCAGGTCACAGCAATCCTCTAGGGTCGCACCGAAATACGTAGGGCAGAACGCCTCAGCCTCGTCCTCTGTAATATTTCAACAGGTCCAGTCAGGACAGGAGCGAGCACAGTACATCTCAACAAATCATAATAGCTTTGGAAATATAAACATGCTAGAGAGTAAGATACAGGAAACTAAAAGAATAACATGATGAAAAAGGAAGACTGTAAATAAGTAGATACAATATATAGAAAACTAACAGTGCTAGTGATTCAGAGTACAAGACGGTTATATAAACGGCACGATGTTGTACACGAGTAATCTAAAGAGGTTGTACACGAGTAATCTACTGGATTGAATACATAACCACTTCTACTCCCCCTCCCCAATCAATGCACAAGGATCTAGCCAAGTTATGTTTTTGTACACGAAGTATAGTCGTACACGAAGATCATGTGAGCACATGAGTATACACGATTTCATACGATTTGTGCACGAATGTCACGAATATAAGGAGTACACGATGCTCACGATAAAGTACACGAATACCCGATGTATCCGCTAAGGGGATAACATCGTACGACAAGATCCATATAGTACTAATCCGTGTTTCCAACATGTCAGCATCATGTAAAGCAGTCTAAAGTAGGAAATATACTCCTAATCAGGATATAAAATCATCCGAGAATGTACTCGCATGTATCCTGAGTATCTGAAGAGTATCTACTGTCCGAGGAGTGGTGTCTGTCTTCTATAGAACAGTACAAGTCACTATAAGTCTAAAATGTTAATAAGATGCATTACAATGCATTCTATATGATTCTAGGTCAATCTAGACCAAAGTCAACTCTTGGTCAACTCTGGTCAACCCTAGAAGTCAAACTAGGTCAACTATCCATTCTAAGTCTAATCAAGGCTATCCTAGTCTAACTAGGTTTTACTAGGTCTAAGCTAGTCCATACTAGTCCAACAAGCTATTCTAGGACCCAACAACAATATACTAAACTAACATCACACATAGTACATATATACATATATATTAGGCTTCATGATAATATATCACATAAATAGATATATATGTATATACATACATATATATGTATACCTTATAGTGATACAAGGTGTGTGATATGGTGACAATAGAGTGTGTAGCAAAGTGTCATGAGAGTGTGGCATGGTGTCAAGTGAGGGTGATATGGTGAATGAAATCAGGAACATTGTGGTAGTGTCATGAGAGTGTGGCATGGTGTCAAGTGAGGGTGATATAAATAGCATGTGTGTGTGTGTTGAGAGGAATAGGAAAACAATGTGGTATAATACAATAGAATTAAAGTGTGGTGTTCACCTGTGAACAGTGAGTTTCACATGGAGATTGGATTACAGAAAAGGAAAACATGGCAATGGCATTCAAATTTCAGTTTAAGGAAGGAATGAAGAGTCAACTCAGTTTTAGATAGGAAGAACAATGACAGTTAATATATGAACTAGTTGACAGTTCTATAGAAAAAATCAAGACAGTTCACTATCCAACTAAACCTGTTCTCAGGTTTGAAACTCCTGTGACAGGTCAAATAACAATTTCCAATCAATTTGAATCCCCATTGAATCAATACAGTGAACTAACTAACTACATTGAATCAACGGGCTAAAAAGCATTTAAATTAGTTCAAGGAAAGGAATGGAAATCAATTCTCAGTTTAAGGAAGGAATGGAAATGAATTGACTGTAATGGAAAAATGAATCAACTCAAGGCTGAATGTATTAGTCAATACACAGTCCAACCCCAATGTCAAATTTTCCATTCCTCAATACAAAACCTATCTAATGTGTAAAACCTAACTAACAGGTATCAACACACATGCTCAGGAATTAAATGGCAATTAACTCATTGATTAAACAGATAAAACTGGAAATCAACACAGGAAATGTGGATACATGAACTATGTATCAGTGACAAATGGGAATTCAAATTTGAATAACAAAAACATGTTAACATGCTAAATTACAGATAGGTAATTAATATACTATATGTGCACGTGAGGTACACCCTGTATCGTGTCCCAAACCTGACACGAACGTGTCCAAAACTCGCACGAACCCAACAGTGTCCTGTGCACGCACAGAAGAGAACCCGTGCACGCACAAATACGTGTCCGATACGACACGAGGACTCGTGCAACTTGGGGAGCCTCATGTCAGTGTCTGCCCCTAAGTGTGTGTCAATTTTCTCATGTCCAAGTAGCGTGTCAAGGGAGTTATAGCCCCCGAGTAGCAGGGGACTGCTGCGCGTGTGCTGTGCGTGCAGAAACTGCATGTTCACGTGTCCAAACCGACACGACACGACACAGTAATCACCTCAGTCCACTGGAAATCAATAAGCAAGACCAAACCTTAATTTTCTATTCAAACCATTTCAGAAAATAAGAACGAAATGCCCATTGTGGCATTTCGTCGAACACCTAGGTATACATGTTGATACGTGTCCGATACGGACACGTAATGGACACGAAACCTAGCAAAACCTATACCAATAGTTAGGGTACTCCTAGGGCTTCCTATTCATGCATAGAAACTAGAAATTTATGGTAGGAATAAGAAGTTACCTAGGTTTGTCAAAAAGCCCAAAAAGCTCCAAAGAGGGGTATTCTTCTTGCTACCCAAATTTCTCCAAATTGTTCCTCCACTGAAATATCTCACCATGGACAGAAAATACACAGGGATTAGATCCTATTGCAAGAAGTTTGAAGGAAAAAGGAGTTAAAATGGAAAAGATATGGATTAGGGAAGATTGGGATTTACCTCTCTTTTCCAACTTGCTAATTTCCTAAAGGAGGCTAGCGCTAGATGGTAGAGGCATTAAATAGGGTGAGGAAACCAAGGGTGGCTGGCCACTAGTGGTAGGTTAGGGTTAGGGTTTCATTAGTTGGGCTATGGGCCTCTATGAGCCTTAAGTCATAAGCCATGGTTTATGAAGTCACAAGTCCTTAATCCAACCTATTCAATATTCCTATTTCCCCAAATTAACTCTAATGACTAGGATATGGTTAACTTAAGTTAAACTAGGGTTTCATAATCTAACCAAGTGGTCATGGCTAGGGGTAAGCTTCTAGGTCAGTCTCCAAAGTCACTATGAGTCAAAGTCAAGAATAGCACTAAATTAAAATATACCAAAAATTACTTAAATTCTAATAATTCTAATTAATACAATATAATTCCAAATAATTCCCAAAAATTCAAAAATGATCGAAATACTCTCAAGCTAGAAATGTGATAGTGACAAATCTACCCCCTTAAAATAATTTCATCCTCGAAATTAAAGGACGAAACTAACAGATGAGAAGGATAGATAATCATACCTCACGGTGCAAACAGATATGGGTATCACTCGCGCATCTCATCCTCCCGCTCTGTCACGACCCGTACCTGCTTTACGGATACGAGCTCGTGAGCAAGCCAGCTACGTATCGAGCGGACTCCAGCCCGACTCGAGTACGTATAAGCTGTCAAGGTCATGGGGTATCATGTCTAATCTAAACTATATCTCAATCCACATGAATCATATAAAATAAGAATGAACAAGTATGGGTCATAGTCTGCAGCCCATTAGCATATGTTCGATTAGACTCCAAAAATGATATAAGTCTATAAATAAGCAGAGTTTATCATGGTATGGAATATAAAGTACGAGAAGATAATAAAGAAATATCACAAGCAAATACATGTATCATACATCGCAATCCTCTACCATCCTGCTCTGCTAACTAACTCCATGCAGTCGCTAAACCTGAAGAGATCATCAGGTCCTCAGAAGACTAGCAAGATACATAAAACATGCCTATCTAACAGTTTAATCACGCAATATTATAACTAGGATATAAACATGAACTAGACAGGAAACTGACATGTGGCTATTGACATGTAACTATGAATATTGACACGGGATCAACTATGCATAAATGAACTGCTGGTAGATCAATGGATACCAACCCTCGCCCCGAATGTGGACTCGTATGTCAGTTTCAAGACAAGTCACTCTTGCCCCGTATGTGGACTCGCAGGTGCAAAGGACAACCCTCGCCCCGTGTGTGGACTCACAAGTTGTGGGAAAGACAAAGGAATAGCAGTTCACTCACACATACTTGCAGACACGACTCAGTCAAGACACACGTGAAGACACGGTACAACTCAGTCATGACACAGGTAAGGACAACTCTAGCATGATCTATGACGTAAACAAGCCTGGTATAACTACACTATCAAGTCATGAAACACTGATATACAAGCAAGACAATAAACTAGTAAACATGGTATCCCATAAATCTATAGCAACTAAGGTAACTCAAGATAACATACTAAGACAGGTGTACTATAAGCATGAAAATAAACTGTAGAGGGAGGCAATGTAGTGACCCGCTCCGCCCTAGCGGAACGCCGATTCCAAACGGCAAGTGCAACGACTCAAACGAGCCGTCGACCCGAAGAGTTGCTTCGTCCCGATGAAGTATCGATGTGAATCGATGCAAGGCTTACATTGGCCCGACAGGATGAATCCAGACTTAGACTTTCAAAGGCGCGCTCGGAATATCGCTCGACCGATGCGAACATCGCTAAGGTGGGTGGCTCCGATGAACCCGTCTTTGCTTAGCCTATGCACATAATAATGCGGACACAAACACGAGAATCGCTAGGCGATAACATCTTGCATGCTAATAAATGACCCAACGCACCTAGCTAAGGGAATAATCCCAACTTGTATGCTTGTATAGAATATGGAAAGTAACATGGAAAATACGAGAACTCTCGCCCGCGCTCCATGCTCGTGCTACGGCACAAGCCTACGTTGATGCTCCCTATACGTCCAAACAATCAAACAATGAATGGGTTACAACAATAAAACGGAAAGACTATCAATATAGTCGCACCGTGTAGATTATAGCAACATTGAAAGGCTATGGGACCGATGGGTCGCCAAGGCGACTCCCATACGAGGAGTCGTGTAATGTATAAATGAAAGAGCAAACGAATAAGTGAATCAACGAATGAATACGTGAATGAATCGATGAACTAATGAACAAGTGAAAGAAAGAAAGAAAAGGAAAGGAAACTTGAAAAGATAAGAAAAGAAAGAAGGATTAGCGACAGGTGTGACGGGCACGTGCATCGGGGCTCGCTACCCGCGCTGCACGGACGCCAACCTGGTCGATAACGTAAGAAGGCTAAGGGTTAGCCTAAGGCTCAAAGACAGCCATTAAGTTAAAATGATAATAAATACGAAATGGTCGTGGACAACGGCACGAGCGAGGGGTGGCGTATGCTGTGACCGTGAAAGGGGATTCCGCGGCATGATCAAAGGGGGGATATGCCGGCCTAGGCGGATCCAAAAGGGGCTTACGGGCTGCTTGGGTGCGGGCTTGGGCACCAAGAGACGTAAGTGCGGGGTATTTTCAAGATACTATCAGGGTGTACCAGTCGCACAGCATGATAGGTGAGGAAAATACCAAGGAGAAAGTCCAGGATGGCTTGTGGTGCCAGCGACCGATGCATATAGAGTTAAGTGGGCTTTGCTGGTGGCGATCCACGTACAAGTCCTTGCATTGAAATCAAAGTAATTTATGTTAACAAAACAAGTGCCTACTGAATGACTCGAAATGTGCCACTCCAAAATAATAATGAGTACAAATGAGTTAAAGAATGCGTCTACGTTATGTTATTACACATGAACTGTTGTCTAACTTGGTTTGCTCTGAACAGGAAAGGCCGGACGGTAAGTATGGGTAAGTTGTGCATGTATTTCCATGCGACACTTGAAATCGGTAACACGGGATAGGTTATATCATATGCCATGTAAATGACCCTAAGGCAAGATTAGAAAGACAATGAATGATAGAGATGCACACAAGTAAATGGAACGTGTTCGGTAATGATAGTGATCATGGGCGAGCTAGCCTCCCCACCAGTGCATAACAATGTACTGATAACCCCACAGTCTACTTGCAGGATGCAGGAGACGCCGGCGGGTGCGGAGCTTCAATCGAACGTGCTAAGGCGCGGAGCTATCTCTGGGCCTTGGAGCGTTGCAAGGAGCTGGAGCACCATATACGGGACATAATGTATCGGAACATCGCCATGAATCATTCCATCTTGTAAGCCACTTGGCACGCCTTTTATGTTTCAGAGAGAGAGAGAGCTTGAGCGACTTGTAATATCGGCCTAGCGCCGCTTGTAAACTTGTTGAATATCAATAAAGAATTTGGTTTCGCTTCAATTGTGTTCATTTATATTCCGCTGCAAATGGGGACACTCTGTGCGACTCTGTGGCCTAGAACTCAAATCGGCCGTTTCTGGACTTGGCCTTGCACGGGCGCAACCTAGGCCCGTGCGGCATCACGCCTTAGCGAGGACGATCGCTCCTACGGGAGCGGGGCGTGACAGATTGGTATCAGAGCACGGCTTTACGTCCTTGGACATCATTTCGATTCTCTCAGTTTTGAAAGCTCGCGTTGGAAACAAAAGAAGTGTATGCTCTCTCTCGTTGTGCATTGGGATGTTCCATACAATAAGTCTAATATTGCTAAAGCTCATACGAGTACTCGGTTGCACGGGACCGATAGGCGATGGCCTTTGTGCCACTACGACGGACTTGATAGGCGATGGCCTTTGTGCCGAACCACGACGGACTCGAGTCGAACGAAAACTAAATGCTAAGAGTTAGCAAACGCGAGGCATGCTTGAATTGGCTTACGTTGACGATAGCAAACGGGTACACGAGACCGGAGTATTATTCGAACGGGATGGTTAAGCGGTACAACTTAGTCCGCGTGTCGCGCACCTCGACTCTTGGGTGCCATCGGGTTGCGAGCGATATCAACGTATCGCTCGATCGAGAACGGAGATACACTTTGAGTGTGTATCGATAGGAACGTTATCGAGTTAACGCTTAGGCGCACTCGAAGGATCGACTTGGACCTTGAGGATTATTGCGAACGACTACGCTAGCGATTCGTTGAACGAATCGATAAGACGTCTTAGCGCGTGGCGCAAACGTGATTGAGGATTAGACCGTATGGCTTGAACCCGAGTGGTGTATGTGATAGGTTCGGAGAAGAAAAAGAATGTGATTGAGGACTAGATCAGATGGCTCGAATCCGAGTGGTGTATGGACGTCTTGGAAATAGTTCGAGCGAAATCGAGGATTACGAGTATGTCGGCGAGGCGATGCGGTCGCGCAAAAACCTTAGAACGCGTCACACTTAGTTGGTTGTGACTTCGATTTTCCCGAGCGAGATGTCGCTCGGACAACTTGTCGTTAGACAACGTGAGTTAGAAAACGACTCGGAACGACAGAGGTAAATGAATGGTCTTGATCGAGGAAACTTAGAGGATTGCGCGTACGATCTCGGATTGATTCAAATGAATCGCGACTTGAGTTTGAACAACGATCTTGACCCTAGCTGGAGAGATAGCGGTCGAACTTGATCTTGAATATCGAGGAAATTGTGGAATATCCAACTCGGACAATAGCATCAATGCATGACTCGAAAATCGGTTGCAAAGGAAGATCGTCAGGTTACGCATATCGTCGATGGTATTGAGGCGTATCGAAGATCGATATGCGATAACTCGGGGGCACTCCGACTCGGCGAATGACGATCATGCAAATGTCATTGTTCCGTTGGATGCTATACTTGGGTCGTTAAGGATGTGTCGAGGAAAAGATAAACTTGGCTCGAGGATGAATGACGGGCGGACTATCAAATATAGACTTGGCTTGGATGAAAACGGAGTGCTTGGAATTACTTCGTTGTCAACCACAACGTAGACGTTCTTGCCTTATGCGAGCGCAACCCCAGCCTCGTACATGCGTCGCACCGACTAGGACTATCACTCCGCGTGAGCGTTGGTATGGTGATTCATACAGCGGGAGTGATCGGTACTCGCCTGGCGTGGCAACTCGTATGCTTCGACTTGTGGTTTGACACGAAGGAGACTTGAGGATGAGTTGTGTGTTTGAAGAGTTGAACTTGAGGATTGAGTAGGTCCAATCTGCGTATCGAGAATGAGTTAGTCTAAACTCAAACAAGAGTTACGCCCCGATGAGAATGATTATTCCGCGGGAGCGTTGCATGGTGATTCATGAACCGCCGTGGATAATCGGACTCGCGTGAGATTAGGGCAGAACGTATTGTCGAGCTGGATGACCTCGTGATCGAATACATGAATTGGTTTAGAATTGGTGATTGAACAGATTTAGATGTTGCAAAACGAATGCATCTATGCGAACTAAATGATCGTGCTCGATGTTTAGGAATCTGAGTGACACGAGCTTGGGTAGAAAAATCCCGCACCACCGACTTTGGTTTGACCCTAGGATTGGGGTCAGTGTTGGCATTATTGTTGGGGAACTATGATTCCAATCCTGACATTGACTTAGCCTTGAGAATTGGCCTAGCGGATAGGTGAGACGCCCCTGTTGCAAGAGTTGCAAACAAAGGATTGAGCTTGAGGATTGACATGGATTGAAAGAGCAGATCAAGAGTAGGAAACCCTGCTCACGAGACTCGGCTGATATGCATATATCTCAGGAACGCTTGAGTATGTGCACGATGCGACTCGAGTGAGAATGACAAACTCACTATCCTGCGGCTTGGCTGAATGTATGTATTTTGGGGACGCCTGAAATACGTGCACGATCCAACCAAGTGATACGCTGAGTTCTAGCACGACTTGGGGAGTGAACGAGTGTCGTGAACGTAAAATCGTGCTAGTTAAAAGTTGGTGCAACGAATTGAACCATCGATAGGAAGTTATGCTCGACGATGGTGTCATTCTTGGTCTTGAATCGGACGGAAATTTCGTAGACTTGGTCGACTCCGCTAAGAAGAAGTCATAATGATTTTATAGACGAAAACGCTTGAGAAGCGAATCGAGTGATCCCGATAATTGAGGTAAACGAAAGTGAGTTGCCTCAATTACGACCCACGCATTTGGTAAAATCCAGCGTGCCTTGTGCAACCACTCCAGTCCCATGACACGAAGAAATAGAAACCAATACGAAGAAACGCTTGAATTGAAAAGATAACATCAAGTCTAAAATGAACGAGAAGCTATTCAATAAAAAATCGACCAAAACGTATACGACACGGAACTTAGAAAGAAACCGAGTGTCGTTCGATGCCATCGAACGACGATGCATAGGAAATTGTCTAAGGTATGTACACGGTCCGAGTTAAGGAATGGTAGGATGACCTGCACTCAGGAAGTCTCGAGGACGAGACTTGTTTTGAGTGGTGTATTATGTAGTGACCCGCTCCGCCCTAGCGGAACGCCGATTCCAAACGGCAAGTGCAACGACTCAAACGAGCCGTCGACCCGAAGAGTTGCTTCGTCCCGATGAAGTATCGATGTGAATCGATGCAAGGCTTACATTGGCCCGACAGGATGAATCCAGACTTAGACTTTCAAAGGCGCGCTCGGAATATCGCTCGACCGATGCGAACATCGCTAAGGTGGGTGGCTCCGATGAACCCGTCTTTGCTTAGCCTATGCACATAATAATGCGGACACAAACACGAGAATCGCTAGGCGATAACATCTTGCATGCTAATAAATGACCCAACGCACCTAGCTAAGGGAATAATCCCAACTTGTATGCTTGTATAGAATATGGAAAGTAACATGGAAAATACGAGAACTCTCGCCTGCGCTCCATGCTCGTGCTACGGCACAAGCCTACGTTGATGCTCCCTATACGTCCAAACAATCAAACAATGAATGGGTTACAACAATGAAACGGAAAGACTATCAATATAGTCGCACCGTGTAGATTATAGCAACATTGAAAGGCTATGGGACCGATGGGTCGCCAAGGCGACTCCCATACGAGGAGTCGTGTAATGTATAAATGAAAGAGCAAACGAATAAGTGAATCAACGAATGAATACGTGAATGAATCGATGAACTAATGAACAAGTGAAAGAAAGAAAGAAAAGGAAAGGAAACTTGAAAAGATAAGAAAAGAAAGAAGGATTAGCGACAGGTGTGACGGGCACGTGCATCGGGGCTCGCTACCCGCGCTGCACGGACGCCAACCTGGTCGATAACGTAAGAAGGCTAAGGGTTAGCCTAAGGCTCAAAGACAGCCATTAAGTTAAAATGATAATAAATACGAAATGGTCGTGGACAACGGCACGAGCGAGGGGTGGCGTATGCTGTGACCGTGAAAGGGGATTCCGCGGCATGATCAAAGGGGGGATATGCCGGCCTAGGCGGATCCAAAAGGGGCTTACGGGCTGCTTGGGTGCGGGCTTGGGCACCAAGAGACGTAAGTGCGGGGTATTTTCAAGATACTATCAGGGTGTACCAGTCGCACAGCATGATAGGTGAGGAAAATACCAAGGAGAAAGTCCAGGATGGCTTGTGGTGCCAGCGACCGATGCATATAGAGTTAAGTGGGCTTTGCTGGTGGCGATCCACGTGCAAGTCCTTGCATTGAAATCAAAGTAATTTATGTTAACAAAACAAGTGCCTACTGAATGACTCGAAATGTGCCACTCCAAAATGATAATGAGTACAAATGAGTTAAAGAATGCGTCTACGTTATGTTATTACACATGAACTGTTGTCTAACTTGGTTTGCTCTGAACAGGGAAGGCCGGACGGTAAGTATGGGTAAGTTGTGCATGTATTTCCATACGACACTTGAAATCGGTAACACGGGATAGGTTATATCATATGCCATGTAAATGACCCTAAGGCAAGATTAGAAAGACAATGAATGATAGAGATGCACACAAGTAAATGGAACGTGTTCGGTAATGATAGTGATCATGGGCGAGCTAGCCTCCCCACCAGTGCATAACAATGTACTGATAACCCCACAGTCTACTTGCAGGATGCAAGAGACGCCGGCGGGTGCGGAGCTTCAATCGAACGTGCTAAGGCGCGGAGCTATCTCTGGGCCTTGGAGCGTTGCAAGGAGCTGGAGCACCATATACGGGACATAATGTATCGGAACATCGCCATGAATCATTCCATCTTGTAAGCCACTTGGCACGCCCTTTATGTTTCAGAGAGAGAGAGAGCTTGAGCGACTTGTAATATCGGCCTAGCGCCGCTTGTAAACTTGTTGAATATCAATAAAGAATTTGGTTTCGCTTCAATTGTGTTCATTTATATTCCGCTGCAAATGGGGACACTCTGTGCGACTCTGTGGCCTAGAACTCAAATCGGCCGTTTCTGGACTTGGCCTTGCACGGGCGCAACCTAGGCCCGTGCGGCATCACGCCTTAGCGAGGACGATCGCTCCTGCGGGAGCGGGGCGTGACAGGCAAGGTATACTTGCCTGGTGGTTGCACGCAGATACAACAAATATATAGTCAACTGGTAAGCCATACAGCCCAAGTCATCACACTACAACAGAAATACCCTTTAATGACGGCTAAAAACCGTCATTAATGACGAACCATGACGGTTTTTTTTCTTCATCCAAGCGTTATGAAAGCGGGTGTTATAAATGTTTTTCAAAGCGTTATAGATAAATCGTCCGAAAACGTCATTAATAGTATAAATTTCTACTACGTTCTATTTTCAAACCGTTATAGATAGTTATGTAAAAACGTTATGAATAATTTAGTATGGTTGGGGTCAGGACATTTTGAAAGCGTTATGATTGGTCATTTGTATAACATTTATAACGCTCTATACTGCATGTTATACATTCCAAACCCTGCTCAATTCAATTCGAAAACAACCACTTAATTTGAACCATATTCACAACAAAACATTAAAATGTAACATTAATCTCCATTTCATTGTCTCAAAATAGAACCACATTCCATTGTCTCAAAATAGGGTACATTCCATTGTCTCAAGATAGAGTACACTTTAGCTATCATTCCACATTTCTCAGGCCATATATATACATCTTCACAAAAATCTATAGATCAGTATCCAATATAGCTGGTACACTTTACATCAAAACTATCCACATATTCCACACCATAACATACAACTTCACATGAAGACCTGTGTCCACAGCACATGTACCCTGCAAAAGATAAAACAAGGATTAATAAATGTGATATAATGATATAAGTCATGATTAAAAACACACATTTATAAGATCACAATTCAACATATGTTGTGGGAAACTGTTGTGTGGAGTTTCTGTCAGATTTATCTTGTGTATATATAATGTAACTATCAAAAAGATGTTGGCTTATAAGGCCTGAGGCTATTGCCTGCAGGTAGGGCAAGTGGCAGTAGGCTACATTAGCAGCAGGGCACTCATTCCCCCCCTTTTCCAGCTTGACCTGCTGTAGGCAAGTGGCAGCAGATGCTTCCCATGCAGGCATGACTACTCTCATCAAATAAACTCTGTCGTCCCTCCCGACATACTATCTGTCTTCCTATATCCTTCCCAAAAAGGTCACGAAGATATTATCTGGGGTGGTTCTGATAATACAAGAAAAATGTATTTCAGATCTTGGTCGACTTTTACTAAATCTAAACTGCATAGTGGTCTGGGAATCAGAGATCCTACAATTAGCAATATGGCTATGGTCACAAAGCTAGCTTGGAGATTTCTTGGCTAAGGCCACTGATGCTACAGATGTTGGGCTAAGGCTTGAGGCTATTGCCTGCAGGTAGGACAAGTGGCAGCAGGCCAGGCCAAAGCAGTAGGCTACATTTCCAGTTCAAAAATGTTTTATATAAGAAATTCCAGGTAGGCTACATTTCCAACTGAACTGAGAATCAAGGAATCCAAGCTCATAGATAAAACTGAAGGTGAAACAACCAAAATGTTAACATGGATATCCTGAGAACAAGTCTCAGGTATACCAGACAGAGAATTATTCATATGCAACCATACATCAAAAACCCAAACCAAATCGATATGAGAATGTACAAGTGAAACCAAACCCAAATCAATAAAACCAATAATCCTGAGATACAAGTAAAACCAATTGTTCAAGGTTCACAATATAAAACTAAACTTATACTCAGTTTAAAACCTGAGTTCAACTTGAAATCCAATTTTGAAACTCCCAAAATGGAGAACCAATTTAACATAATAAAAGCTGAGAATTACTCTCATGTATGAAATACAAAACCCATATCTGAACATCAAACTGATAATTGAAGTATCAACCGATATTTGAAGTATCAACTCACTGCATCAGAGAAACAAATTCGACAGCCAATAATATCCAAACCAACTTGAACCACTTGATCATACAAGAGATGCATAAACAGCACATGAAACATTTCCAGTTCCTTTATATAAGAAATTCCCAAATGATGCCTAAACCACTTGATCATACAAGAAATGCATAAACAGCACATGAAACATTTTATCTTTTGTTATTAACTTAAATATGAATTGAAGTATTATTCTTATCCATAGCAGCAAAGTAGAAGAAATATGGGAAAAGCTTATGATATTTGATTGAAAATCAAAGCTGTGATTGATGTTTCAAAATCCATAACAAATCCACAAACTCCATAACCACAAATTGATGTTCGACAAACAGAACAGAGGGTAGGACTATCAGTCATAGTTTAGTGAGTGTCTTGAGTGTATTGTGTCCATGTGACAGTAGGGTGTCTCGTATCAGTAATGGAAATGAGTGAAATGAGTACCTTGACCCTCATGTATCCATATGATTGGCAACGAATTTGATGAATTCGCATCGGACATCATCTAGTTCTTCCTGCGTGTATGTTGATTTTCCAGCCAATATTTTTAGCTAAAAAGTCAAAAAATAGTTACATTAGTTTGTATAATTTCAGAAAAGTAATTAAGAATTTAATTAATGAACAACTTACCTTTGACTCAATAGTAGGAGAGGGGTCTTCCATGAGATCCCGCATATATTTTATAACAAAATATCCGCATTCATAACCTCCAGATTGTTTCGGGACCTACATGAAGATATTATTTGTAAGAGAATATAATGTCCATGATTATAATAAGTCATATATTAGTTTGATTACCTTAGGTAATTTCCAAGTATGACTTCTATTTGATCTTTTACCACCAATATATGCTGTGTTGAGGCCACTAATAGAAAATAATTATATATACTAACATCAGAATATACACATTTATTAAAATATTAACAATAATAATAATAATTTCACTCACGTATTGAAAAACAACTTAATATCTCCTCTCGGTTTAAAACACAGCGAGTCCAACCAGTAAACATTAAAGGTAGAGAGCTCAACAACAATTAGAATCCAATGCTTCCTACATTAAAGGGAACATGAATGGAATAAAGCAATTTGGTTATTGAATAGGAAAGAAAAATCTTGCTACTTGATTAAAACTTCTTACTCCTTGTAAATGAATGGAATGAAGCAAATTTGGGTTTTCTTAGCCTCTTGGAGCCTTTCTCTAACCAGATTGCTTATTGCAGGCCCGGATGCATTACTCATAGCAGAAGGGTTGAACATTATCAAAAGCTCCCGAGAGTTTGGAAATTTATCAAGCAAAAACCTAAAGCCAAAAGAATAGTTGAATATGGTGTCAATCGCAAAATAAAAATTTTAAAATATAAATTTCATATTTCTTACCTCATATAGGCAACAACAGGATTCACATCTAGCCATGCCATCCTACATAACTCCTGCAGAACGATTTTAGAAAGATAATAATTTGGAGTAAAGGTTCTGAACATTCCTTCCAATGGTATTTTAAGATGAGGGTCGGTAGCCTTAATGGTTTCTACCATCTCTCCGAAAGTGTCAATTATCTCCCTACCACAGCCAGCAACCTTCAAAGGTTGAACATTGTCAGATTAAATTAGAATTTTTTTCAACAATTTCATAAAAGATATTGACACTAGCATTAAATAATATTACCTGAAGACCACCAACAATAAACTCTTTTGGCCAAGCTACTAAAGACCCAATTGCATCTTGAACAACTTCCATTTCTCCATGAAGTGGCACGGGAAGGCTCACAGTAGGTTGAAGGGCTTTCATAATTGAAACCCTAACATTATGTTCTCCTAATTCAATATTATGAATTTTCTCATTTGGTCCACACCCTTCAAAGATAATTCCCTCGGCAACAATATTTTCTTTTGTGCCCACTCCTAGCTTACATTTGGTTCCCTAAACAAAATAAGAAACAGTTATTTCTCGATATAATTACTACATGTTATAATTAAGTTGTTGAATAAAGATTATGTATTGAATATATGTAATTACCATGCCAATGTCTGATGTAGGATATGTTATGAATTTTTGCTCGCTTAACTTTGTATTCTGTTTCAGCTTTTCAAAGAAGATAGAAAAGCATATTAGAATAAACATATTAGACAAAAAAAAAAGCTTATTAGACGAAATGGAACTAAATGTAATAATCATTACCTTAGAACCATATGATGGACTCTTGTTTCCAGGAGACTCGCGTTCATTCTTACGAGACATTATATATTTCCTATTACCACTTCCTTTGGTATTGAAAGCAACCTTCTCAGATGTTTGTGAAGCTCCTTGGGCTTGAAATTCTTTTAGCATGATCTCAATTCTTGTCTCCGTTTACGCTCCTCTTCCAATTGGGACTTGAGTAGTTCATTTTGTTTTTTCATTTCCCGTTTTGGAAGCTTGAAATAGGTCGTTGGTGTCGGTCCTAATCCCAAACCCCGAATACGTCCCGAATGCTCGGGAGTGCCCAACGCCAAGGTTAGAATATCCGAAGCTCCTTCGGTCACCAAACTCCCATCTTCCTTTTGTTTGATGTATTCCTCCTATAAAAAGTACAAGGTTTTAGAAATATAAGCATGTTGATAAGCAGGATTCCTCTTAATAGACTGGACGATATATACTCACCACTTTCATAGCTACGTCCTTGGTCCCATCGCCAGTAAATGTACCGGCCATAGTAACTCGTGCCTTTGTCCAAAAAAAACTTCTGTCATCTATATATTTTTCTCCCAACTGTCGTCGCTATTTTGAAAGAAAAAACCATGTTATAATATATATGTCCACATGTAAATCATGTTAACTGATATACAAATATGCATTACCAGCTCCTCTTTAAGACCGGCATATCCCTTCCTGCTTAAACGATGAGGAAACTAGGCCTTGGCTCTCCGTACACTTTGCTCCTTGCTCATTTTCTTATGATTACAACACATGAAGGTAGAGAAGAAATAAGATATATATAATAGGGACCTAGTCATCCTTGTTATGCATAAAAAAATAATTTTGACAAGTTAACCTTAAAACTTGCAGACAGTCTACTTTTGACGAATTCCTCCCACACAGATTGTTTCAAGATCCCCGAGTACTTTGGTGGAGGGTGCTTGAGAAGCTCACGATTGCCCTCATTCGGATAAATTCAATGCTTGGTGAGTTGACCTTTGAATGCCCTCCAACTCCGAGCCATGGATGCTAACACAAAGGCTTGACTATTTGGATCCAAGTCAAATTTGGCCTACAACAGAAAATAAATATTTAGCATCTATTCATGTCCAGACCTGAGCTCTCTATGTGCAGGCATACAAACAGAAATTCTCAGTTATGGTATGTAGATAGGTTTCCAGTTTGTACATGCGTGTGTGTGTTATGTAGAGAATTCAGTGAGCAGTAAATAGGTTTGGGTGTCTCAAATTGTGTACATCCTTAGAAAAATCAGTAGAGTGTCTCAGTAACACACATGGCATACAAACAGAAATTCTCAGGAACATACATGTTAAGCCTACAAATCAATTTGAAACATGGCATACAAAGGAACATTCAAAGGAACATACACAACAGTTTATCAATTCTCAGGAACAAACATTGCATAGTTAATTCAATGTCAAGAAACATGGCATACAAAGGAACATTCAAACTGAAATTCTCAGGAACACACATTATTTTTACCTGAATAGCAGTCCATAAGCTCTTTTTAACTGATTCTGGCACTTTATGCCAATTTGGATAAGTCATTTTTACTAAGGACTTTACTGTGATGCCGCAGTAAGTTGCCAAACTAATTTTTTCTTTACCAATTGGTTGCCCAACATCGTTATAAATGATCTTTATCCTCTCTTCATCATCTTTGATTTTTCTGACTTTTTTTTATTTTGATGCCCCTCTACCTTTTCTCCGGCTACAATTTTGTTCCCCGGAATCCTCACATTGCTGTGTAGCCTGCAACAAATAAATGGCATATTTATATTCATATTAATCTTGCTAAAATGTGCTTGAAATAGCATGAAACATAAAATGTGCTTGAAAACTGAGATTGAACTAACAAAATCTGAGATTAAGAATAAAATGTGCTTGAAATAGCATGAAACATAAAATGTGCTTGAAAACTGAGATTCAACTAACAAAATCTGAGATTAAGAAGACCAAACCTGATAATTCTAACAAAATCTGAGATACACCCATTCTCAGGTTTCATATAAGTAACAAAATTTGAGATTAAGAATACCAGTTAACATTATAAAAGTAAACCCAAAATCTGAGATACAATGTTCAATCTATGCAATGTTTGTTCAACAAAATCTCAGTTCAATCTATACAATATTTGTTCAACAAAATCTCAGTTCAATCTATGCAATGTTTGTTCAACAAAATCTCAATTCAATCTATGCAATGTTTATTCAACAAAATCTCAGATATAAGTAACAAAATCTGAGATACACCCAGGTTTGATATAGAGTAATTTTCACTTGCAGCAATATTTCAGACTTACAGCAACATTTTTTTAACCAATTCACTTGCAGCAACATTTCAACAAGAAGATTTGGATTGTGCAATCCAAGTTCCCTCGCAATCTTCACGTAAATAGGTCGAGGGTGATTCATCAACAACATCAAATGACTCAAAATCCGGTACTTTATTGCAAGTTTCAAGTGAATCAAAACAATCGATTCCCTCGTCGTCATTGTCTTCATCATAATAAGTCCTTTGCGGAGCCGATAAAATGATTGACCAATTTTCATCCAATTGATCAGGAACATAAAATACTTGCTTTACTTGAGAGGGCAAAACAAAAGAGTCAGACTTGTGGCCAACTCTACCAAGCTCGACCAATGTAAAACCAAGTTCATCCACCTTAACATTATTCTTGCTGTCAACCCAATCACACTTGAAGACGGGAATCTGGAAGGAGAAATAGTCAAGCAACCAAATCTCTTTAATGACACCGTAAAATGTCATATCTGAGATGATGGGATTGTTGTCCTTTGTGCTAGCAACTTGAAAAGTCTTTGCCACTAGAGTCACTCCACTGTTTTGCTTGACTCGTACGTCGTCATGATCTTTCGTTTGATAGTGACACCCATTAATTGCATAACCTGGAAACTTAGTCACGTGATGTCGAGGTCCTTGAGTTATCCATTTTAATTCATCAGAGACATTGCTAGTTGGGTCTTCTACCGCAGCCTCAACCTGTCATTTTTTTCCTGAGTTCAATATTTTATTTTCACTAAGTAGAACATAAAATATAGTAGCTTAATCAATATCCTTGATCGTAACCAACTAATAAAGCTGTGATTGTGCTCATCTTCTAACCATTTTGCACTTTTCACTCTACGAGGGTGCAACTTTTTCAAGTAAGCCTCGTGCTCCCTATCAAGTAATAAGTAGAATTTTGTTAATTACAAAGCGAAACATAAAAAAAGATATGTTTGGTCCAAAGATAAAACTAAGTAAAGAGTAATATAGACATCCTTACTCGATATAAGGTTGAACATCATTTGTGTTGTACAACACATAAAGATGTGCTTGGTCCAAAGATAAGCGGTCAACTTCACAGATATTTCCTTTTCCTATAGGTTTTTCCTCATTCTTCGTAGAAGGAACTCCAATGGCGGGTTGTTCTTCTAGATATTCTGAACAAAACTCAATGGCTTCCTCTGCGATATAGCATTGTGTAATACACCCTTCATGACGATTCTTATTTCTCACATAACCCTTTATCACACCCATAAACCTATAATGAACAAATGATAAAGATAAAAATGATTACACAAACATCAACCATGTTACTACATAATGAAAATCAAAGTTCAGACTAGACCAACCTCTCTGGTGGGTACATCCATCGGAAGAAAACCGGACCGCCAAGTTCGACCTCCCTGACAAGGTGCACCATTAGATGTACCATTATGTCAAAGAATGATGGTGGAAAATATTTTTCCAATAAGCACAATATGATCACAAGATTATTTTGGATATCTTGCAATTTTTGTACATTCACGACTTTGGCACAAAGGACATTAAAGAAGAAACATACTCGTATAATAGCACATCTCACATGCTTTGGCAACACACCTCCTATTGCAACAGGAAGTAGTTGTTGCATTAGAACATGACAATCATGGGATATGAGACCATATAACTTTAGATCTTCCATTGAGACATTACATCTAAAATTCGAAGAGTAACCATCTGGGACCTTAAGGTCATGCAAAGTTTGACACACTATTCTTTTCTCTTGCCTCGATAAAGAATAACATGCAGCTGGAAGATAAATCCCATTTTTCTTATTATGAGGTGCCAATTCTTTCCTTAAGCCCATCTCTACAAGATCTTTGTGACTATTGATCCCATCTTTTGTTTTTCCAGGAATATTTAATAGGGTCCCAATGATACTATCGCAGACATTCTTCTCAATGTGCATGACATCCAAGTTATGTCTAATAGAAAGATATCTCCAATACTCTAGCTCAAAAAAATGGATTTCTTCTTCCAACAACTTGTAACTTTGTCTTTTTGTACTTCTTTTTTCCTCTTCTTTGGTGTCAATTTCTTTTGCACTTCTGCTTCCTTCTTCTTCTTTGAAGTCTTCTTCTCTGATATCTTTTTCTGAAACATCTTCTTTTTCCCCCAAGAAACCGGAATCCCCGTAACCTTTATTAATATTTGTTCCCCACTTAATGGTTCAGGATGAGTTCCAAACTCTTTGTCACCATTAAATGCCTTTCTTTGTGATCGAAAAGAATGGTTATGCGGCAAATACCTTCTGTGACCAGTATAAATATTCTTGTTGCAATGTTTCAATCTATCTGAATAAGTATTTTCGTTGCATATTGGATAAACAAAATATCCTTTCACACAACAACCAGACAAGTTGCCATATGCAGGAAAATCGTTAACAGTCCATAACAAGACAGTTCTCAATGTAAAAGATTCTTGCCGATAGGCGTCATAAGTCACAAATCCATCCTTCCACAGCAACTGGAGATCCTCAATCAATGGTGCTAAGTAAACATCTATGTCATTTCCAGGTTGTTGGGGGCCTGATATCAACAATGTCAACAATGTGAACTTTCTCTTCATACACAACCAAGGTGGTAAATTATACGTATTTAGTATTACAGGCCAACAACTGTACCTACTACTGAGTGAACTAAATGGATTAATCCCATCGGCTGAAAGAGAGAGTCGAAGGTTTCTTGCTTCTGCTGCAAACTCTGGAAATTTATCATCAATTGTCTTCCACGTCGGTGAATCTGCGGGATGACACAATTGGCCATCAACTTCCCTTCCGTCTACATGCCATGTCAAATTCTTTGATATTTGTACCGATCGAAACCACCTTTTAAAGCGTAAAATGGGTGGAAAGTAACATAGAACTTTAGCTGGGATGCCCTTCTTTTGCTCTTTCTGATTTTGTTCAGACATATTCTTCTTTACCTTATATCTCGACGTTCCACACGTAGGACATGAGGTTGCATTTTCATAATCTTTTCTATAGAGTATGCAATCATTCGAACATGCATGTATTCTCTTATATCCCATTCCAAATATTGAGAAGCAACGCTTAGCCTCCCTAGTAGTTATAGGCAATTTATTTTCTCCCGGAAGCATGTCGGCGAACAATGTCAACACATCTGAAAAGCTTTTATCACTCCAACCACTCTTGGCCTTGATACTAAAGAGCTTCACTATCGCAGATAGCTTCGTATACTTTTTACAACCATTATACAATGGTTTCTTAGCATCATCAAGCAATGAATTAAAGTTCTCTTCATCATCTCCTTCAATGTCGTTCCTTTTTAATGCATGGAACATCTCTAGTGTATCTGCCACATCATTTAAAGTATCCATATCATAGTCCTTATAAATAGACGCACATGTATCCTCACACACTTCATTAGGATCAACTTCTCCATGCCATATCCATATAGTATACCTTGGATCGATACCAACTGTCATCAAATGAAATTTTACATCTTCTAAACTCATACTATAGAGATTCTCGCACTCATTACATGGACATCTAACGAAGTCGAGATCATCCCCACTAGCTTTAACATGCTCCATAAATTCATCAACTTCGGCTCTATATTCTTCCGATAATAGGTGCTTTGTCATCCATGATCTATTCTACTGTATAATAAAGCAAAACACCGAGTAAGTGATTGTAACTTGAAAGTTTCATTTCAAGCTGAATGCGGAGAAGATTGATTCCAGAATGGCCAATATGAAGTAGATATGGCCAATAAATTCAGACTCATGAAAGTGGAGAAGGTTGATTACAGAATATAACTTTAATTGCTAGAGTTAAAAAAGAAGAAGAACATGACTTAGGAATAGTTCATTTCGTTATTACAAAACAGAAAATGGTTTACAATTCCCTATATGTGCATACGGGTATAAAAGGTAACAAAATGTCAAAATATGTAAGAATATATATTGCAAAATGTCAAATGTGCAATTCCCACATTTCACATATGTGTAAATATACATATGTATATAGTAGCTATATAGGCAAGTGCCATATCTATAGCATTCCACATTAGGCTATATACATCATACTCACATGTGTATATCACATTCACATAGGCAATTGCATTTGTTCCTTTCACATTAACCATCATATTACACATATTCACTAGGTTAGATATCATCTATATATACATACATATATACATAACATAGAGGGAAATTAGGTATGTCAAGAAAATGTGTGTGTGTTTACATAGGGGAAAATAGGGTATAACCTACAGGCCTGTGTGTGTCTACACATGAGAGTGTGAGGATCAACATGAGGGGAACAATTTCTTCTCAGAATTTAGAATAAGATGACAGTGAATATATGTGTGTGTGAATCATGAGTGCTTGTGTGTGTGTCGAAGGGCTGAACAGTGTAGGCATGTGTGTGTTAGTGAGTGTGTGAGTGACAGAAAATATGAGAGTGTGTGGGGAAACATGTGTGCAGGAAGGTATAAAGCAGGGTGAGGAAGTCTGTGTAAACAGCCTCAGTTATTAGAGTATATAACCCAGAATTCAGCCCAATGCAGTTCTCAGGATTTGGGAAAAATGACAGTTCACATTAGTGATGGTGTATCATGTGAGTGTCGATGAATTAAATAGGAAATCAGTGAACTAATTCTCAGGTTATGTGTTGTACTTGAATCCCAAAATCAGGTTTTATATGAGCTGAATTCTGGAATCAACCATTATATGAATCATCTACATAACTACAAAAGAGGGTCAAATAAACCTAAAAAAAAAGTTGGTCAACGCTCACATCCAACATGACCGATATCATTTAATCTAAAGATGCACAGTCAAACAATTGCATATATTGATGTCAAAGATCCATCCCACCCTCAATGCATGAGCAACGTGCACACTGTAAAAAATAAGTTGTATTGCCTGGAGTAATTTAATCTAAAAAGAACAGGACTTGATTTAAAGACAATATGACATGGCACATACACAGACACGGTACCGATTTTTGTGTGACCTGGAGTAATTTCGAGTGTAAAAATGTCGTGTTCAACATGTGTCATACACGACGTTACAGGGACATTGATCTCTTTTTTGTCCATGATTTCTAGAAAATAGGACAATTGAAAAGAACATGTCTCCATGAACCAAAACAAACCTTGCTACCCGAACGTGTCTCCATGAAGTTGAACTTGTAAGTATTCATCCGAAAGCAATGGAATTAACACCCTTCCACACTGCAAGAACCAACAAAGAAAGAAACAAGAAGATGAACCAATGCGCGGATGAAGAAAATGCCACACAAATTAGTAAAAAAAGAAAATTCTTTCAAAGATTTCCAAACATGCATTCAAAGATATTTCAGCCATCTTTCGAAAACTAGGAAATAGAAACTAGGTCAAAATTAGGGCATTTTACTAAAATCAAGTCGAGGCATTAGGGCATTTTACTAAAATCAAATCGAGGCAGAAATTAGGGCACAAAATAAGAAAAAAATTAGGACAAACCTTGGGGAGTTGATCGGGCTGAGGGGAGTTTGGGCACGGTGAGCGGGGAGCAGGCTGAGGGGAGTTGATCGGGAGCGCCGGAGCGGGCTGAGAGGAGTTCGGGAGCGCTGGAAGGGAGTTGGGGAGCGGCAAGAGAGAGAGAAGGAGAAAGAGAGTAAGTGCGGGAGAAGGGGCTTTTCGACTTAAGTGCGGGAGTAAGTGCGGGAGAGTCGAGATTTCGACTTAAAATTTATGTTTTTTCCATAACGCTCGTACCACTTAGAGACATTCAATAACGCTTTTATAGATAACCGTCATAGATTACAGTCTTGCTGAAATTTGATGACGCTTCTTTATCAGCCGTCATTAAATCCCCTTATCAAGCGACATTAAAGGGTATTTTTGTTGTAGTGTCACAACTGTCTCCAAAAGCTGAAACAAACATTGCCAACATTCATAGAATAGTCAAATTAGCTCGGATTGCCTGTCCTTAAGTCCAATTCTGGACACAGGGTAAAAACGGTAATTTTAGGCAAAAACGATATCCGTCGTTGGACCCACTTTGCACCGAAAAGCGTGCCAGAGTCAATGGTCTCTAAAGTCGTCAAACTATATGTCTATGGATCTGGTTTTTCGATACGAACCCAATCGTATGTCCAAATTTGGATTCCGGCGGGCCGTGCACAAAATCACCCGTTGAGTCGGACCGTGGGGCTCGCAAAATAGCGATTTTATCAACGGTCTCAGAATCGGACCAAACTTGGCGTACAGGACCAAAAAAAATGATACGGTCCTGTTGGCACAAGTTTCGCCTCGATCTGATGAGCGTGCACAAAGTAATTGAAGAATTTGCACAGAGGCCGATACGGTGAATTTCGACGGATACGTATCAAATTCGTCGCGCACACGCGACCAATTCGAATTCCGTCAAAGCCCACACAACCACGAAGACATTACGTAGCTTTTGATGCCTTCGGTTCATGACAACGTCGCCCGGATTGGCAGAACGCACGTCCTATCGGAAGATTTTCAAGTTTTCGAAAACTGTTTTTATGGATTTTTCTCGATCTTTCCTAGGGTTTCTTTTACTGGATACACAACTAGAAATTAAACCAATAATGGGGTTTCAATCTCCTATAGGTTGTCATTAGGTCTGTTCAAATAGAATTCGATAATTTGCCATGGATTAGTAGATAGTTGCCTTCCAAAACGTACTGTTGGGCTTAGTTGTACTGTTCAATATGAACAGTTTTTCCTCGATTTTTACTCGATCTTTTACTGGTGTATATTTCGAATGAAATAAAACTAGTTGATAGGATATGTAGTGGGTAGGGTTGTGATATCACCTGAGGAAGTAGATCGAAATATGATCCACTGTGCGATGAGATATCATATCCTGACCTTGGAATGGCGCGGTGTTGTTGCTGGCGTTGTCTCTGTTGCTCCCGACGTGCGCACCGCGGTTTCTCCGCCATCCGACGAGCCACACGGCGGCGCGCGGCCGTGGGTGGCCGCCCAGGTGGCTGGCAAGGTCGCTGCGTCTAGGATTTTAGGGTTTCTCACGCTTCTCTCTTCCTGAGTCTCTCGATATATAGGTGTACGCATGTATTTCACAGGGCTCGGTCTGGAGAAGGTTAGTTGCTGGGCTCGAGAAAGTTTGGGCCGGCCTGGAGTAACTGGGCTCGGGCTTGGGAGGGAAGTCATTAGAATTGATTTCTTTTTCTTATTCTTTTTATTAGCCTAATATACATATATGTGTATATATAAATATATATATATATGTGTATATATATATATATATATATATATATATATATATATATATATATATATATATATATATATATATATATATATATATATATATATATACCTATACGTGTAGTATATAGTATATGTAGATATAGTATATATATATATATATATATATATATATATATATATATATATATATATATAAAAATATATATATATATATAGATATATATATATATATATATATATATATATAAGATATATATATGGGTATATATAGATATATTTTTTTTTTAGTATATGTATACGTATTAAATATATATATATATATATATAAGATATATATATGGGTATATATAGATATATATAGTATATGTATACGTATATATATATATATATATATATATATATATATATATATATATATTATATATATACATACACACATATACAATATATAATATATTTTATTTATACATACACGTATATGTATACGTATATATATCTGTATATATACACGTACACACGTATATCTTCATACACTACTTCATGTTATATATATATATCTATATATATCATAAACACAAACTCAATATAGACAATAAAATATCTTAAATATAAATAATATTCATAATGCAGAATTTATGTACTAATAATTACAATTAGAAAACTAAACATATATATATTTATATGTAAGCCTAATTTTCATAAATTATAAATAAACTTCTATATATATACACAAGTATATATATATAACTTAGATAAATCCCATTAAGTCCAAAATATTTGTTAAAGAAATTTATTTACTATATTATCAAACAAATATTATTTCTAATATCAAGCTCTATAATATGTGTATATATATAAACCACCGATTCTAAATTGCTTCTTAAATCACTCAAGTAAAATGCCAATACAACATACCTCTATATGGTCGTCTCTATACGTACTACCCGACTACAAGGGCCTGGACTTGGTCCGGGTCCGGTCCGGACTAGTTCAGTACAACAGGGTTGCCTAAAAAGTCAAATAATATTAATAATGAATAATTAAACTACTTATAATGGTCATGTCACAACTTGGCCCGGTTTTTCTAGTTAGGACATCACTATGGCTCGGCCTTCCGTACCAGGACTAATACACTAGTCAAAGCACGCCACTGCACTATCCGTGCCCTGATTCCTAGTCGTCTGGTGCTTCATAACTCAACTTTGGCTAAAGTTATCTACCGTAATAATTAACAAAATACTTATTTCTAAAAATTCTAAAAATCATATTTAAATCAAATAAATAAAAAATAATTCAAAAAATTTCGGAAAGGGGAGCTACACGCTCCCAGGTCGACTCTCCTGGAGAATGATGTCTCCATGCGACGCGAACCAAGGGTATCACCAGGTTTCTCGGTACCTTCTCTCGGCGATCCAGAATCTCCACAGGCTGCTCTGAATAACTGAGAGTAGGTCCAACCTCAATCTCCGAATGATCAAGCACATGGCTAGGGTCAGCCACGTACCGTCTCAACTGTGATACGTGGAATACGTTGTGGACATCCACTAGTACAGGTGGCAAGTCTAGCCTGTAAGCTACATCACCGACCCTCCCGCTGATCACGAAAGGTCCGATGAAGTGCGGGCTAAGCTTTCCACCTCCACCAAAATATATCGTACCACGAGTCGGGGATATCCGCAAAAAAACTATGTCTCCAACCTAATCACAAGCAAGGTCTCAAGTTACTAAAAATTAAACACGATCAAACAAACAAAACAAAAAAAACAACCTACTTCTAATCCTATCTCTAAATCTGTACCTCAAACTCCAACGGCCTCCGGTGGCTATCGGCCCAGTGCCGATGTCTGTCCTGCGCCACACGAAGTCTGTCCCTGATGAGCTTCACCTTCTCGGCTGCGTCAACAACCATCTCTTGTCCCAGTAAAGCTCGCTCTCCAACATCATCCCAAGATAAGGGTGTACGACACCTACGCCCGTACAGAGCCTCGAAAGGTGACATCTCAATGCTGGTTTGATAACTGTTGTTGTAAGCAAACTCCACCAAATGTAGATGATCCTCCCAGGAACCTCCAAAATCTAGGATGTACGTCCGCAGCATGTCTTCAAGCGTCTGAATAGTCCTCTCTAACTGTCCGTCCGTTTGGGGGGTGGTATGCAGTACTAAACTTGAGCTGAGTGCCCAAACTTGTCTGCAGACTCCTCCAGAAATGAGAAGTAAAGCGACTATTCCGATCTGAGATAATGCTGACGGGAACTCCGTGAATCCTGACTATCTGCCGTATGTACATCTCCGCAAGCCTCTCTGTAGACGTACCCACCTTGAATGGCAAGAAGTGGGCCGATTTGGTCAACCTGTCAACGATGACCCAAATTGCGTCTTTTCCTCCTGGTGTACGCGGCAACCCAGATACAAAATCCATGGTAATATGCTCCCACTTCCACTCTGGAATGGACAACGGCTGCAATAATCCTCCGGGGCCTCTGTCTCTCTGCCTTGACCTGCTGACAGACCAAGCATCTAGCTACGAATTGGGCTACCTCCCACTTCATTCCGTACTATCAGACATGCTCTCGCAGATCCCTGTACATTTTGTTGACACCAGGATGTATAGAGTACTGCGATCTGTGAGCCGCCTGCATAATCTGCTCCCTGAGCTCCCCACTAGGCACACATAACCTGAAACCGTTCCACAAGGCACCATCCTCTGCAAGAGAAAACTCGCCATCCACCAGCCCTGCACGAACCTGCTCTCAGATACACCGTAGAGCCACATCCACGAACTGCGACATCTTGATCCTCTCCATCAAGTCCGACTGTATCTAAAGGCCCCATATCTGCACCTGCAGTCCGGGCACAATCACCTCAATCCCAAGGCTCTCCAAGTCTGCAAGTAAGTACCGATCCATAGTCAAACACATGGCTGTCGGATACCTACTCAAGGCATCGGCAACTACGTTGGCCTTTCTTGGGTGGTACTGTAGTGATATGTAAAAGTCCTTCATCAACTCTAGCCACCTGTGCTGCCTCATGTTGAGCTCTTTCCGTGTAAATACATACTTCAAGCTCTTGTGATCTGTGAAAATCTTTACCCTCTCTCCATACAAGTAGTGCTTCCACAACTTCAGAGCAAAAATCACTGCTGCCAACTCCAGGTCATGGGTAGGGTAGTTCTTCTCATGGGGATGTAACTGCCTGGAAGCATAGGCAATCACATTCCCATGCTATTGCAAGACACAATCCAGCCTCTTCCCAGAAGCGTCACTATAGATAGTGAATCCTCCTGAACCTGAAGGCAGTGTCAGAATCGGAGCTATCGTAAGCCGCTTCTTTAACTCATCAAAAGCTGCCTGACACTCCTCTGACCAAACATACTCAACATCCTTTCGGGTCAACCGAGTCAACGGCTCTGCAATCCGGGAGAAATCCTGCACAAATCTCCTATAATATCCTGTCAGCCCCAAGAAGCTCCTGATCTCTGCCACTGAAGTCGGTGCTGCCATGCCTCAACTGCTGTGATCTTCTTCGGGTCCACTGAGATACCATCTCCAGTCACCATATGACCCAAGAAGTCACTCTGTCCAGGAAGAACTCGCACTTCGAGAGCTTGCCATACAGTCTCTCCCTCCTGAGTGTCTCCAGAATCACTCTCAAGTGCTCATCGTGCTCCTCCTCTGTCTTGGAATATACCAAGATATCATCAATGAATACCACCACGAACTTATCCAAGTACTGGTGGAACACCTTGTTCATTAGGTTCATAAACACTGCTGGTGTATTGGTCAGCCCAAACGACATAACCAAAAAGTCAAACTGCCCGTACCGCATCCTGAAAGCGGTCTTGGGAATATCCTCCCTCTTCACCTTCACCTGGTGATAACCTGACCTCAAATCAATCTTAGAGAACACCCGAGCTCCGCTCAACTGATCAAAGAGATCATCGATCCACGGCAGTGGGTATCTATTCTTGATCGTTAGGTTGTTGAGTGCCCTGTAGTCGATACACATCCGTACCGACCCATCTTTCTTGGGTACAAAGAGTACCGGTGCACCCCAAGGTGAAGAACTCGATCGGATGAAGTCCTTATCCTGTAGCTCATCCACCTGCTTTTTCAGCTCCACTAACTCACTGTTGTTCACTCGATAGACATGCTAAGAAATCGGTTCCGCACCGAAAACCAAGTCTATCGAGAACTCCACATCTCTGTCCGGTGGAAGCCCTGGCAACTCCTCTGGAAATACATCCATAAACTCTGCAATCAAGGGGTGCGGAGCCACCTGCTCCTCAATTGATGCTCCACAGAAGACTCCACTGTCCTGCTCTGCCTGCCGCCTGGTGTACTCGAACTCTGGCTCTCCTGGCGCCCCAAACAAAACTCTACCCCTTCGACAATCAATGCGGGCGTGATGTCTACTCAACCAGTCCATACCTAATACAATATCGTAGTTCGGTAGTGACATGACGAGCAAACTTACCCCTAACTCTCGGCCTCCCAACATAACGCTCCGCCCTCTGCAAACATAACTCACGAGGATGACCCCACCCCCGGTCGTGATCTTGCAGGTCCTAGGTAATGGTTCAGATACCAGACTGTGTCTAATAGCATAAGATACTGACACAAAGCTGTGGAAAGCCCTGGAATAAAAGAGTGCAAAAGCTGGAGTGGAGTCGAAAAGAACCGAACCTGCTATCAATTCTCTGATGGCCTCTGCATCCTCGGCCGCCATGTCAAAAGCTCGCCCTGCTGTCCACCTCGTGCCTGCTGCTGGTGCTGGTGGAACCTCTGCTGCTGGGTCTGCAGTGGCCCCTTCAGCTGACCTGCTGGAGCCTTGGCTGCTCCAATACCTCCTGGTACTGGACGCATCGATGCCACTGGACACTCTCGCATCTGGTGGTCCGCTGATCCACACATCAAGCATTTTCCGAGTCTCTTCCTGCACTCCTCCCACTTGTGCCTAGGCTTCTAGCAGAAAGTACAACTGATAGCCTGCTGCCTGGGTGCCTGCTGTCCTCTCTGCTGCTGATGCTGCACCTACTGAAAAGGTGCCCTGCCCTGCTCCTGATACTGCTGAACTGGCCTCTGCGGCTGCTGATACTGGAAATGAGGCCTTTTGGCCTGTCCCCACTGCTGCTACCACTCTGGAAGTCACGACCCCTCTTCTACTTCAACCCCAGGTCATCCTCCGCCGTTATAGCCCCAGAAAATATCTCCACAAAAGTAGCGTTCCGGTCGCTCTTAGTCAGCGACCGAACCTCTCTAATCAAGCCTCGGCAAAACTTCCTCGCCTTCGTCTTCTCAGTCAAGTCATCTATGAACCGGGCCAATCTACAAAACTCTCCAGCATACTCAGCTACCGTCCGGTTCCCCTGAACCAGACCCTCAAACTGTGCCTCGATACCTCCCAAGGCTACATCAGGAAAGAACTGCTCCTTAAACAGCTCCTTGAACTAGGCCCAAGTCTGGCCCTCAACTCCCACCCTGGGATCTGTCTGGTACCACGCACGGGCTAAGTCCTGCATCTGACTGCCCGCCGCCTCGATCTGGAGTCAAGCTGGTATCTCTGTCAGTCTGAATATCTCCTCGATATGCTCTATCCAGTCGTCTGCATAATGGATGCCCTCTGTGCCGAAGAACTCTCTGGGATGCATCTTCTGAAAGTCCTGTATGTCCTACTCCCTCCGACAGGGCTACTGCTGCGCCCCCTGAGCAGTCACCAACTCTACAGTAGTACGAACCAGCTGGTGCACCTCGTATATCCCCTGGCAGAAATCGGCAGTCTGTCGCCGCTGCTACTGCTGGTGGGACTCCAGAATCCTCTCCACGAAGGAGAAAAGATGTGCAACATCTACCATCCCCGCAAGCGAAGAATCTCGGGAATCACAGGGCTCTGCCTTCTGGCTGGTGGAGGTGCTCCTCCAAAAGCTGCAGAAACACTGACTCCTGAGGGCTGCACTGGCCCTGAGGTACCGGGAGCTGGCTGTTGGATACGAGAGATGGCAGACCCCTCTCCTGCGTCTCCCGCCCCGGGGCGATGCGATCTCGTCTCAACCATCCTGGAGACATAGATGAAACAAGAAACAGTTACTGAGAATGAGTTGAAATATCAAAGGAGGACAGTTTAAAATTAAAAGGAGACAATAAGCAGCAAAAGTAGATATACGGAATCTGATAAGGAGTTTTTCCTAGTGTGATTGAGTACCTTCAAAAATATATACTAAGGCTGCAATGATATTCTAGTTCAAATACCACTACATTTCAAAACTAGACCTGCATGGGCCACCACTAAAAATGTGTCACTATCCGTACCCTAGAGTAAGGACACGAGACGTGGGTATGTCCAGCCTACGTCGCAGTATCGGCAGTAGAATGCTGTCCTAGGTCAACATCTAACAATAAAAAGGTACCTGTACAGTATATACACTCCGAATGGAGGTGACATAGCAAATACAGTCTCAATCACATCTAAGGTAGAGCATGATAAAAGATAGATAGATAGATAGAACAAAATGGAAGTCACAGAGATACAATTCACAAGTCTAAGTGTCTAAATAAGTACATATCCCAAATCATCTCAGAATCTCAAGACAGTAATCCAGAAGATAATGAAAGACATCCTAATCTAGGGGATTGTCATCAACAGCTAGTGGGTCCTGCTGCTGGTCCAGGTCACAACAATCCTCTAGGGTTGCACCGTAATACGTAGGTCAGAACGTCTCAGCCTTGTCCTCTGTAATATTTCAATAGGTCCAGTCAGGACAGGAGCGAGCACAGTACATCTCAACAAATCATAACAGGTCAGGAAATATAAACATGCTAGAGAGCAAGATACAGGAAACTGAAAGAATAACATGATGAAAAAGGAAGACTGTAAATAAATAGATACAATATATAGAGAACTAACAGTGCTAGTGATTCAGAGTATAAGATGGTTATGTAAACGACACGATGTTGTACACGAGTAATCTAAAAAGGTTGTACACAAGTAATCTACTGGATTGAATACATAACCAATTCTACTCCCCCCGCCCCAATCAATACACAAGGATCTAGCCAAGTTATGTTATTGTACACGAAGTATAGTCGTACACGAAGATCATGTGAGCACATGAGTATATACGATTTCATACGAATGTCACGAATAGAAGGAGTACACGATGCTCACGATAAAGTACATGAACACGAATACCCGATGTATCCGCTAAGGGGATAACATCGCACGACAAGATCCAGATTGTACTAATTCGTGTTTCCAACGTGTCAGCATCATGTAAAGTAGTATAAAGCCGAAAATATACTCCTAAGCAGGATATGAAATGATCATAGAATGTACTCGCATGTATCCTGAGTATCTGAAGAGTATCTACTGTCCGAGGAGTGGTGTCTGTCTCCTATAGAACAGTACAAGTCACTATAAGTCTAAAATGATAATAAGATGCTTTACAATGCATTCTATATGAATCTAGGTCAATCTAGACCAAAGTCAATCTTGTTCAACTCTGGTCAACCCTAGAAGTCAAACTAGGTCAACTATCCATTCTAAGTCTAATCAAGGCTATACTAGTCTAACTAGGTTATACTAGGTCTAAGCTAGTCCATACTAGTCCAACAAGCTATTCTAGGACCCAACAACAATATACTAAACTAACATCACACATAGTACATATCTACATATATATTAGGCTACATGATAATATATCACATAAATAGATATATATGTATATACATACATATATATGTATACCTAGAGTGATACAAGGTGTGTGATATGGTGACAATAAAGTATGTAGTAAAGTGTCATGAGAGTGTGGCATGGTGTCAAGTGAGGATGATATGGTGAATGAAATCAGGAACAGTGTGGTAGTGTCATGAGAGTGTGGCATGGTGTCAAGTGAGGGTGATATAAAAAGCATATGTGTGTGTTGAAAGGAATAGGAAAACAGTGTGGTGTAATACAATGGAATTAAAGTGTGGTGTTCACCTGTGAATAGTGAGTGTTACATGGAGATTGGTTACAGATAAGGGAAACATGGCAATGGCATTCAAATTTCAGTTTAAGGAAGGAATGAAGAGTCAACTCAGTTTTAGATAGGAAGAACAATGACAGTTAACATATGAACTAGTTGACAGTTCTATAGGAAAAGTCAAGACAGTTCACTATCCAACTAAACCTGTTCTCAGGTTTGAAACTCATGTGACAGGTCAAATAACAATTTCCAATCAATTTGAATCCACATTAAATCAATACAGTGAACTAACTAACTACATTGAATCAACAGGCTAATAAGCATTTAAATTAGTTCAAGGAAAGGAATGGAAATCAATTCTCAATTTAAGGAAGGAATGGAAATGAATTGACAGTAATGGAAAAATGAATCAACTCAAGGCTGAATGTATCAGTCAATACACAGTCCAACCCCAATGTCAAATTTTCCATTCCTCAATACAAAACCTATCTAATGTGTAAAACCTAACTAACAGGTATCAACACACAAGCTCAGGAATTAAATGGCAATTAACTCATTAATTAAACAGAAAAAACTGGAAATCAACACAGGAAATATGGATACATGAACTATGTATCAGTGACAAATGGGAATTCAAATTCGAATAACAAAAACATATTAACATGCTAAATTATAGATAGGTAATTAATATACTATATGTGCACGTGAGGTACACCCTGTGTCGTGTCCCAAACCTGACACGAACGTGTCCAAAACTCGCACGAACCCAACAGTGTCCTGTGCACGCAAAGAAGAGAACCCGTGCACGCACAAATACATATCTGATACGACACGAGGACTCGTGCAACTTGGGGAGGCTCGTGTCAGTGTATGCCCCTAAGTGTGTGTCAATTTTTTCGTGTCCAAGTGGCGTGTCCAGGGAGTTATAGCCCCCGAGTAGCAAGGGACTGTTGCGCGTATGCTGTGCGTGCGGAAACCGCGTGTTCACGTGTCCAAACTGACACGACATGACACAGTAATCACCTCAGTCCACTGGAAATCAATAAGCAAGACCAAACCTTAATTTTCTATTCAAACCATTTTAGAAAAATAAGAACGAAATGCCCATTGTGGCATTTCGTCAAACACCTAGGTATACATGCTGATACGTGTCCGATACAGACATATAATAGACACGAAACCTAGCAAAACCTATACCAATAGTTAGGGTACTTCTAGGGCTTCCTATTCATGCATAGAAACTAGAATTTTATGGTAGGAATAAGAAGTTACCTAGGTTTGTCAAAAAGCCCAAAAAGCTCCAAAGAGGGGTGTTCTTCTTGCTACCCAAACTTCTCCAAATTGTTTCTCCACTGAAATTTCTCACCATGGACAGAAAATTCACAGGGGTTAGATCCTGTTGCAAGAAGTTTGAAAGAAAAAGGAGTTGAAATGGAAAAGATATGGATTGGGGAAGATTGGGATTTACCTCTCTTTTCCAACTTACTAATTTCCTAAAGGAGGCTAGCCCTAGATGGAAGAGGCATTAAATAGGGTGAGGAAACCAAGGGTGGCTGGCCACTAGTGGTAGGTTAGGGTTAGGGTTTCATTAGTTGGTCTATGGGCCTCTATGGGCCTTAAGTCATAAGCCATGGTTTATGAAGTCACAAGTCCTTAATCCAACCTATTCAATATTCCTATTTCCCCAAATTAACTCTAATGACTAGGATATGGTTAACTTAAGTTAAACTAGGGTTTCATAATCTAACCAAGTGGTCATGGCTAGAGGTTAGCTTCTAGGTCAGTCTCCAAAATCACCATGAGTCAAAGTCAAGAATAGCACTAAATTAAAATATACCAAAAATCACTTAAATTCCAATAATTCTAATTAATACAATATAATTCCAAATAATTCCCAAAAATTCAAAAATGACCAAAATACCCTCAAGCTAGAAATGTTGTAGTGACACAACTTCTTATTGATTCACCAATATTCTTTCAGCATTGTTATCTTCGTCACAGCCTACTACTTCATTTGGATTCGTACACATGTTTTAGGCGTCCCCACAACATGTGTATTTCAGCCAAAGTTCATGCTAGTGCGATTCAATAAGCTCCCTCTACCATGTTATCTCTATCGCAGCTATCACGTCGGTTAGATCCATACACATACTTTAGGCGTTCCCAAAATATATGTACTTCAGCCAACTTCCGTGTTAGTGCGATTCGATCAGCGACGTTATAACTCTTTTTTCAAATCTGACTTAGCATCCTTTTAATTGACTTACTACTTTATTCAATTGCCACAATCACTATGTTCCAGGCCATAACACTAAACATCAGGGACAACTGGGTTAAGCTCGCTATCCAAGCATCATATTTCTAATATTCGGTCAAGAGTTCACAACATGCAATCATATTCCTTTCCAAATCCAATAATATTTCTCACCAAGGCACTTTCATCTTTTCTAAAAGATACAATCCAACGTCACTCACCATCAATTACCCGAGCCAAGGGTAGAATTCTATGCAACAGTCAAGGTTAACCTGGCTACCCGACTATTGAGACCGATCCAACCTTCCCGTCATAAGCAGTCAATTCCATCTCATGGAATAATTCACTACTCGATAAATACAACTCAAGTCTCATCCCATGATTCTAATTCCCGCTATAGGCCGGCACATAATCCTCTAGGGTCAAATGTCTCTAAGGTTCGTATTGAAGCATATACTTACAACATATCATTATTAGGTCATACTCATCACCATCTCTCGTTCAATGACACTAGGTCATCCTATGGGTCTCCAATGGTCACATTTTATTCAGTTAATCTCTACGGCTAGCTATACCGACAGTTAAACCTAATCATTCAGTTGACTCTCCTAGAGTGGACGGCTACTAGGGATCATGCTAGTTTCTTACTCTCAGGCCAATATGTAATCAACTATTCGAGGCAGCTCTACCCAAACCTATGGGATTCAACTTATTCTGAACAACTAATCGCCATTGTCAGCTATGCCAACAACTGGTCATACAGCCCACGGTCGCTAGAGTCAAGTCTATATATCCAGGGTCTTCCTCAAGGAAATAATTCCTATAGAGGCTCATTCTAGACTTACCCAATGATCGACTAAGATCGATGTATCAATATTACAGTCAATCCTGACCCGACATACGATTCTCATCGCTCTAATAAACCATCAAGTAAAATGTCCAATGATCCAATTTCTATTACAATTTCTTTGTACCCACACGAACTCATAAGCTAAGGCTAACTATTCAAAGGTCATCAATTCCGATAGTCTTAACATAACTATAGAATCATACTATTCGATCTGTATGACAGAGCCGTACCACTAAGTCATAAGCCAGCAAACTATACCCCAGCCAACAGTCACATATATCCGACATTATTCAACACGTTTGCAATTTCTCAATCCCATTCGTTTCTTAATCATCATACTATCTTACGGGAATTCTTAAATCTCATGCAGCAAGGGTTGAGTAGTTCATTCCATTCAATCCGATAATTTATGTATCAATTAACCATTCTCTATGCAACACAAATATCCAGGATTGCTACTTGTTACTTTTCTAGTACAATTCAATTCCTTAGCATTTATGCACATATGCAACGACTATCCTTTGGTGATCAAGATGGATTAACATCTATTACACCTTAGGGTCAAGGCACAGATTTCTAATATTCCTTTGGTTCACCGATAATATTTCCAAAACTTTCAGCTATGCAACCAACTTTGTATTAACCACATATGACTTACATCCAACCAATCGAAGTCAACATTCAGATGTTCTAAGCCACAATCATTGTTCTAAACAGTATTCACAATATAGCATACTATGGCATCGAGTCATTGTTGGGTTATTTGTGTCTAAACCAACAACAATCATTCATTCAGGGGCATCACATGTATATAGATTTATTGTATGGAACATCCAGTGAGCAGCCAATAGGGTTAATAAACTTTCAGATACGAACAACATAGGATGATTACAAAATAAAAATAGCATAATTGCGGAAGCAATCTTTGATTTAATCGCGAAAGCAACATTGAGTGACTGCGGAAGCAACTTTGGTTAATCGTCGATGCAACTTTGATTTGAGATGAATCAAAGAAGAGACCAAGGACGTAAAGCCATGCTCTGATACCAATTTGTCACGCCCCGATTCGTAGAAACATTTATTCATCTATTTTATTCTCTTTGAATCGATCGTCCTCGTATGGGCGTGATGTCGTACAAGTCTGGTATTGCACTTGTACAAGGCAAAGATGGTACATAAGTGATTATCTTCAAATAGAAACACATTGCAGCGGCAGAAGTAGATAATTTAAAGTTAACGAGGACATTCTTTCTTATCGAATGGGAACACATCATTTGATTATAGCAGCAGAGATAAAAGGATAACTTGCAGCCACAGAGAGATATATAAAACTTTATTCTTTTTATTGATAATTGAAGAAGAGTACAAGGCTTGTATTGAAGTATAATGCTTACAATACATCTCACTTTATATTGAAATTCAACTGAACATTGCTATAAAGCTTATATTTAATACTTGGATACATTGGATTACAACTCGATATACTTTCTTGGCTTACAAATCACTGGTACAACTGATTACAATGTTCCATACATTATACCCTTTATAAGCAGAAGACATCATCTTGTACAAGGAGAGCTTCTGCATGTCCAACAATTCTTCGATGCTGCGGGATCAATCAAGCCAATCTTCGTGTGCAGAACATCCCAAGCACGAGCACCTGCCCACAAAATATGGGTCAATACATCATCTATGTACTGGCGAGCAGAATCCAACCCACTCGCCTAAACCAACACTAACTGAATCAATTTAGCAAGCATTTAATAGAATGATCTTTCCACTTGGGGCCTAGCATCAGTTTACAGTTCATAAGCAGAAATATTGAATATATAAACTTGTTATCTCCTTTCTCATGTAGAGGCATTAGTGAAACATACTTGGTGTTATCAAGTTCTGATAGTATACATTTAGAGGCATCTTTTAAGCGTCGTTGAGTTAACAATAGCCAAATATGTTATAGGTATTCTTTTATCAAGGCAACACTCCAGCATATTACATTTAACATGTTGAGCATGTTATAGAGTTCTCATTTTAATGCAACATCATAACATAGTCTTGTTTAGCGTGATCAAGCAGACCATTCAACTAACACATATTGCATATATCATATTTAAGTAATTTCTTACCGATATCTGACTCTGCGTACCTGCATAAGAATGCAGGATAATATGATATACTTACTCTATCTGTACAAAACATTCATTAGCATGCATCCTGACTACATGACTACTGGTGCTGCGCACCATTTAAGGACTTGCCATATAGGACTTCAAGGGTACGTACCATTCATCTGGATTGCAAGCCCGAAATGAATGTTTCGATACCAATCATGCCACCAAAGCATGCTGTATTTCCTCCTTGGCCGAATCGGTCCCCAGGGCCCTAGGAACCGTCCGAGGAAACAATACCTTATATACAAGTTTGTCCATGATCATGCGAATGCGTGTCCGACTCGATCGTGTTTAAAGTCGCATGATAAATTATTAAGATAGGTAAAGGCAACATTTTATTATCTCATCTTTCTAACATTACCACCTGTTCACTTGGTGATCTCATCGATCCCAAGCTTCATCATTTCTCATTGCATCAATCATTGCAACATTTTTCATATCATTCCTTTCTAAGAGGAAAAAACAATATTTCATTCATCTCAATAGGACCTGCAGCATTTCATTCATTTTATCGAAATATTATTCTTTTTTTCATTGCTTATAAGAAAATAGGCAACATCAACAGTTACACAGAAGGTACCTGATTCTAGTGTTTCATTCAGTTCTTTGTGTTAATAGCATAACCAGTTCATTTCTTATGTATCATTCACGCAGCATCTCATTACTCAAGTGTTCTACTTATTCCGACAACGTTAAGAATAAGGAATATTATCAATTCATTCTCAGGCATCAAGTCACATTAGCAGTTCAATAGTCATGTGTTGTACATTTTAATAATTCTCAGCATAAGCATCTCTATTATCCAGCAACTAAAAACATGGGACTTTTTAGGGACAATTCATAGCATTTCAATACTTCACTTTATTAAGCATGCAGGAGTAAGGAGGAGGAAAGACAGTTCCACTCACATACATAAAAGGGTTTTCTTATTCCGATTGCACACGTTCCACTAAGCGTAGCTCCACCAGCGAGCCATATTTTAATACTAATACCATTCAGCCAGCTAAGAGACTGCATTAGTCTCAATTGTCTTGATTTCCAACATAAGTCACGGTCCAACATTCTGATAGCATCCAACAAGCCAACCAAATACCTCGTACGGAACGGGGTATTATAATACGCAACACGAGAAGCCTCGTGCTCGTGCACGTAGCTAGGAGAGGTCTAGGTCTAGGTGTACACCACCGTGACATGTGTCCACGTGGTGTCTACATGTCGCACGAGATGCATATCGGGGAAGGCTATGTGCGCGTGCACGGTATCAGCCGAATCAGTGCAGACGCGATAACATCGTACGTACTCAACAAAATCTCATAAAATTTTACAAGCACGTGGACAGAGTTTTCCCCCATGTCTCCATAAAATTTTATATAAAATAGTGTCCTATGCATCGAGTTATGATAATCAGACTGCAGGACAGTGCACGGGCTGAACGCACGTGTGCGCGGCCTCGTGCGCGCGCATCGACGTCCGTAGCTCGTGACACGAGCCACGTCATGCTACATGGTCTAGGGCTAGCCTAGGTCTAGGGCGATGCGTCTGTTCTCCTGGAACGAGTCCTCGTCGCGTCGTGTCCGTGAACGAAGGCCGTATCAGCGACAATTTCTCACGCGTGAGTACGGTTCAGCCGGCCAGTGTGCGTTGGATTTCTTCTTGCACGCTCTACAAAACGTCGTGAAATTTTATGAGCATGTGGGCAGAGGTTGCCTCCACGTGTCCACAAAATTTCACGGCCAACCGTGTCGTATTCGTCGAGTTATGGCACTCTAACAGCAGGGCAGGCACGAGGCTATACACGGGCCTCGTGCACGCGTATTCGTGTCCGATTTGGACACTGAAAACTTGTCAAATCAAGATCCATCTTCACAAAAGTTTTTTCAAATATAAACAACAACAACTTCGTGAAAACAGAATCGAAAAATAAGAAATTTCGATTCTAAGAGGCATTTCGTCGAACACGTGTTCCAATATACCGACACGTATCCGATACGCCTATCAAACGGATACGAAATCCTACCAAACTACATGTACAGGTTCAGGATACCTAGATGGATGCATCTATATAAAAAATTGGATTTTGCAAGTGTTTAGAGGGGTTTACCTATTGAGAGTCAATATATCAATGAAACGAGCCTCCAAACGTCCTGACGCCGATTTCCTCCAGTCCAAAGCCTCTGATTCCTTGCTAGCAAGTCTCCAGCAAGTTCCTCTCCTCCCAAGGATTGCAATGCACTTCGTTTGGATTGATTTGGATGAGAATTGAGGAATGTGGGTTGTTTTAAAGAAAGGGGGAAATTAGGGTTTATAAAGAGGCTTGGTGGCTACATGCTAAGTTATATAAGAGGGGGCGCTGTTGTTGGTTGGGCAAGCTACTGTCTAAGGTTAGGGTTAGGGTTTAGGTAAGGGCCAAACTCACTTAAGTTATTTTAAGCCTTTTAGCAAAAAGCCCAAAAAGTCAAATAACTTGAAACCCTAAAAATCTATTCAAGAAGTTTTATAATTAGGACTAAACACTTAAAATTCAATTCTAACTTGGTAATTAGGTTTCTAATGTCATGGTTAGTCTCTAATCATGGTTAGCTAAGGTTAAACTGACTGCTAACACAACACCAATTAAAATATTATAAATTAATCCACAAATAAAAAAATTACATAATTATAAAATATCCTTATTTTAGAAAAGTGGTGGTTACAAATCTACCCTCCTTAAAGTAATTTTATCCTCGAAATTAAAGTGGTCGTACTCCTTTTAGGTCAAACCCCCAACAATCATAGTCTTAAGAAAACTTATCTAAATCATGCAGTTTGAAAGATATACATGACATAATGTACTAGAACATCGGGTGCTGAGACTTCCCTCGAACGTGCTAAGACGTGGAGCTAACTCTGGCGCGTTACAAAAGAACTGAAGCACCATATACAGGACATATTGTATTAGAAAATTGCCATATAGCATTCCATGTTGTAAGCCACTTGGCATGCCTTTTTATGTTTTGAGCGAGAGAGAGCTTGAGCGAATTATAATCTCGGCCTAGCGCTGCTTGTAATACTTCTTGAATATCAATAAAGACTGTTGAGTTTGTTTCAATTTGTGTTCATTTACTTTCTGTTACAAATGGGGATACTCTGTTCGACTCTGTGGCCTAGCTTCAATCGGCCGTTTTTGGACTTGGCCTTGCACGAGCGCAACCTAGGCTTATGCGTCATCACTCCTTAGAGAGGACGATCGCTCCTCCGGGAGTGGGGCGTGACATAAGTATAGTTATATCTATGTAAGATTAGAGGGTAATAGGGAAATTTGAGTCAATAATTAGTTAGGTAAGGATAAGTTATCACCGCCCAGTACCGAAATACGGGGACGGACGTCGACCAGCTACACCGTATAAGGTTCGAATACGTTATACGGCGATGACGGCTGTCAATCTTGCTAGGTATCCTAGCATGCAAGTACCTATGGCCTAAATTCGATCTCACATCCACAGACTATAACAGGAAAATAACTACAAGAGAGAGAATCATATGGAAAACGGAAAGTACTTATATGATAATCAGGAATTCTACATAAGTAGGCTAAGGTATTGTGATAGATGTATTGTATAGGTCTATATAACTAGTTTTATGATATCTAATATATCTATGCCTACTAGTATGGCCTAGAAAATTTAGAATCGACTTGATATGGCTATAACAAACCAAATGGGTATTGACCTAGTCTTATCCAATTGACCTGGAATTGACATAGAAATCTAGTTTAAGGCTAGCTATACTTGTTTATGATTCCAAATTACTCTTTGACATGTAAATTCATATATAGCTCACTTGGACTCCAGTTCTAATACTGATTTGTGTTTAAGGCTCAGGATAATAGACGAGTACATACTCTGATAGTTTTATTTACTTGATGATTAGTATGATTCATGTACTTAGTGATGTTATACTTGATTCTCGACCAGATGGTACATGGATTGGTTTATATTGGATCCTCGGTCATGAGATGTTACATTCATATTGGACATTGTTTATCGTATTGATATTTAGATATTGTTTATTGTGTTGATATTAGACATTGTTCATCGTGATTTATATATTTTGACGTGCATGTCATGGTTGGATCCATTGTACTAGTCGGGGTGCTATTTAGATATGTGATCATATCCTACACATTATGATAGTATAGACATTGTGAGGGATAATCATACATCTCACGTATGGTTATCCAGATTTTATTAGACATTGTGCAAGTTTCTAGACCGATCACATATCTAAACTGATATTTCAAAACACATAGATAGTTGCAGTGATTTTATTTTCCAGTTTATATCTTTTTATATGCCATGTAGTACCTGCTCACTTATTGTTCATTACTTACCATTGCCATGTATCAGTTTACCTTCTCATCAAGTATTATATTTACTATTACTGTTTTATAGTCTTTATCATGTTATTGGAACTGCTGTTAGAGTTTTGCTCATTCCAATCTTGATTGGAACATTTTTCAGGGATCGATCTGGAGGATTGGTGTCCCACTTATTGTGGAACCCAAGAGGGTGTAGGAGCATAGTTGACCCCTGTAGCTTAGGAGTAGATGAGTGATTACCGGGAAGTCTTGCTAGATTATCTAGTTATATTAGTTTCCTTTATTAGTATTTGGTACCAGATTTGTTTTCGGCAACTACTTGATACTTTGGGATGATATATGGGATTTAAATTTGTTGTTTTGTTTAGACTTATCTTGAACTTGTGGTTTTGGATTACCATCTCTTTATATTCTATCATGTCATATCAGATCGTACTTTTAGATATTATGATTGAGTATTATCATTCTCAGATATCATTGTTCTTCTTTAGAGTTAGATATATGTTTGAGATGATTAGTTAGTGATTGTCTAGACAGCTTACTACGTCGATGATGTGGTGTAGGTTGGGCATACCTCGTGCACCCGTACCCGATCATGCAGGCGTGGTCTTGACAACAAATAGATCAATCGATGCTCTTAGGAGCGTCTTTGACAAATTTGAAAGGTGGTCGGGCTTACAGCTGAACAACAACAAGAGCCAGATGTTCCTTAATAGGACTTGTAGAAATAAGAAAACTTGTGTAAACCCCCAAATTTTAAATTCCTCAATTAGTCCTAGAATTTCAAAATTTTTGAATTCAAGAATCAATTTGTCTGATTCACATTATAGTTACTATTAAGTTGTATTGTCATTATTTTATCTCTAAATTATTTATGTGGAATTTTAAAACAAAAATTTGTATCCTTTAATAATATTAATATGTCTCCATATTTTTAGCAGTATTGTTTTCTATTTATTGGTATTATGATAATTGATTAAAGCACTTATCATAACTAATGACATTATAATTTGAATTTTATTAACTAGTATTTAAGTTTCATAAATTAATTAGATTATCCATATTATATTTCGTATAACTAAATTTCCTAAATATCATGTCTATAGATATTTTCATCATTAATTTTTATTAATAAATATTATTTGTTTTTTTGGTCTATTCATAACAAATTTGAATATTTATAACATCAGTACCATTCCTATGAAAACACTCCTTGTTAATTCCTATTATTATTACTAGCATATGTGCACGTGCCTTGCACGTATTTTAACATTTTTAATTAGTTTAGGAAGACCAAAGGGTAGTCTTCCTAATTACTAAGTTGTCATTATTAAAATTAATGAACTATTTTTAATTAGTATAAGTATGTAAGGGTATTTTCGGAATTCAAAAGTTTCACCATCTAAGTTTTCCTATTATATAGTAGAATAGATATTTTTGTCAGCAGAGCCCAACCATTTTTTCAATTAAGATTTAGGTGATCCCAAGCCCAATGGCTAACTCTCATTTCCTACCTCTACTTAAACCCTAGCCCTAACACAACAGCCTATAAATCCTACTCTTCATTCCCACACATTGTTTCCTTAAAAACATCAGCCGCCAGCTGCTACTTCCTTATTTCTAATTTTTTTTTCCCTTCATCTTCCTCACATCTTCCATTCCTACGACCCGTGTGTTGTCCCCTCCCCCGCACTACTGGAGTAGGCTTCTCCGACCCACGCACTCAACTTCGACCACCGTTCGCGTAGCCTAGTGCCACCCCTATCCACCTGCGACGCCGCACCACTCCAGGTGCACCACACATGACCCCTTCCTTGCCATCATCGTAGCGTCCACTCCGTCCGCAGCGTCCACGAGTGACCCCCGGCCTCTCATGCCTCCGTGCTCGCACTGGATGCCATCGCCACCACAAGCTCATCGTATTGCTCGAGCATCGACTGCGGTTCTCCCGGAGAACTGTACAATCATGCAGCGCCTAATGCCGCGCGTCAACCCCCTCCGAGGTTGCCAGTGTACTAGCTCGTTGGAGAAGACGACCAAGACTCTTGCATAGGTGCAGGGCCGGCCCTGAGTTAATAGGGGCCCTAGGCAAATTTTTAAAATGGGGCCCATATATAATATAAAAAATTGAACTAAAAAATGATACAGCCAAGACTAGAACCTAGGATCTCTTGTGTACAAGTATAACAAACTACCACTACACCACAAATGTTTTGTAATAAAAAAGGATCATATTATATATTAGTTCTATTTTCAATATAAGATTACTAATATATATATATATATATATATATATATATATACATTTAAATTAATTTTTTGGGCCCTCAAATTTCATGGGGCCCTGGGCGGTCGCCATGGCCGCCCTAGGCCAGGGCCGGCCCTGCATAGGTGGCATTAGCTCTGTATAAGTAAGCTTCTTCATTTTAATGGTAGTAATAACTGTAGAATTTTTTTATTTATATAGCAGTAGTAGTAGTAGGAAGCATGTGTGTCTCTCTGGGCCTGTTTGGATCGCGGGAGGTCACCGAAAGTGTAAAAGTGGCATTTTTTACATGATATAATGCAGGACACTTACAATGTGTTTCACTTTACAAAATGTGTTTGGATACATAGGGTTTTGTCCCCCCCCCCCCCCCCCCCCCCCCCCCCAAACACCCCGCTCAAGTGAGGTATTGTGTTTGAATACCACTTAAAAGTATATATCGGAACTAAAATGTTGACTTTCAATGTTCGGATACTACTTGAAAGTGTAGGTGGACTAAACTAATTTTTTTAAGCTTATTATTATTATTATTATTATTATTATTATTATTATAAAACAATTGTATTATAATTATACTACACTAATTTAACACCAAATTATGGACTAAACTAAATTAATATCAAATAATTGTATTATAAATAAAATTATATTACACTAATTTAACACCTTCGATACAGCTGTTCTTCTCATTTTTTTTCTCTCACACGAGTTCACACGAGTCCTCTAGACTCTTGTTCTTTTTCTTCTTCTTTTAATTTCTCTCTCTCACACACATAGACAGTCATCTCCCTACCCCTCTTCTATCCCCACTGCCTCCTCCTCTCTCCCCATCGTCGCTGCCTTCTCTCTCTCTCGTAGACCCCTCACTCCACCATCACCGTCCTCGTTGTCGTGCGCTCCCCGACCGTCCCCTGCTCGGATCTGGTCAGGCGGTGGCTGGATCTCGCCTACTTCCCCGTCCCCCGTTTGAAGCTTTGCCAGAGTCCGCATACTAGGCAGCCATGGGAATATGAGGCTAATCCTTCCCAAAGAAATACTAAAAAAATAATAGAAGAAAAAAAGAAGAAGAGGAGATGATCGGAGCTCTTCGATCACCTTTGATGATGTCTTTCCTTTCTTGCTTCCTTTCTTTTTTTTCTTCTCTCCCCTCACTTGCATCATACCTCCTCTCCTTGCAACTCAAGAGTGAAAAAAGAGGAGACCATCTCCGATTTGTGTCAGAATTTTACTACTTAGACCATCTCCAATGGGGGTTTCTATCTTCCCTATTTCTATGGAAGAAATCCATTTTAGAAAAAAACTTTTCCCAATGGTGATTTCTATCAACATTTCTATCCTAGGTGGCAATGATGTAGGATAGAAACTTTCTAGGAGGGTTTCTACATGTAGAAACTCTCATAGAAATTCTCCTCTCATGACAATTATTATTGGGCCCCACACCATTAAATTGGTCCTTTTACTATATGACACATAGGATAGAAATGGAGAACCATTGGAGAACATTTTTGTATGTCTATAATTTCTATGTAAAAACTCTTCCAACTATGATAGAAATTTTCTTAAAGTACAATGCCAAGTAGGATAAGAACTCAATTTTAGAAATCACCATTGGAGATGGTCTTACCGTACAGTTCCTATGGTGAACCAAACGCAAAATGTCCGGAAAAAATTATACTTGCAGTAGAAAGCTGTACTTGCAGCACAATCCCTCCCATCCAAACAGCCCCTCATTACAATTTTTTTGGAACTTCAAATTTATGGAAGTAGGGTCCGTACATTAATTTCCTTGGACCAACAATGAAGTTTCTTAATTTCATTTGGTACTTGTGTAGTTGGTTAAATGATAATTTCATTTGTTATTTGTGTAATTGGTGGGCCCTACTAAATGATGGTGGAATGGTAGAAAGTGCTTTGCTATGCCTACAACCAAATGTTTACAATTTTCTTACAACCGCCACGTGTCGGACTTTGATTGGAGGAGAGGAGGAAGTTGTGAGGTCGGATGGAGTCCATGTAACAGGGGAGATGAGAGGGGAGGTGGGACACAGTGGAACCCATGTGTAAGTGGTGGAATAGAGAGGTTGTAAGAAAATTGTAAACATTTGGTTGTAGACTTAGCATTTTTAATGGTAGAAAATGGTTGTTCACGTTGTATGATAACATAAAGGAGCATTTGGGATTATAGGTTGGTAGTAAGAATGCTTATTTTACTACAACTCGGTGAAGTGAGGATGACAAAGAAATTAGAAAGCATTTTTATGGCATTAGTCAGCACTAATTAAATGTAAAAAAACATATATTTCTCTGGCAGTATTTAATCATGCCTAGCAAACGAATGCATAGATGCATGCATTGAATAATACTAAAACAATTAATGTATATAGTTAAATCAAATTATTAGGTAGAAGTAGTTGCAAATCCACTTTCCGAATTTTCAAAAAAAATATTTATTTTTAGTAAGTATTTTTTAGTTTGAAAATAAATTTCAATTTGAAATTCTTTTAATTGACAAGGGAGTTGTCAAAATAATTTAAAATAAAATTTTGTATTTAATGATATAGATATTTTATATTGTAGAGATTTAAACTTATAAGATACGTTTTAAATGCTATTTGATCATATGAAAATTAATTTGAATTATTATTCTAATCAATTAGATTTGATTGATTAAGTTTAAATTTTTATTTGATTTAGGAAAAGATCTATCTTTGGATTCCGAACTTTTATCAATCTAGCAAAACCTCCACCCTATATATACACAGGAAACTCTCTTGGGTTTTCTCCACAATTTTTCCAATCCCCAAACCCCTAACCCTAATTCCCCATTCCAAAAACCAACCCTAACCCTAAATTCCTCTTCGTGTCCCGGTGTATGAGGACCAAGAGCCCCTCCGCGACCATCGGTTGCCGCTGCCTCTTCAGCTCGCCACCACGACGTTGCCCCCACCCGGCCGATCATCTCCATCGACTTCCCCCATGTTCTCCCTCAACATCAGAAAACCCTAATCCTAGATTGGGCCGGAGTACTACCCACAACCAGATCTCCACAATCGCCGCACCACCACAAAATTCCCAACCACCACCAATCTCGTCAGCGCTAGCCTAACTGCCACTACCAAACTCGCCATCATCCATCAGAACAAACATCAACATTTGCGTCGACCAAGCCCTAGCTCCTCCTTGCACAAGACCATCGCCATCACCACTAGTCGACTCCACCATCAACACCATACCACAACCATTAGCCGTCACCCCGTCGACTCCTGCCCCCTTGTCTGTGTCACCGACACCAGCCATGACCACACCGAGCCTGGTCGCCTTGCGCCATCGACCGCAAGCAGTACGACCACGACCCTACCTCATGGCCGATCGGCCTTCATCAACATAACCCCCAACCCCCATCCATACTCGCCACCTACCTCTTCTCCAACCGTCGCTGCCGGGCAACGCCAGCAGATGCACCACCAATCGTCGTCAACCTTGCCAGATCTAACGAGGGTTGCTCGTCTGCTCTCTGTCTCTGCCCCGAGCCCAACATCCGGCGAACGTCGCTTCTCCGTGCGCCACCACTAACGCGCACCAGCGTCCAGGACAGCCGGTACGAGCCCCCACTAAGCGCGCCACCTCTGGTGAAGTCTCATATGCTCTTTCGGTCGCGACAGAGCTCCGGTCACGATCCAGCGGTGAGAACTCTATCTCATTTTCTTCATCTCTCTTTCGTTCTCATTCCCACCCTCTCTATGTTTCCCGTTCCTTTTTTCTAACTCTATTTCCTTTCTCTCTCTGCCACTTTCTTCCATATATACAAACAGCAACATTTGCTGTTGTTACTTGCGTTCAATAGAACACAGTATTGGACACAATGTACAAGCGAGAAAGTGGGAGAGAATTAATATTTTATATTTTGTAATATATTGTTATGAGTATTAGTATTTTATGTATATCATATTAATTAGTACAGTATTATATATATATTTATCAGTATTTAATATGTGTGTACCTATTGTTATAATGAGTATTATTTCCATTCATATTATTATTATTATTATTATTATTATTATTATTATAAAATACCATTGGTTTTACTAATAGACAATATTATTATTATTATTATTATTATTATTATTATTATTATTATTATTATTATTATTATTATAAAATACCATTGGTTTTACTAATAGACAATATTATTATTATTATTATTATTATTATTATTATTATTATTATTATTATTATTATAAAATACCATTGGTTTTACTAATAGACAATATTATTATTATTATTATTATTATTATTATTATTATTATAATAAAATACCATTGGTTTTACTAATAGACAATATTGTTCTTTAAATATATATCTCAAAAATATTATTTATGGTATTTCAAATATGATTTGGACTTTAAAATATATTTCTAGCTATTTTTCAAGTATAGTTTTCACCTAAAAAATTGTATTTTGATTTTAGCCCTAAAAATGATTTTTGGATTTTTAAGTATTTATTTTTGGCAAATAAAATATGTAGTATTGGTTTAGCCTTACATGTAATTTCAAATATATTGTTACATTATTTTTTGGTACTGGAAATTGCTGAGAACCCCAATTTCGGGATGGACTTTTATGAAATGTCCACCCGCTGGATAAGTTTTATGAAATGTCCAGAATTAAGTATTTTCACGTTAAATATTCCAAGATTCCCTTTTAGATGCCATCCGCGGGAAACTGCTATTTTTATAATACCGAAACTACCCCTCCGCGCGAATTGGTCATCTATATGTATTTGAATTCAAAAAACTCAGATCTGGATTGCGATTTTCGTCTTCTTCTTCTTCACGAAAAATCTGAATTCCATTGCTCTCATCTTCAGTAGAGATCGCAAAGATCGTTCGTAGTTCGGTGTGCTTTTCTTCGATCGAACTCAGATCATCGCTCGTCATCATCATCACCATCATCATCATCTTCATCGACGTCAATTGTGGAGAGAAGATCTTTCTTCTTCTTTTCCATAAGAATTATCATTTCTTTGAAAGAAGAACGAAACTCTTTATTCTTGAAAAAACTAAATTACACGGAGAATGGCCATTCTCCTACGTTTTAACACTGAAAATGACCATTCTCCGTATAAATTAACACGGAGAATGTCATTCTCCGTTTTATTTAAAACGGAGAATGACATTCTCCTGCGTTTTAACACTGAAATGACCATTCTCCGTGCTAAATTACACGAAGAATGACCATTCTCCGTTTTATTTAACACGGAGAATGACATTCTCCGTGTTTCTAACACGGAGAATGGCCATTCTCCTGCGTTTTAACACTGAAATGACCATTCTCCGTGCTAAATTACACGGAGAATGGCCCTTCTCCGTTTTATTTAACACGGAGAATGACCATTCTCCGTTTTATTTAACACGGAGAACGTCATTCTCCGTTTTATTTAAAACGGAGAATGCCATTCTCCTGCGTTTTAACACTGAAATAACTATTCTCCGTGCTAAATTACACGGAGAATGCTATTCTCCGTTTTATTTAACACGGAGAATAACATTCTCCGTTTTATTTAACACGGAGAATGGCATTCTCCGTGTTTCTAACACGGAGAATGGTCATTCTCCTGTGTTTTAACCGTGATAAACTACACGAAGAATGGCATTCTCCGTGTAAATTAAGACGAAGAATAGTCATTCTCCGTGTAATTTAGCACGGAGAATGGTCATTCTCCGTGTAAATTAAGACGGAGAATGTCATTCTCCGTGTTAGTAACACGGAGAATGTCATTCTCCGTGTAAATTAAGACGGAGAATGACATTCTCCGTGTTACTAACACGGAGAATGATCACCCTCATGCGAAATTAACATTTTTCGTGTTCTAACACGGAGAATGACCATTCTCCTGCATTTTATGGTCAGCTGAAACTTTGGAGAGCCATAACTTTTGACTGGGAGGTCGAAACGAGGTCCCGTTTGTCGCAAAATGAGCGTATCGTCGAGGAGACTAAAAGTAACAGCTTCATCGTTAGACGGCCTTCTAAAATTTTAGAATCACAAAAAAATGATGTTTGGACCTCCGTTTTAGCACTTTTGTCGTTTGTCCCGGTCTTTCCGAAATTTTCCGACGAGTTTTTGAAGATTTTTGAGGAGAAAACCTAGATTCGAAAGTGAGCAGCGTATGGAAGAAGATGAAGTATCGAAACATTTTTTTTAAGAGCAGTTTCGTGGGTGTTTTCAATAAATTAAAAGGAAGGGCAAAATTGTCATTTGGAATCTGCTTTGGATAAGTTTTTCTAATTCTGGGCACGCCATGAAAGTTTTTTTAGCGGTGGGTTTTACATAAAACTTTTTTAGTTTTTGGGCATTTCATAAATCCTCCCTTTTTGGTATATTAAATTATATTTTTGACCTAAAAGCATGGCTTTTCATATTTCCAAGTATTTACCTAGAAAACTATTTTGATAAGTAAAACATATAGTTTCAAGTATATTTTCTAAATAGTTTATAAATTTTTTCTACATATAAATATATATTTTTATAAAATAAAAAATTTTTGAAAATTAATTTTGATCGTGATTAGTCATACATTCCTATATTCTGTGATTCTGACATAATCATATCAACCCTAGGCTAATTGGACTATTCTGAACCCATTGGAATTATCGCTTCCACTAGCAAAGGACTTTAGGCGAGTATATTTCTTTTTTATTTCCAGTATTGTTAGTTACTATAATTACATGATTAGTGATGTTATATTTGATTTTTGACACGTTCGTTATACGAAATTAGTGACATGGATTTTTAGTTGTAACCCCCAGTCCCAAAATACGTAGGACCAAGTACGTGAACATGCCAGCTGCACATATACGAAGAATATTCCAATATATAGAATCCTCAAATATGCGCATAAGCTGTAAACAAAATAACCACAGGCCAGTAATATATAATCTAATCTCATCACAACTCAACACAGAAGATAATAGAGTCCAAACAATAAGTAAAAGTATCAAAAGATAGCCGGGTGAACATACTCACTCCAAACAGCTATGAAAAATAGTCTCACAAGATCGGAGTCCGACCTCCGCAATAGAAAGAAATGAGATGCAAAAATATGTCCACTAATGTCTCAAATAAAGAATAGACTAGACATCAGTAAAGACTGCCTCGTCATCGATGTAGGACAGCTCCAACGCCGCTCCGTACTCCTGTGGAAAATCGACTAAACCTGGAGAGATAACCAGGTCCTCAGGGGATAGCAAGATACAAAAAACATCATGCCATATAAACTGTGATAATATAATAAGGAAAAAGATATGCATGCAATCGGGTTCCTGACCATTCTACTGTGAATATGCAGTTGAGATACAATCCTTCGACGCATGAGCCCTGGCTGTAGATGGGATCGGCATAGTTCCCATAAAGGGCACTAGGGGCCTACGTCCATAACGCTCTGGAAGCGTCAGAGGGCACCATGTGCAAGGGGCTACGTCCATAACGCTCTGAAAAATGTCAGAGGGCGCCTGGAGCCTGCGTCTCCGGAGGAGCGCACAGGTAATCAGGAAAGTGCAAAGAAGCCCATACGTCAGGTATTGTTCTCCCCACCCAATGCCTAGTATCATCATCTTCATGACTGATATGAACCTCTAGTAACCGCCAAGTCTTCTAACATGCAATACTATTGGCAGTTACTCCTATCCGTCGTACGCTCCATACGTATCGGTGGCCAGCCAACTACGCGGGTACGTGTCCTACATGTGACTCACATCATATGATACAATAAGTGTCAAGGCCGTATGAGATATACCAATACCTCAACATCAATGGGTGGTCACTAGACTAAGTCAATGCAAGAGAAATAAATAAGGCGAGGTAAACGACCGATAGAGTCGCTCGTACCCAAGTGTGACTTGGACGCACAGTTTAAATATCAAGAAACAAAATGCTGATAATAACAACTGAAAATAAGAAGTATAATAATTAAAGAGTAAGGTGGCAAGGTATCTTGCTTGATGGTGCAAAGTGGCAAGTCCAGGTAATCACAATGTCAGCTAAGAAACGTCACAATCTTCAAACAACTCCGAACGCTGAAACAAACATCAAAAATGCACTCGGTGTAAAAGATATACCTAGGAAACACCTGTCCAAAAGTCTAATTCTGGAACAGGTACAAAATCGTAATTTCGGGTCAAAACGATATCCGTCGTTGGACCCGCTTTGTATCGAAACGTGTGCCAAAGTCTATGGTCTCTAAAGTCGTCAAACTATATGTCTATAGATTCAGTTTGAGGAGAGGAACTCAATGGTATGTCCAGTTTTGGATTTCGATAAGTCGTGTACAAAATCGTTCGTTTGAGTGGGTCGTAGGCCCGCCAAAAATGGGTTTCGATTCGACCTTCTCAGAATCGAACCAAACTTGGCATACAGGACCAGAATTTCGATTCGGACCTGTTGGCGCAAGTTTCGTCTCGATTCGACGACTGTACACAAAGTTATGTGCAAGTTTGCAAAACACCGATACGGGGGTATCTCGACGGATGCGCGTTGATTTCGTCGCGCACACGCGACGAAACCGAGTTCCGTCAGTTTCCACACGTCCGCAACGTCCATACGCGTCTTTCGATACAAATAGCGCGCAACCACGTCGTCCGGTTCGTCGGGGCACACGCCATATCGGACAAATTTCAGAAAATTAATATAATTAAATACAGATTTTTTCTCAACTTCAACATCAATCTACTCTTTACACACAAATCAAAACGACGATCCAGAAGATGCGTTGCGATCTCGGTCATATTGTCTTTTACTATTTTTAATTAGTTCCTACAGAACTTTACTGTACAACAAGAAAATTGGCCGACAAGTTGTCGTTTTAAAACAGTTTTTTAGCGTTACAGAAAACAGATTTTTGTTCAACTTCGTCTCGATTTTTCGAGCAAGTCGATGGGTTGTTTTCGAAATCCACCTGAAGGATCTCGAAGAGGGTCAATTCTACTTTCCAGAATATCTTACGAATCGAAAATTGGTGCTACGAGTAAAAAGTTACGTCGTAGGGAAGTAGGGTACCTTTAGTGGGAAAACTGCTCCGTGGGTGACGCGGGACTGACTTCCGATGCTCCGTTCGTCGCACACAAAGCTCCATCGCTGGTGAAACGAAATTGCAGGCGAAGAGGGTATGATCAGCCTCAACTTTCATTTTGGAAGATTAGGGTTTTAAGGCTTGCGGAAAAAGTTATATATATATCAAGTTGGTTCAAAAACCTAACACAAACACTATTACTAATAACCCCATTTGGGTCTTGCCCACGGGTTGCTATTGCTACGTGAGCATTGCTGCTGTGCATGGGATGGGAGGGGTCCCGCCCACTTAAGTGGGTGGGTGCTAACTATATATATATATATTTTTTTTCCTTTTCCTTTTCCTTTTTTTTTTTTACTTTTCCTTTCCTTTTCTTTTTCCTTCACTGTGGTCGGTCCCCACATGGGCCAACCACCACAGCATCTTCCCTTTTTTTTCTTTTTTACTCTCTCTCTCTCTCTCTATATATATATATATATATATATATATATATATATATATATATATATATATATATATTCTACTATATAATAGGAAAACTTGATGGTGAAACTTTTGAATTCCAAAAATACCCTTGCATGTCTATACTAATTAAAAATGGTTCATTAATTTTAATAAGGACAACTTAGTAATTATGTAGACTACCCTTTGGTCTTCCAAAAGAGTCTTCCTAATTTAATTAAAAGAATGTTAAAATACGTGCAAGGCACGTGCACATATGCTAGTATATATATATATATATATATATATATATATATATATATATATATATATATATATATATATATATATATAAGGCATATAATCCCATAAATTTCAATAAATTGTAATTAAGTAATAAAAATCTTTACAATAATCATAGACTATATTTAGTAGCACTTTAAAATATCAAGCACACAAAATCACGCACATATTATATATATATATATATATATATATATATATATATATATATATATATATATATATATATATATATATATATATATATACACCCATATATACCAACTAACTCTTTAATGCCAAATAATATATAAAAAAAAAAATTTAATCACTAAAAATAATTAGAAAATCTTGGGGGTTTACATCCTACCCAACTTAAAGAAAATTTCGTCCTCGAAATTAAACTAATGTCGAGGGATCAAATACAATGCAAGGGAATTAATAGTAATTTAAAATCTTAAAATGCAAGACATACCTTCGTCTTCGAACAAATACGGGTAGCGGTTTCGGATGTCGTCATCGCGCTCCCAAGTAGACTCCCCTGGTGAGTGATGCTTCCATGCCACGCGAACCAATGGAATAGATTGATTCTGCAACACCTTCACTCGGCGATCGAGGATACCTACTGGTTGCTCTTCGTACGACAAACTCGGTCCAACTGTGATTCCGGAGTGATCAAGCACATGATTGCTGTCCGCCACGTACCTCCTCAACTGAGATACATGGAATACGTCATGCACTCCCTCTAGCGACGGTGACAAGACCAATCTGTAGGCAACCTCTCCAACACGTTCCAAGACATCGAAAGGCCCGATGTACCTTGGACTCAACTTGCCACGTCCTCCGAATCGAATCGTGCCTCTAGTGGGGATATCTTCAAGAACACATGGTCGTCCTCTTTGAACTCCAAGGGTCGACGACGATTATCTGCCCACTGCTTTTGACGATCCTGCGCTGCTCGCAGGTGGCCCTATATTTTCTTCACTGTCTCCACTATGCTCAAGACCAACTCGGGACCCAATAGCTGTCGCTCCAACAAACAGGAGACCGACACTTTCTACCATACAATGCCTCAAACGGAGCCATCTGAATGCTCGCTTGATAGCTATTATTGTAGAAAAACTCAACAAGATGAAGATGGTCCTCCCATTAACCGCCAAAGTCAAGCATGCACGCTCTCAACATATCCTCTAGCGTCTGAATGGTACGCTCCGACTGACCGTCTGTCTGAGGATGGTATGTCGTGCTAAACTTCAATCGGGTGCCCAAACTCTCTTGCATACTCCTCCAAAAATGTGAGGTAAATCTCGAGTCACGGTCTGACACAATACTAACAGGCACACCGTGTAATCTCACAATTTGCTCCATATACATCTCTGCCAATACCTCTGTCGACTGCCCCATCTAAAAGGTAAGAAATGGGCTGACTTTGTAAGTCTATCCACAATCACCCACACTGCGTCACGTTCCTTAGGACTCCGAGGAAAACCCGTGACGAAATTCATAGTAATGTGCTCCCACTTCCACTCGGGAATGGGTAGCGGCTGTAATAATCCGGCCGTCCTCTGGTGCTCCGCCTTTACTTGTTGGCATACCAAGCACTTGGCAACAAAACGAGCTATCTCCCGCTTCATTCCATGCCACCAATAAAACTGTCGTAAGTCACGATACATCTTGGTTCCTCCGGGATGAATAGAATATGCCGAACTGTGAGCCTCTGCCATCATCTCTTGCCGTAACTCTCTATTGGGTACATAAATGCGATCACCACATCGCAATGTCCCATCGGGATGGATCCTCAATCCCGTCTGCTCTCCTGCTTCAGTCCTCTCTCTTAGCCATCGAAATCTGGCATCATTGGGCAATGCTGCCTTGATGCGCTCTACCAATGATGATTGCACTTGGAGGTTGGCTAATACGCCGTCTGCTCCAGGCAATACTAACTCAATACCAAGCTGCTCCAAGTCTCTAATCAACTCCTTCTGCGTAGTCAAAAAGTGTGCCATGGGCTTACGGCTTAATGCGTCTGCCACGACATTAGCCTTGCCCGGATGATAATGAAGCTCGATCTCATAATTCTTCATCAACTCCAACCAACATCGTTGTTGCATATTCAACTCTTTCTGTGTGAACACGTACTTGAGGCTCTTATGATCAGTATAGATATCAACCTTCTCGCCGTACAAGTAGTGTCTCCATAGCTTCAAGGCAAAGATAACCGCTGCGAGCTCTAGATCGTGGGTCGGATAATTCTTCTCATGCACTCTCAACTGTCGTGATGCATATGCTACTACCCAACCGTGCTGCATCAATACACATCCTAATCCCTGCCTGGATACGTCGCTGTAGATCACAAATCCTCCTGGGCCCGATGGTAGTGTCAAGATCGGTGTTGTGGTCAATCGCTTCTTCAACTCGTCAAAAGTGGCTTGACACTCGTCTGTCCATACAAACTCCTGATCCTTACAAGTTAATCGAGTCATAGGCCCCGTTATTCGAGAGAAATCTTCTACGAACCGTCGGTAGTAACCTGCAAGTCCAAGAAAACTTCTTACCTCAGAAGCTGATGTGGGAGCGGGCCATGATTTGACTACTGTGATCTTTTCTGGGTCCACAGATATACCATCACCCGTAACAATATGACCAAGAAATGATACCTCCTTGAGAAAGAAATCACACTTGCTAAGCTTCGCGAAAAGTCGCTCAGTCCTCAATGTTTCCAAAACTATCCGTAGATGCTGCTCATGCTCCTCTTGACTCTTGGAGTAAATCAAGATATCATCTATAAAGACTACTACAAATTTGTCCAAGTACTGGTGAAAGATCTTGTTCATTAAATTCATGAAAACTGTAAGAGCATTGGTCAAACCGAAAGGCATGACCAAGAACTCGTAGTGTCCATACCTCGATCGAAAGGCCGTCTTTGCAATGTCTTCCTTCTGAACCTTCAATTGGTGATAGCCTGATCGTAAGTCAATCTTGGAGAATACTTTTGCTCCACTCAGTTGATCAAATAGATCGTCTATATGTGGCAAGGGATACTTGTTCTTTACCGTCACTGCATTCAATGCTCTATAGTCGATGCACATGCGCACTGTCCCGTCTTTCTTAGGCACAAAAAGAACGGGTGCTCCCCATGGTGACGCACTGGCACGAATAAACCCCTTCTCTAATAAGTCATCAATTTGCGTCTTCATCTCTACCAACTCCTTGGGTGCCAGACGATATACTCGAGATGAAATAGGCTCGGCTCCGAGAATAAGCTCAATAGAAAACTCAATATCTCGGTCAGGTGGTAGTCCTGGCAATTCCTCGGGGAATACATCCTCGAACTCGGTGATAATAGGGTGCTGAGGGGTGTCATGCATCATCATATGAGTCCCCGATGTGGGTGTATCACAACTCTCTCCGTCTTCTTTGGTGAACTCAAACTCTGTCGTATTCGGTGGTCTAAAGATAATACTGCTCCTATGGCAGTCTATGAGAGCGAAATGCTGGCTCAACCAGTCCATTCCAAGTACCATATCAAATGTCGGCATAGGAAATACAAGAAGTCGTTCCATCATCTCTCTGCCACTTATCACTACAGGACAAAGTCTACAAACACCACTAAAAGGTACAACTCCTCCTCCAGTGAGGATTTTAACATTTTTAGCTAAGGGTGTGATGGGAATGTTGTGTCTAGTGGCAAAACTAGTGGCTATAAATGAATATGTGGCTCCAGTATCAAATAAGGTAATAGCAGGAAAAGATGTAACTAAAACCATACCTGCTATAACTTCTGCCTCTATCTCTATATCCTCAACAGCAAGTGATAATACCTGTCCATAATTATGTCCTGGGCCCTAAGCTCTGGCCTTGTTGTACTGTACGCCTTGGGGTGGCAATGGTGGACGAGGTGCTCCTGCTACGGGCCGTGGTGCTGGAAGAGCTGGGGCTGTGGGCCTCAGGTTCTGCCGAGCTTGTACTATCGCCTGTTGCTCCGAACAGTCCTTGAGCTTGTGCTGATTGGATCCACATCTCAAGCATAATCCAAGGCGAGTCCTGCAGTCATTCTGGAGATGTCCTTGTTTTCTGTAGTAATGGCAAACGGGCTTCTGATAAGGTGAGGGCCTCTGCTGGAACTGTCTTGTGGCCCTCCTAATAGGTTCACTCTGGGTGGCTCGGGCTGGTGTAACTGCTGGGGTATGTCGTCTCGATGTCTGCTGCTGCTCCTTGCGAAGAATCTCCTGAGCACGAGCTTCTTCCAAGACAGCTGAATGGAAGACTCGAGACTGGGTAGTCGTATAAGACTTGAGCTCTGGCACAAGCCCCTGGTGAAATCTCCTCGCCTTCTCTAACTCTGTCGAAATCAATCCCGCACCAAATCAACTCAGGCGATTGAACTCCGAGTCATACTCATCAACTATCATATTCCCTTGCTTCAGATGTAGGAACTGGTCATAGAGACCATCTCGAACATGAATAGGGAAGAATCTCTTATAAAATGCATCATAAAACTGCTTCCAGGTGATCCCAGTGCCTAATCGTCTCTCTTCTGCCTTCCACCAGTGGTGAGCATTATCTTCTAACAGTAGGTCCACTGCTGTCATCCAATCTCGAGCTGGCAACTAGGATGCCTTCAGTAGCTTCTCGGTACTAATAAGCCACTGTGACACCTCTAATGGCTTCTCTGTAGGCCTTGGGGTTCATATCTGTGAAATTCTTGATAGAGCCTTCATAAGGATGCAGAGCCGGTGCTGGTGCTGGTACTGGTACTGGAGGCGGTGGTGGAGGCCTAGCCGATGCTGCCATCATCGTCTGTCTCATCAGCTCAGTCTGCTGCCACTGAGCTAGCATTATGACGTACATAAACTGAGTAGTAGGGTTCCCATCAGTCGATGATGGAGGCATCTGAGGTCCCAACTGTGGGAGAAACTGCTGAGGAAATGATGGTGGTGGAGGCAGGGGTACATTTTCTTCTGGTGGCATGGTAGTAGTCTACCCAGCCTGGCTGCCTGAGGGTGCTGCGATCTCTGGGTACTCCGTCGTCGGTGTCGTAGTAGGCTGCGACTGTCCTGGCTGGTATAGTGTCGCTGGAGTCATGGGAGGATTCTGTCCCACCGGAGTAGCCTCTTCACCAGATGTGAGGGCCAAGGCAGAAGTGCGTTCGTTTCTTAAATGCATACTGATGGCATGAAGAAGATAAGTTGATATTATGAAGATTTGATATGAAGTAAATCGAATAATCAAGGAAGTTTCGAAAAGATTGGAAGTCAAGAGATAGTAGTAGTTCTGGATGAGATATTCATATTCCTATATGCAGGCTTGTTGGGCACAGTCATGTAACCCAATAATATTAACGTTGACCTGCATGGGCCACCACAAAAACATGTAACGCCCCAGTCCCAAAATACGTAGGACCAAGTACGTGAACATGCCAGCTGCACATATACGAAAAATACTCCAATATATGGAATCCTCAAATATGTGCATAAGCTGTAAACAAAATAACCGCAGGCCAGTAATATATAATCTAATCTCATCACAGCTCAACACAGAAGATAATAGAGTCCAAACAAATAAGTAAAAGTATCAAAAGATAGCCGGATGAACATACTCACTCCAAACAGCTATGAAAAATAGTCTCACAAGATCGGAGTCCGACCTCCGCAATAGAAAGAAATGATATGCAAAAATATGTCCACTAATGTCTCAAATAAAAAATAGACTAGACATCAGTAAAGACTGCCTCGTCAACGATGTAGGATAGCTCCAACGCCGCTCCGTACTCCTGTGGAAAATCGACTAAACCTGGAGAGATAACCAGGTCCTAAGGGGACTTAGCAAGATACAAAAAAATACCATGCCATATAAAATGTGATAATATAATAAGAAAAAAGATATGTATGCAATCGGGTTCCTGACCATTCTACTGTGAATATGCAGTTGATATACAATCCTTCGACACATGAGCCCTAGCTGTAAATAGGATCGACATAGTTCCCTTAAAGGGCACCAGGAGCCTACGTCCATAACGCTCTGGAAGCGTCAGAGGGTACCATGTGCAAGGGGCTACGTCCATAACGCTCTGGAAAACGTCAGAGGGCGCCTGGAGCCTGCGTCTCCGAAGGAGCGCACAGGTAATCAGGGAAGTGCAAAGATGTCCATACGTCAGGTATTGTTCTTCCCACCCAATGCCTAGTATCATCATCTCCATGACTGATATGAACCTCTAGTAACCGCCAAGTCTTCTAACATGCAATACTATTGGCAGTTACTCCTATCCGTCGCACGCTCCATATGTATCGGTGGCCAGCCGACTACGCGGGTACGTGTCCTACATGTGACTCACATCACGTGATACAACAAGTGTCAAGGCCGTATGAGATATACCAATACCTCAACATCAATGGGTGGTCACTAGACTAAGTCAATGCAAGAGAAATAAATAAGGCGAGGTAAACGACCGATAGAGTCGCTCGCACCCAAGTGTGACTTGGACGCACAGTTTAAATATTAAGAAACAAAATGCTGATAATAACAACTGAAAATAAGAAGTATAATAATCAAAGAGTAAGGTGGCAAGGTATCTTGCATGATGGTGCAAAGTGGCAAGTCCAGGTAATCACAATGTCAGCTAAGAAACGTCACAATCTCCAAACAACTCTGGACACTGAAACACACATCAAAAATGCACTCAGTGTAAAAGATATACCTAGGAAATGCCTGTCCAAAAGTTTAATTCTGGAACAGGGTAAAATCGTAATTTCGGGTCAAAACGATGTCCGCCGTTGGACCCGCTGTGCACCGAAACGTGTGCCAAAGTCTATGGTCTCTAAAGTTATTAAACTACATGTCTAAGAATTTAGTTTGAGGAGAGGAACTCAACGGTATGTCCAGTTTTGGATTCCGATGAGCCGTGTACAAAATCGTCTGTTTGAGTGGGTCGCGGGCCCGCCAAAAATGGGTTCCGATTCGACCTTCTCAGAATCAAACCAAACTTGGCACACGGGACCAGAATTTTGATACGGACCTGTTGGCGTAAGTTTTGTCTCGATTCGACGACTGTACACGAAGTTATGGGCAAGTTTGTAAAATACCGATACGGGGGTATCTCGACGGATATGCGTTGATTTCGTCGCGCACACGCGACGAAACCGAGTTTCGTCAGTTCCCACACGTCCGCAACGTCCATACGCATCTTTTGATGCATATAGCACGTGACCACGTCGCCCGGTTCGTTGGGGCACACGCCATATTGGACAAATTTTAGAAAATTAATATAATTAAACACAGGTTTTTCCTCAACTTCAACATCAATCTACTCTTTACACACAAATCGAAATGACAATCCAGAAGATGCGTTGCTATCTCGGTTATATTGTCTTTTACTATTTTCAATTAGTTCCTACAGAACTTTACTGCACAGCAAGAAAATTGGCCGACAAGTTGTCGTTTTAAAACAGTTTTTTAGCGTTACAGAAAACAGATTTTTGTTCAATTTCATCTCAATTTTTCGAGAAAATTGATGGGTTGTTTTCAAAATCCACCTGGAGGATCTCGAAGAGGGTCAAGTCTACTTTCCAGAATATCTTACGGATCGAAAATCGGTGCTACGAGTAAAAAGTTGCGTCGTAGGGAAGTAGGGTACCTTGAGTGGGAAAACTGCTCCGTGGGTGACGCGGGACTGACTTTCGATGCTCCGTTCGTCGCTCACAAAGCTCCGTCACTGGTGAAACGAATTCGCAGGCGAAGAGGGTATGATCAGCCTCAACTTTCGTTTTGGAAGATTAGGGTTTTGAGGCTTGTGGAAAAAGTTATATATATATCAAGTTGGTTCAAAAACCTAACACAAACACTATTACTAATAACCCCATTTGGGCCTTGCCCATGGGTTGCTATTGCTACGTGAGCATTGCTGCTGTGCATGGGATGGGGGGGGGGGGGGGGGGCCCGCCCACTTAAGTGGGTGGGTGCTAACTATATATATATTTTTTTCCTTTTCCTTTTCCTTTTCCTTTTCCTTTTCTTTTTCCTTTTCCTTTCCTTTTATTTTCCTTCACTGTGGTCGGTCCCAACATGGGCTGACCACCACAGCATCTTCCTTTTTTTTTTTCCTTTTTACTCTCTCTCTCTCTCTCTCTCTCTCTCTCTCTCTCTCTATATATATATATATATATATATATATATATATATATATATATATATATATATATATATATATAAAAATATATATATATATATATAAGGCATATAATCCCATAAATTTCAATAAATTATAATTAAGTAATAAAAATCTTTACAATAATCATATACTATATTTAGTAGCACTTTAAAATATCAAGCACACAAAATCACGCACATATTATATATATATATATATATATATATATATATATATATATATATATATATATATATATATATAAATATATATATATATATATATATATATATATATATATATATATATATATATATAAATACACCCATATATACCAACTAACTCTTTAATGCCAAATAATATATAAAAAAATAATTTTAAATAACTAAAAATAATTAGAAAATCTTGGGGGTTTACATTAGTCATGATATTATGTTTTCATATTTTTGTCATGTTGCCATGATCATCATGCTTGTTTTACCATGTTTTGTGACTTATTATCATGACTTATTATCATGACTTATGTCGTGACTTGATCCATGTGTAGTAGTCGGGCAGAAAAGTACTAAGTAGATATGTAATCAGACTCGTAGACCGTGCTTTATTTTATATTTCATGCAATATAGACCGTGAGGATGCAAATCCTATGTAGACCGTGCGGTGTAGTGGACCAGCCCGATCATATATTGACAGTTGTACTTCAAATCACGTAGATGGTTATGGTTCCTTATTTCGTGTTTTACTTTCCTTATAGTTCATGATTAACTATTTTCCTTTATTGTCCATTCCATGATTTCAGTTTAGTTATTTCATTATGTATATTTTTCTATTCATTGTTTTTTATAGTCACTATCATATATTTGGAACTGCATGCTTGAATTGTACTCGTTTCATTCCTGCCTGGAAACCATTTTTTTCGTTCCATTCTTGCCTGGAAACCAATTTTCAGATTAGTCGCGGCTACTCTTGGATCCTTGGGGAAGATACGACTGCCAAAACCTAGAGACTTGTAATATAGTTGAGTATCCATTTACTTATCTTTTCTATTTTGTGAGACATTGTACTTTTAGAATCAAATATAACTTTGGATATTGTAAGTTGGTATAGTATTGTGAATGAGCAATAAAAAGCAATTATTTATGAGCAAATTATGGTTTTGAGTATTATGGCCTAGACAACATTATACCGCCAACACTGCAGCATGGGCTAGACTTGCTCACGCACTCGCATCCCGAAAAGCGGGTACGGGTCGTGACAGTAGTGTAGCATGCAACACTTTCACGTAAGAAATATTTAGGAAGAAGAGACAATTTCCTTTCAAACCCCTCTATCTCTGTCACTTCTTCCAAGTAAGCTTCCTTGTATGAAGAAAAGTTTCAATTTCCTTGCAGCTCTTGTTAAGAGAGCATATGTTTTGGGTGTTGCACCTCATAGGATAAACCATTCTTAATTCATTAATAATATTTAATAGGCAATAGGTGTGTATGTGTTAGCATGTTTAGTAAATACGGAATACGTGGCAGGGTACAACTAGGTCTTAAATACCTTAATTAGTATTAGTTATTAGCCTTGCTACTATTAATTTGAATAGATAGGTAGATGTTAAGTAAATCAATATTTATTAATGTAATAGGTTTATTGGATTTTTAGGACTTGGATCTGACTATGGATATTGAGCCTCGGCATTTTCGAACAAACCCCAAGGCAAGTATATCTTGCCATTAGTTACAGTATTTCATGCTTATATTTTTCTTATGTGTATTCCATTATTTTGGTTACCTACTTTTATTACCATATCTGTTTCTTAGCATTATATCTATTTTTTCTAATGCCACTGACTTTGATACGAGATTTCATGCATAGTAGCTTAGTGTTCATGTACTTGTTATCATTATGATTTCGGTTGTATCACTTGTCTCATGGTTAGTTGGTACACTTATGATTATTCTAACATAGACCCAATTTTTTGTAGTTGCATTGGATGGGGAGGACAGTCACTAGGCGTTTGGGCTATGTTTGTGTCTATGTCTGTATTGCTAGTGCCTCGAGACAAGCACTACCTGCGTACTTGTGTATTGTTAGTAACTCGAGGTGAGCACTACCCGGTGAGTCTTTGGTAGCGACTCGGATGAGCGCTACCCGTGTATGAGTCGTGAGTCGTGTCAGCCCAAGCGTGCTATAGTCGCCCTCGATTGCATGTACACATAGACTGGGTAGTAGTAGCACATCTTATATTATTTTTCTTATTTTCTGCATGATTGTACTGTTATCTAGGCATGTATATTATGTATTTTGCTACGTCCCTCTGAGGACATGGTTTCCTTCCAGGCATAATACACCAGTTCGGATCAGGATTGAGCGTAGGTGCAGCTTCAGCAGAGGATTACGAGATTGATCCTGCAGAGTTTCAATGAGCTTGGGTACACTTTATCTTTATCGTACTTTCTTTAGTCTATCGGTAGTGGATTTATCTCCACCCGACTTGCTATTATTACTTGTTGGACATTCGAAACTATCTTTACTTTTCAGTATTATTTCAGTTTGCTACTTAATTTTCTTATATTGGTCTTGTGGATGATTAATAGAAATCAACCATGTTTATATATTTTTCGTAGATTCATGGACTGGAGTTCATTTAGACAGCTTATATATATATATATATATATATATATATATATATATTTATATATATATATATATATATATATATATATGTATTTGAGTTGGACTGGAGTCCGCTTGAATGCGTAGCTGGCTATTGCTACGTGGCTCGGTACCGTATATTTTAGGACTGGGACGTGACAACGTGGCTGGAAAAGATTGACATTCTTGAGGGTACGCTTTCGGTTAAATATTTAGGTCTGCCTTTGTCTATCAACCATTCCACTTATGTGGACTGTAAGGGTATTCTTAACTAGACTAGCTAGGTTGGCAGGATGCCCCATGGCCGCAGGATTGTGCATGCCCCGCGCCCCTAGGATCGGGTATGAGTGCTTGAGTACGTCCAGCCTACGCCGCAGAATCGACGGTAAAATTGTCTATGACCTCGATAATCATCAAAAGACTCAAATGATTGATTTTCTCATCACAGCTACTAAGCACGTGCCCAATAACCAATCACCACATCATCACACATTTTACTATGTATTTTCAGTGCCTATTTTATAACATTGTTCGGAGACAAATCCGGTAAATAGAAAAGCAACATCTACAGCTCAATATACAGTCATCCATGAGTAAAGTCATCCAACTCCTATAAAATCTATACAAAGATTCAATGTCTATCCTAAATCAACTGTCTTTGTGCAGCACTCATGTCATCAACGACTATCACCCTATCCTGCGTACCACAAAAGATAGAGTAGAAGTCAAGTCACCTGCAACGTATCCAATCAGAAAAAGAGCAAGTACAACCCTACGAAATGAACATATACAGTATAAAACTGCAATACGACAAGTATGATATAGACTAACCTGTAACTAGATAATTATGCAATAACTGAAACAATGAACAATCAATCAATGGAATAGTGATTTGAAATATTAATTTCGATGTGACCGGCTGTCGTACAATAAGCACAATATCCGGTCTAGCCACACGTGCAACATGTGCGACTGGACTATCCACAATATTACACTAAATAGGTTTGATCACATAGAAGCTAATATTTTCCCTATAATCAATCAATAAGCAATAGCACAATCAATGCACAATAGACTCGTATCGATCAAGTGTCCAATATAGAACTATGTAATGCTGAAATACAAAGTAAATGTCAAGTCGTAGTATACTTGCCTGGAATATTGTAGGAGTTAAGTCCAAAATCTTGAAAATCTATGTCAAAGGACACAATTATTACTTAGAATTAATTCTAGAAATTTTCCTATAAAAATCCGTTACTCAATTTCTAAAATTCTATTTCTAAGTATTAATCTTTTCCTAAAATTAATTCTTACAAACAAATATTTCTCATACTACTAGCCAAACATGCTCTAATATTGACCTCAACCCCACCATCAAGTATTAAACATTAATTCCTCCTAAACCCAGTCCAAAGCTCAATAATTATTAAACACACAAATCCAGCCATTCTTCAGTCCAGAACTTAGCTATCTATCCAATTAATTTGGCACAGGCCCAAACTTAGGCCCAACTAACCGAGCCCAAGACTTAACAACATAAATCACACGTGGTCATAGACGTTGAGTTTGAAAACTCAACAATTTAAACTGACTATTAAAATCTCTCCCTCGCTCATATTGTACTGCCCTCGTGTCCGTCGAACTGGATACTATTCCTCAGAACTGACATGTACTGCTTTATCTGTACCGTGTCTATTCAATTTCAACTCAATACCAACACGACACGAACTCATGTGTCACAATCAGACAAAACCTTGTGTCCAAAATAGAGGCACAATTGATCAATGAATTAAGGAATCAATGTACCTGGATGGAGTCAGTTTTGGGCTCGAACGTGAAACTAGTGTCCCCTGTGTCGGACAATCTCGTCCACGTGTCCAGATTCACCCAAAAGAACGGTTAAAGTACTTCATCGAAAGGTTTGGGAGCAGAACAGAGAATTGTAGTTTAGATCAACTTCTTGATTTTTAATCCATCAGAAATCAAGATGACTCAATAATTCGAAGGAAGAAGAGATGAAAAATTATTGATTCGATTATGTGCTTAGATTCGAAACACAAAATCCCTGATCGAGTTGAGAATGTTGTGGTTCGTCGTGCTCATGGAGGAGACTCGACGATACTATGCGGAGGAGATTATCGATATATCACCCCTAGTTTTCAGAAACAGGGGTATTTTTATCATTTTTCATTTTAGAATATTTTTTAAAATTTATTTTATTATTTATGATATTGTTTTGGGGTTATTTGAGTCGGGTTCGAATTTCAGCTCAATCCGACTTGTATCGGGAACCGGAGTAGTTTTGACTCTAGTGGGACCCACACACTAGTTAGCGATGGCCCATATGCTAATTATTTTAGTTAGTGGTTAGGCAAATTATTATGGATAGGGTTAGTGTGATTAGAGACATTAGAATGACTAAACTAGCCCCGACTTAAACCCTTCCTAATATTAATCAAATAGATTAGTGGGAGGGTATTTTAGACATTGCATATAGGGACACATAGCCCCATTATGGCCGGCCACCTATTGAGGGGATAGGCTCAAGCCTTTTGATATTTTCCATTCCTTTCTATTCCACTTTCTCTCTCTTGTTCTTCCCCAAATTTCTAGAGAGGGTTTTATATAGATTTCTCCACCAAATCCCTTCTTTCTTCCACCCAATCTTCTTCTTTCCTTCTCTACTCAAGCCAAGGAGCAAGCTAGCCAAGTTTGGGAGGATTTGGAGCTCGTTCGTGTCCATTTGGGATTCCTACGTGTCGGTGTCGTATCGGGAAGGCTTTTCTTAGATTCAATCTACCGGGAGGTATAAATCCCTTCTCCTTTTCATTCCCTCATGCATATAGGGTGATTTTAGACCCATAGGAATGACCCCCATGGTTGTGTCTCCATTTGTGTCCATTTCGTGTCCATTTGGAGACTTTTAGGTGTGTCCTATATGTAGGTTTGTGTCCTAGTAGGAAAATCCCTATTGGACACTTGTTTTTAATATATATATATATTGTGTGAATAATTATTAGATATTTAAATCTCAGATTTGTGTTGTTTAGAGAGGTGTTCTTCATGTATCATATTGTATTATATTTATTTATCTATGTATTGTGTATATATATATGGTTATATACATATTAATGACTCTATATATATATATATATATATATATATATATATATATATATATATATATATATATATATATATATATTGGTGACTTATTTATATGTATATATATATTGGTATGTCATATGTGTATATTCATGTGTTCATATGTGTGGGATTGAGTGATAGGAAAGGGGAGAAATTGAGAGTGTTGGTGTGTTGGTTTGAGTGTTAGAAATGTGTTTGTATAGAGGGTGTTTGAGTGTATGGTTGAGAGAGTGATAGAGAGTTTGTGAAGAGTATTGAGAGTGTGAATGGGGGAGCTGCTCCAAACAGTAGCAGTAGCAGGGCATTGATAGCCCCCATTTCACCCCATAGCAGTCCCTAAAACCCTCTCCAATCCCGCCTTATATGGCTGTCCTTTACCTGTCCCAAGCAGGCCATTCACAGCCCTTGTAACCACCCTTTAACACCTCTATTAGCAGTCCAAAACCAAGCCTAAACCAGCCTAGAGCTGTCCCCAATCCAGCCTTACATTCCAGCCCAAAACAGTCCTAAAACCATGCCAAAACAATCCTAAAACCTGCCCCATTGACAGCCATATTAACCCCATGTACCAGCCTTGAACAGCCCCTTTAAACCTGTTCTAAAATACAGCTGTGTGTGTGTATGTGAGCTTGTAGTGTGTGTATGTGTGTGAGCTTGTAGTGTGTGTGTGTGTGTGTGTGTGTGTGTGTGTGTGTGTGTGTGTGTGTGTGTGTGTGTGTGAGAGCTTATTATGTGTGTATGTGAGCCTATAGAAGTTAGCTAGTAGCCTATAGGAGTGAACCAAATACATATATATGAGCCTATATATATGTGAGCTATATGAATGTGTGTGAGTTTATATATAAGGAGCCTATAGATGAGCCTAGGAGAAAGCCTATGAGTGTGGTATTATAGGAGTCAATGTTGTGAAGGAATGAGTGAGTGTGGTATGTGGGTGTTAACTAGAAGTTAGAGAATATCATGGTAAGGTAATAAGAATAAACCAACATGTGTTCTAAGATAGGTTAGATATCTAGGAAACCTATGTATCTTGGTAGGTAACCCTTAGATACGATAGTATCTAACTACCCTAGGGAGCCTAGGCTAGTATCTTGAGAATTAGCGGGGTTTCCTTTGTATTGGACAAGGTATCGGGATTACCTTGGTAAGGGTAATGTAGGTATTTGAGTTTAGAGATTTAGATATGGTTAGAACTTGGTTCCCTTGGTTGGTAATGATCAAATATAGTGCTCCTAGACTAGCTTTGACTTCGGTTGACCATTTTGACCAAAAGTCAACAAAAGTCAACCGAGAGTCAACCTTAGCCTATAAGTGATAGATTTGACCGAAATCAAATCAGAGTTGACCAGTTGACTGAAAGTCAACAGTTGGTCAACATTAGACTAGTTTGACCTAGGGTTGACCTAGAGTTGACCAGAGTTGACCAGTTGACCAAAAGTCAACTGTAAGTCAACCTTTGACCCCGTTTGACCTAGTTTGACTTGGATTGACTCCCAGTGACCTGGTATGAACCAGTATGACCTAGTATGACTCAGTTTGACCTAGATTGACCTAGTTTGACTTAGACTTGCATTCATGACTTAAATTAGTTTCATTTTCAGTATAAAACCCTGCTTGACTTATAGTATCTCATTTTAGGTCTGTGATTACTCTGAGCGTCTGTTCACCTTACCAGCTCAAGACCACAAGCGAGTACATTCACTGATAGTTTTCATTGTCTTGATATCTGTTATATCCGATTCAGTTGTAGTATCTTACATGATTTTCGACGCGACGATTCACGGACTAGTATACGTCGGATCCTGTCATGAGATGTTATTCCCGGATTTCTTTGGTATATTGGTGTGTGATATCCATGTTTTATGTACTTATATAGACATCGATTTGGGAGTGGGCTGGCCCCCTGCTTTTGAATCCCGTGTCATGACGTGCCATGTCCGGATCCATGATACTATTCGGGGATGGAAGAATTATTAGGGGTTATGTGATCAAAGCCCCATGTCACTATTTTGCTTGCGCCACTCTCACCTCACGTAGGGTGTAGCAGATACCTCCATGTCTATGTTATCCAGGTTGGCCGGCATGACTTTTCGTTGAGGTCACCGTAGATTGCCAGGCCAAGTGGATAACCCTACCATGATTCCCTAGCCGATCACATAGCGCTCTAATAATTCAAGTCACATTTTTATATTTATTTATCCTAGGAGGCTAAGTTCTGTTCGGGAGAAGAGTTACAACCTCGGTCCTTGTTTGGTTTAAGGGTTGTAACTCGGCTTCCGAATAGTTCCTAAGTCATCCTATATATATATATTGTCGTCCTATTCGGTACTCACATCTGTTATACATTTCCTGCTGATTTTACCATGTATTTCACATATTCTAAATGCACTTATGCTATATTTGATTGGAGGCTAGGTTCACTTCGGAAGAAGGGTTACAACCCCGGTCCTTGTTTGGTTTAAGGGTTGTAACTCGGCTTTCGAATGGCTCCCAAGTTTTTTTATTATCTTTGTCTTGTATTTTACTATACTGTCTCTTATAGTATTTGTCAATTCACATGGAACTGCTGTTGGTGTTTGTACTTGCTCATATTCCTGACAGGATACTGTTGATATATTACAGATGATTCTGAGGCAGATTGCCCGACCTATTATGGGGTCGGTCTGACGGAGTAGACCTGGACCGTGGCTTGTTAGTAGAGCCACTAGACTTTGCTAACCCTGAGCAGTATAGCTTAGTTAGGTTTGCCTGGCCTGCGAGCCAGCTAGTACTTTTTAGAATGTAGTAGTTAAATATATTTTATGTGACTCTGTGATGTTATGTATAGCTCTGGACTTGTGTAGATCTTCAACTTATTTCCTGTTTTCATCTATCATATTTCCTTTCATGCTATCTATCCTAGTTTGTTTTTGTGATTGAGACTGTATTGCTATGTCACCTCCATTCAGAGTGTATATACTGTACAGCTACCTTTATACTGTTTAGTATAGTTTTATAGACAACCTAGACAGCGTTCTACCGTCGATGCTGCGGCGTAGGCTGGACGTAACCACGTACTCGTGCCCCTAATCATGGTGCGGGTCATGACACATTTTTGTGGTGGCCCATGCAGGTCAGTGTCGCAATTAGTGTGATCTCGTAATGGTGCTCGACTTAGAGTACTAATCACGAGCATGCGACTAGGACGTAGGATCTAGGGTATGATAGGAGTTACTCAATCACATTTTAGGAAATTTCTGATCTTTTGATTACCATGACAACTCTTCTTCCATTTGAATTCAATTGTCCTCCTTTGATAATATCTTATCTTGTGCCATATTGATCTCTTGGGTTCAATTCGTCTTCAGGATGACAATGACTCGTTCTCAGGCAGTAGGGCCTAGTACAGTTCCAGAAAGGTCAGATCCGGGAGGTCTTCCACCTCCGGCTACGGGAAGTAGCAGTCAAGAGAGCAGTAGCCTCAGTTCCTGCCCTTCAGACAGGAGTAGCAGCGGCAGTTTTCGGAGGTCTTCCACCTCCAGCAGAAAAAGCTGCAGTTGAGGGAGCTGCCACCTCAGTCCCTGCCCTTCAGGCGGGAGCGGCAGCGACGATTTCGGGAGGTCTTCCACCTCCAGCAGCGAGACCGTCCATGGTCATTCCTGATATTCTCCCACCGCTGCCCCCGCTACCCCCGCTACCGACCGATGCTCAGCAGATGATGGCCCTGCTACAGCAGATATTGCAGACTCAGAGGGCCCAGGCAGAGGCACAGCAGCATCAGGCTGACGCGTCCCACCGCCAGACAGAGGTGTTACGGTAGAGCATAGAAAACTCACACCAGCTGGCGATGGCAGCAGTAGAGAGGGTTGTGCAGGGTACAGCTCAGGGTACAGTTTAGGGAGCCCCAGTTCAGCAGCAGGGTCAGGGGAGGCCTGGCACACACCTAGACTTCAGAAAGATGAACCCGAGGGAGTTCAAGGGTAACGATGGTATCTTGTACGCAGATGACTGGTTGGAGGATGTCCAGCGGAATCTGGAGTTAGCAGAGGTCCCGAGAGGGCTTTGGGTGACGTTTACAGCGAGCCAGTTTTTCGATATAGCGCTGATTTGGTTTCGCACGGATCCTCGTACGTCGGTGAAGGGTTTGTCTTGGAAGGACTTCAGGAAGCTCTTTAAGAAGAAGTTCTACCCAGATGTGGCCTTGACAGCTTTGGAGGGACAGTTTGTCGGTTTAGTATAGGGGAACTCGTCAGTAGACGAGTATGCAGCGGAGTTCTTCCGCCTGAGTAGGTTTGCACCAGATTTGATAAAGAATGAGGGGTACAAGGCCCGGAAGTTCCGGAGGGGTCTTATACATGCGGTACGTACTCGTACCTCTGGGCGACGTGATGCGACCTTCGAGCAGATCCTGATGGAGGTACAGATTACAGAGGAGGACTTCGGCCTCAAGCCGAAGAGGGGCAGTGACGTTCTTGGAGCGAGCGCGAGTACGGGGCCGACGAAGAGCCCTCATTTCCAGTAGAGGCAGTTTCAGCAGCAGCCTCAGTTGCTGTTACAGCAGGCACCAGCGCGTGCCCAGCAGCACCAGGGACGGGGCCAGAGGCAGGCTACTCAGTGCACTTTCTGCTGGAAGCAGGGACACACTCGAGAGGTTTGTAGGAAGAGGTTGGGCATTTGCCTATACTGTGGGGCGCCTGACCACCAGCTGAGGGATTGCCACGCTAGTGGAATCCGAAGAGACCAGGACAGAGTGCAGCAGGCTAAAGGAGGCTAGCAGGGGCGTGCTTTCGCCATGATAGTTGAGCCTACTCAGGCAGTAGCAGAGCAGATAGCAGGTTCCAATCTTTCGATCTCCTTTCCGCATTTGCCTTCTTATAATCTGTCTTGAAATTCGATTCCATCTGTTCCTTGATCGTTTGATAAAATTTGTTCTTGTGATATGATTTCCTTCTGAGATAAGTTGTATGGGCTAGGTCGCCTCGATTATAAGATTTTAGAACACTCTAGGGTCATGCTAGCAGGCATAGTGAGGACATATAGTCGGATTATGGTCGTATTTCTCGGGTATGGGAATTTAAGGTTTTCGCTGCCAAGCATGCGGCAATACAAAAATTTTAAATACCATAATTCTAGAGGTATGTACCGTAGTTGAGGACTCTGTGATTATCGTA
>JANAVB010041818.1:8628986-8733986 GCA_029216955.1 Iris pallida | reverse complement strand
TGGACTTAAAAATATGCGAAGAATTGCTCGAAAGGCTATGCGATCATGGCAAAATCGTCTTCTAAATGTGAGTAGTGTTGAACCCTTCGAAGATCCTTTAGCTTCACACTTAATAAAAGGATTGTACGCTATGTTGCTCATTGAGTTGCTGAATAATGCTTTGCATGAAAGTCAGAAAGATAATGAAAAATAATTAAGCATATGACCCGAAAGTTGTTGCGTATCACTTTCATGAATTGTATGCTTGCGTGCTTTGCAATGAAATACTTAATAGGTGAAGAAGAAAGTCCCAAATACTTGGACGGTGAGTATATCGAGCCTTAGCTCGATGAATAGATGGTAACACAGATAATAAGACCCAAGAACTGGGCAGTGAGTATGCTTCAATTACGTCTGAATGAACATATGCTAAAACAGATGCTAAGTCCCAAGAATTGGACGGTGAGTACATTGAGTATCGGTTGGAAAGATATATGGTATCAAAGATGTGGGAAAGGGATTGGGTAATAATATTCTATTATCCTATCGTCGATGTAGAATGTTGATTACACCAAGACCCTGGAATGAGAATGGTGGATGAATTACTTATCATGCATTATATGTTCCTTTATAGATAAGTTGCATATATTTGTATGGTCATGGACAACTTGTCGATAAGGTAGTTCCTTGAACAGTAATCTGAGGCCACAGACCCGGTTCATCCTAGGGGGAACAAGGATTGGTGTCGACGTACTGGCATTGGTATACGGGACCTTCAGTGGGGCTAGCTACCCATACTGTAAGGGACGACGTTATACTAGGAAGATGATTCAAGATGACGTGTCGCCAGTGACCTTCATATAGTTAGGTCCAGTGCTAATGATGTCTTATGCACGCAGAGTAAGTTATTACTCAATTATAGGGATGGATGTCGGCTGTTGGCAAGAAATCACCTGAATGATGACAATTATGTTAAAATTATAATATTGTTCCTAAAAATGTCTTGTGCAGACTGAGTAACTATTATAAATGTACATGGATGGCTACACGATCGTAGGTAAGAATCACCAAAGGGTGATACCATATTGCTTTATATTATGTTGGCTATGAGAATTGTATGCTTTACTTCTTGTCGGCTACATGAAATTGACCCTAAGACAACAAAAAAGACCACTTTTAATAATGTTATATAACATGAATACTTAGTGTTGTCTTCTTAGGTGATTTGGGCCAGCACCGCTCGCCAGTACATTGATGATGTACTTGCCCACGTTGTGGGCAATATTGTAGGTGTTTGTGTATGGGGAAAATTGTTTGATCAGTATTTGGCATCACTGATTTGTATTGGTGCACAAAATCTCTTCTTACAAGATGATGTCTTCTGCTATATGGGACATAATGTATGGAACAGTATAACTCAGATGAACCAGTGAGATTGTAAGCAAAGTCGGCATGTTCGATTGTAAAGCCTAAAGGGCAAGTGTATATTCAATTGGTCATTCAAGAGTCTTATAATCTGTTGTAAACTCTGTATTCAGCTGTAATTCTTGTAATCTATTACAATTATTAATAAAGAGATATATTTCTTCATATCTTATTGTGACTTCAATTTGTCTACTTGGTTCTGCTGTGCTGTCATTATTTTCTGAGAAATACCAGGAACTGTAATGGTTTTACCTTGTACAAATAAAATCTAGACTTGTACGGCATCACGCTTAGTGGTTGTTTTCGATCCTCTGGGATCGGGGCATGACATAATGGTATCAGAGCACGGCTTTACGTCTTTTGATTCTTATTCGATTTGTTTTCAATCAAAGTTGCTCTTATGATGATTCAAAGCTGCTTTCGTGATGACTCAAACGTTGCTTCCGCGATGAAATCAAAGTTGCCTCCATGATGACTCAAAGTACTTTCGTGATTATTCAATATTGTTTTTAAATTTTTCTAAGTTGCTCCCTTAACTAAAAATTTGTTGATCCTCCTAACTGCTCACTGGGTGTTCCATACAATAAGTCTAAATATATGGGTTGTGATTTGTGTGCTTTAACGAATTCTTAATGATACCAAAACGAATAACAATGATGCAATGCGATCATAGTTGGTAATGTGTGGTTGATGTCTTAAGTATGGGATTCAGATAAGTTGATTGTTATATGGCAATCGACAGTGGGTGATGGCATGGTACATTTGAACATGAATTGTTCATGACTTCAGTGAATGTGAATTGACAGAATTTCAAGTTGGCTTATGTGTGTGGGCTTGGTTATGTTTTAGATGCGAGAGAATTAGTTAAAATTTATAGTCGGCAGAGCCACAACGGGATGGATAGTCCAAAATGGATATCGATTTGATGCGAAAAGGAATATTAAGTCGAGTATGGCTTGAGCTCTAAGTGGTATATGGATATACCCTCTCAGTGATTATATGACCTTTGATCCTGTTCATAGTTGGTGATGTTCTACCTGTAAGGTATTGGGTAGTATCGAATCATAACTGGGATTATGATTGATACATGACGGCCAGGCGTGTCCCTTGATAATTAAGATCAGATAAGTCATTGCAAGATTTTGATGTGTTTGGATGAACCATCGTTAGACTCTGATGGTTAGCATTATGTTGGGTAATGAGAAATTAGAAATATGAAAGGAATGCCTTGGTTTGGAATGGTACGAACTATAGATTCAGACAATAACTTGAATCAGTTGGGTAACATGATTATAGGCTCAGTAACGATGGTGGGGTGTTGCTATCAAAAGATTTGGAAGAATAATATGGACCAAATATATAATGATGTTGGAATTGAGTAACTAAAATTGCATGTTGGATATCGACAAACTGATAGTGACAGTAGGCGCATATTGAGATGTTGTAAATGATTTAGAAGATGCAGAAAGTTGCATCAACGACCAAAAATTAGAGAATAGATTTGAAGAAATAGATGGCTATGCACGTTGTGTAGTTGTGCTTGAGAAAATTTGACATGTCCCAAATCAACAAATTATGACCCTTGAGATTATGTTGAGGCATAGAGAATGATACTTGTCCCTTGATACATGAAAGAGTAGATGTTCCTTATGAGAGTCTGATGGCAGGAATACAAATAAGTATCGAGATGCATTATTATATTATAGACCCTGTCGGTGGATGATATTGTCACATGATAACGAGTTTGGATGGAATATAGAATTTGTTGGATTTTGACTTAGCTGAATGAGTTATGTCATATTCACTAAGAGATGACCGAGATACGAATGCTAGATGATTGGTAACATAATGATTAGATCGGTGCGTGAATCGTAAATCTTCTGATTGAACCACAAGGAGATGATGCAAAATGAATTTTGATGGTTCACGTGAATTGCTAAGGGAGGACCGTGTTTAGTGCTAGCAAAAATTCATAAAGGATGCTTTCGAAAGAAATACGATTATACAATTGCCCTGTTTTGTTGGTTAAAGAGTAGACTATATCGATGATCTACAAATGTAGAAATTGACTATGTCGCAAAGAGACTGAAAGAGAGATATCATAAATAATGGACCATTGAGGTAGCAATATTGGAATATGACTCAGAATAGTTGGACCGATTTAATAGACACAAGTTGAGTACGATATGAGATTACAAGTCGGATTGAGCAGAGGATGCTGCGTCTATGATAGTGAAAATTAAGATTTGGATGTTTAATTGGTAAAGTTTTATATGATGGCTCCGAGATCGACCCTTAAGAATTGTCGGATAGATTTTGTCGGTTGTGGCTAAGTCTAGAATGACTTCGTTGGGTATAACCTAAGGATGAGTACGGATAGAAAGACTTCAGGGGCGGCCCTGGCCCAGGGCAGGCCGGGTGACGGCCCAGGGCCCCCTGACGAAAGGGGGCACCAACATGGAACTGTCTATAATAGAACTAGTATGTATTATGTGCCTTTTTTTAACAAAAAGCATTATGGTGTAGTGGTTACAATGCTAGACTTGTATTTGAGAGATCCTTGGTTCAAATCTTGACTACAACAAATTTTGGTTTATTTATACTTTTTTTACATTATGTATGGGGCCCATTTAAAAAAATTTGCCTCGGGCCCCCAATTGCTCAGGGCCGGCCCTGAAAGACTTGACCCTTGAATGTCAGTTGGTTGCCTAGAGTGTCGGTTGGTTGCATAAGTTTCGGATTTGTTGGCTATATGTTTAAGTTATTCGTGTTGGGAATAAGTTCATAAGATTGGGGTGGTGTCTTATGTTCCTTAAGTTTGTCGGATCATAGATTATCCCTCAGGTAAGAGAGAGTCCCTATGATAAGAATTGGTCATCTCTAAGATAAGAGATAAACATGTTCCTGATAGCTATCCATCTCAGATTAGTTAGCTGAATGTCTGGTTTAGCTTAGATTAGCTGACCGTAGAGACTTGACTGAATGCTATGTTGACTGTTGGAGAGCTGTAGGATATCCCTATTGATGTTGCGTGGGTATAGTCTGAATGAGTAAGATATGTCGAAAAATGACCCTCAGGATTAATGTTGCTGGAAATGTGAGTTGCTCATGTGAGATAATAATATATTGGCTTGATCAATACAAGAAAATATTTAAGTACATCAAGAAATTTTACTAGAGTGGACTGATGGTACAATTGGAAGATGGATCATAATCGAAAAATTTACGAATTGCGAATAATGTGTATGGATGCGAATTTGATCAATGAGAATCATGGTATGGAAATAAAATGTGGCTATTGGCTTTATTAATTTTGGTGGTATGAATAATAGTGGACTTGAAAGGGAACTCTGGATTCGATGGAAAATGGGATATAACTATGTAGGAATACTTCGAGAAATTTTTAGATCGGTTGTGAAAAATTATTCGAGTTAGAATTTAGTAACATGCATTGGGTTATAAGTTGGTTGGAGAATTGAATAAGTGAATTGCGGCTATACGAGATGCTCTAAGGAATTGATGTTGTTCGAAAATAAAGTTATACTTGTAGCTCATTCGTTTTCTCTATCACTGAACTTGGCTGAAGTACATATATTTCTGGGACACCTAAAATATGTGTATAATTCCAACTAAGTGGTACGCTGAATTCAAACGAAGCCACGAGAGGGAATTATCATGTGCTAAAAAAATTGCACGAGTGTTGGAGGAAAGAACAAGGATGGTAAACTATTTTGAATCGAATTGGGATACTATGGCGAGATGGTACATCATTTGGAATCAATCGAGATATATAAAGAAAAGTCAAATAGTGCAAGTTGATCATTGGAAAGTTTCATAATTCGGTTGAAATTTGGGGATGAGTTTTGTTTTAAGTTTCGAGGGCGAAACTTTTTTGAGTGGTATATATTATAGTGCCCCGACCTGCAAGATGCCTTATGATGGATGTTTGGTTCGATGAAGCCTTGTTGGACATGGAAATATGCGAAGGATCGTTCGGAAGGCTATGCGATCATGGCGGAGTCGTCTTATAAATGTGAGTAGTATTGACCTCTTCAAAGATCCTTTAACTTCACGTTTAAAAAAAGGATTGTATGCTATGTTGTTCGTTGAGTTGCTGAATAACACTTTGCATGAAAGTCGGAAAGATATTGAAAGATAATTAATCACATGACCCAAAAGTTGTTGCGTATCATTTTCATGAATTGTATGCTTGCGTGCTTTGCAATAAAATACTTGACATGTGAAGGAAAAGTCCTAAATACTTTGGCGATGAGTATATCGAGCCTTAGCTCGATGAATAGATGGTAATACAGATAATAAAACCCAAGAACTAGACAGTGAGTATGCTTGAATTACGTCTGAATAAACGTGTAACCCCTATTTTCAAAAATTTAATAAATGAAAAATAATTCCAAATTTGCCCCAAATTAATTCCATTAGGTCCTAAATATTTTTCTATTAATTTTAGAATTTTTCTGCGATTTGTTTAGGGTCGTTTGGACGTCATTTGAATTTTTTGTAATTAAATAACTGCTACCGTAAAAGCTACATTTCTCCCCGTTTTGGCAAAACGGTAAAAATCTAACCCTAGGGCTGAATTAGTAATTAATCATGGTTAGTTTGCCTTAATAAATTATTTCTATAAATAGACACCATTCCCAAAGAAGAAAATCCCAATTTCAAAATCAATTTTAAATTGAATCCTCAAATTAATTCATTTTTTTATTCTCCTGTTACTGTTACTATTCTGTTCTGTCCGGCGATCGACGGCGACGAACTCCGGTGACCCCCTCCCCCCCATTCTCGGCCATTTGACCTCGTCGTCGACCAAGGAAGCCACCAACGTGTCGAGAATGGCGAGGCCGACCCGAAGAACACACCCGCCGCCGCCGCCGACCATCGCAGCACCACCGCCGTAGCCCGCCCGAACGGCCACGTATGTAACTCCTCCATTTCTTCATCCTTCGTCGATTTTTTTGACACATACTTGTTCGTCTCGACGAGACGAACAAATCGCCCCCACTCTCGACTCGTCTCGACGTCTATACGTTGAATAATACCTAACCCTAGTTTTAGACACTCGGATACGGGACAAAATTGTGTCGTGGTGACACGTAGTTGTAACCAACGTGTCGAGAATGACACGACGATCACAACAGTACCCCTTGACACAAGAGTTCGTGTCTGGAAACCCCCGACAGGAACTGGACACATTTCGAAGAGTTCTTTCTTAAAGTGTTTATATAATATATATATATATATATATATATATATATATATATATATATATATATATATATATATATATATATATATATATATATAAATTCAATCAATGATAAAATATTATCTATAAAGCATTTAATTCTTTTTTGTGTTTTTGGTAAACACATCATACTATATTATAATTATATTTCTAATATTGCAATTTCTATTCTGTCATTTAATTTTCGTCATTTAAATTCATGTCAATATAAATACAATGCCTATACTGTAATATGTATTTGAAATTATGTCATTTAATTATGTCATTTAAATTATGTCATTATAAATACAGTTCATATACTGTAATATATAAATAAATACAGTACCTATACTGTAATACGTATTTATAAATACAGTGCCTATACTGTAATATGTATGCTTTCAATTTTCTGTAATTTAAATTCCATGTATGTAAATTCCGTATTTATTTACGATTTTACGTACTTTGTACAAACGACCACTCTGAGTCCAAGCCTAGCATGGATTGATCGAACTTAGGTGAGCCTACAGATATTCGGGGTCTAGTCGAGTCATGCTGGACTTGATTCACGGCTTCGGGTCCCGTATCTGGACTTCGGTTCAATTTCAAATACGCGGACAAATACATTAAATAATTATTTATTTAATTTCAGAATCTGTGATTTATGAACTTTGAATTTTCAGACAACTATTTAATGCTGAATAAATTCTAGAAAAATTACTATAAAATACTATATTAATTAATCTAATTTAATATAGTTTTTCTATGATTTACTTTACTGTTTTGACACTGTTTAAAAATACTAAACCAGAACTCATTTTCAATGCACACTTGTATTCTAATTTTTAATAAACACTTACACTGGATCTTAAATTCCAGAAAATTTTATATTAAATTACTATAATTAACAAGGATCAATTTGGTATATTATTACATATAAAGTAAGACTGTATAACTATCTTAATAATTATTGGAACATAATGTACAGTCTGATTAATTAATAAATTAATATTGACTTGTGTGTTTTTGGGATATTTTAGTATCGGAACCTTATCCTACCATAGTGTAGAGACCTACTTGTTAGTCTAGATATTGTAACACCTCACTTTGGACTACTAGAGCTTCACATAGCTAGTATCCTATTAGGAGCCGTGTCACAACACTAGTGTAATCTTAATCATAACTTAGAGGTTGAGTTGTATATCATTTTGACAGGACACCGGACATCTGTACCTTCATATTCTTATTCTTGCTTTGCTCGAGGCAAGTACGCCTACAAACTTATTTACTGCATATGATAATAAACTATGAATGAGCCATGTTAAAATACTGCTTTATGGAAACTGCAAAGTCATATCATTAAATACTTTATACGGATTCTCAGTATCTTCACATGCTTAGAAGAGATTTTACATGATCTCACATGATGGTTACTGGGACATGGGGGAAACTGATAGTTGAGTACGTGATCATGCCCTTATTTGTACGTACGTACCGAGCAAGGTCGCATTGTATATGCATACCTTGTCGTAGGCTTTATCCCGTATTTTTGTACGGATGTACACCTATGCTTGTTACTTGTACGTATGTACATTTCAGATTTATGGCTTATACACCGGTACATTCTATACCTATTGACCGATCACGTACCTGCTCCAGTTTTAAACTATATATATGCATGTGTCGCCATGACAAATGTATCTTTGCCATGATAGTTGTGATTTTACATGATAGATTGTGCCATGTCAGGATTACAGTCATTTCATCTCTTACCATGTCATTATCAGTATTATATGTTTGTAGTACAAGTACTTGCTTCCGTCCTGACAGGATAACGTTGTAGGTGTACTTTTCGAGGTAGAAATATTATGTGATACATATTATGGCACTGCATTTGAGGACCTGGCCTATGCTCCAGAAGAGGCCCCAGCGGGAAATCTTGCTTAGATATCTTTTATATGTTTTGAGACTTAGACTTTGGTTTGAACTTATATTTAGATACTGGACTTTGTCTCCAGTCTCATACATTTGAAGTGTAATAACTTTTAGCACTTGTTACTTTCGTTAATAGAAGCTGTGTTGTGATAAAATCTTATTTGGCTTAATGTTAGCACACTTAGTATCATTCATGTATAAACTCTTAGAACAGCTTACTACGCTTTTACCAAGCGTAGGCTGGACATGGCTCGGCGCGACCCAACAATTTGGGTAACGGGTCGTGACATGTTTTTAGTGATGGTCCATGCAGGTCTTTGACTAAGTTATTTGGTTACGTTATTGTACCAAGCATGCCTGCAATTAGGAACTTAAGATAACTAGATAACACCAGGAATAATATTTAGAACACCTAGAGGATTACTAGGATTGTAACATAGGAAAACTTATCACAGCATAGGCCCGTTAATCATAATTAGATTTTGTTTATGATTGTTTGCTTAAATTCCTTATAGTCTCCTTGTCTTCCAATAGATGGTTATCACCCGTTCCTCCCAGTTCATCACCTCTGATGACGGTGCGCACCTTCTACTCTACCCACGGACCCGATGGCAGTCACTGTAGCACTTCCACCACCTCCACCTATGCACCCTACCATGCCTCCCTACGCCACTATCCTCCAGACTCATATTCCACCTCCTACCCAGCAGACCCAGATACCTCCACCACCTCCTGTTCAGCAGACCGCAATACCACCACCTCCTCCTCCCACACCACACCTCCAGTCAGCCCAGGTGTTACCACCCCCACCTACCATCATAACAGCCCAGTCTTCTGTCACTCTCGACGGAAACCAGCTTCTTGCATTACTTCAGGGGTTTCTGACAACCCAGCAGGAGCAGTCTGCCCTCATTCGCCAAAGCATGGAGCGCCCTGCAGAGCGAACTTTGACCACACCACCGGCAGCACCACAACAGAGGGTTGGAGCATCAAGGACTTCATGGGATTGAACCCCAAGGAGTTTAGAGGGACCGAGGGCATTGTAGTTGCAGACGACTGGCTTGACTCGGTAGAGAGAAAGCTCCTCGGAGCTAGACTGCCTGGTGACCTCCAGGTCGAGGTAGTGGGGTTCCTGCTGATAGACTTAGCAGGGATCTGGTTCAGGAATGAGCCAATGTTTGCGAGGGGCAGAGGGACCTGGGAGCAGTTTAAGACCCAGTTCAAGAAGAAGTTCTTTTCGACTACCGCCAGAGTTGCCATAGGGTTGCAGTTTCAGAACCTGCAGCAGGGGAACCGCTCGGCAGACGAGTATGCTAGAGAATTCAGCCGGTTGAGCCGTTTTGCCCCTTGCCTAGTAGCAGATCCTGAGGAGATGGCACGCAGATTCTGCCATGGCCTGATCCCGGACATCGGCATACTATTGGTGGCAAACGGGACTACCGACTACTACCAGATTCTCAAGCTAGCCCGAGGTATAGAGGAACGCCTTCAGTCTTACAAGAGGCCAGCTACCGGACACCATGACGGGCCGTCCAAGCGCCAGGCTTTCCAGCCGAAGGCACCTGCTCAGCATCAGCAAGCTTATCGTTCTCCAGCACAGCATCAGCATCAGCACCATCAGGCACCACTTGCTAGAGCTCCAGGGCAGCAGCAGCAGAGGAGTGTCACATGCTCGTTCTGTAAGAGGCCAGGCCATGACTCTACCATCTGCAGGAAGAGGCTAAAAAAGTGCCTTATTTGTGGGTCTTCCACCCATCAGCTTCGGGATTGTCCAGCAGCGAGGACACCAGGTACTCGACCACCTGTTAGAGAACTACCGCTCCCGACTCAGCAGCAGAGGTTCGGACAGCACCAGCAACAGCAGAGAGGGCCCCAGGGGAGAGCCTACGCTCTTGCCATGGAGCCAGCAGAGCCGGAGCAGGGCCCAGAGCCAGAGCCGAATTATTTGGCCGATGTTATCACAGGTCAAATTTATTTACATACTTTTCCCGCCATGTGCTTGTTTGATTCTGGTGCTTCTCATAGTTTCATGTCATTAGAATTTTTGCAAAAACATCATTTAGTAGCCACACCCACCGAAGGAGTGAGTAGAGTGATGACAGGGGGCAGGCCGGTACCCATTAGATCTATTTATAGATGCTCGATCACTGTAGCCGGAAGGAAATTTCGGGGACGCTTCTTTGTGATGCCACTTCCCGGATACGACATAGTATTGGGAATTGATTGGCTTAGCTACGCTCATGCAGTTATAGATTGTCATGAGGGTAGTATTCAGTTTAGTCCCCTGGGAGCAGCACCATTCAGCATCGAGAGATCCGGGCCAGAGATCAGCTTAGAGATGAGCTATAGTGCCGCAGTTGGAGAGCAAGCACCGTCGTACCCCATTGTAGGGGAGTTTATGGATGTGTTCCATGAGGATCTTCCACCCGACAGAGACGTGGAATTCACTATCGACTTGGTACCGGGCTCATCACCAGTGTCCCGAGCTTGCTATAGGGTGAACCCCAAGGAGGTCATAGAGATAAAGGAGCAGATTGACGACCTGTTGAGCAAGGGTTTCATTCGATCCAGCACTTCACCATGGGGAGCACCAGTGCTCTTTGTGCCGAAGAAGGATGGTACGGTTCGGTTGTGCATTGACTACCGGGCGTTGAACTCTATTACCATCAAGAACAGATATCCGTTGCCTCGGATAGATGATCTGTTCGACCAGTTGAGTGGAGCGAAGGTATTCTCCAGGATAGACTTGAGGTCAGGCTACCACCAGGTGAAGGTCATAGCTGAAGACATCCAGAAGACTGCTTTCAACACCAAGTATGGACAATACGAGTTTTTGGTGATGCCATTTGGCCTTACAAATACGCCAGCTGTCTTCATGAACTTGATGAACAAGATATTTCACCAATATCTTGATAAATTCGTCATGGTGTTCATCGACGATATCTTGATATACTCGAAGACGCCAGAGGAGCACGAGAAGCACTTACGGACAGTTCTCGGGATTCTGCAGAAGGAGAGGCTGTATGCAAAGCTGTCGAAGTGCAAGTTCTTTCTTGACTGAGTGGAGTTTCTCGGTCATGTGGTTACTGGAGATGGTATCTCAGTGGACCCCAAGAAGATTGCTGCCATTGAGAGGTGGAAGGCTCCGGCATCAGTAGCAGAGATCGATAGTTTCTTGGGCTTAGCAGGCTATTACAAGAAGTTTGTCCAAGACTTTGCCAGGATAGCCGAGCCCATGACGAAGCTGACACGAAAGGACGCGGAGTACATCTGGATGGAGGCATGCCAGACAGAATTTGACGAGCTGAAGAGAAGACTGACGACTGCACCGATTCTTGTACTACCATCAGGACAAGGAGGCTTCACTATTTACAGCAACGCTTCAGGAAAGGGGCTAGGATGCGTTCTACAGCAGCATGAGAAAGTAATTGCCTATGCATCTAGGCAAATGCGGACTCTTGAGCGGAACTGTCCTACTCACGACTTCGAGTTAGCTGCAGTGATTTTTGCTCTCAAATTGTGGAAGCATTATCTGTACGGAGAGCGAGTGGAGATCTTTACAGACCACAAGAGCTTGAAGTATGTATTCACGCAGAAGGAGCTGAACATGAGACATCATAGATGGTTGGAGTTGATGAAGGAATTCGACATTGATCTGCAGTACCATCCCGGGAAGGTGAATGTAGTAGCGGATGCGCTGAGCAGGCATCTGATGGCATGGTACATGAGAATGGACCGACATTTACGGGAGGATCTAGAGAAGCTTGGTATCGAGATGATTCTACCAGGAGCTGAGATGTACATGATGGCGCTGGATATTCTGTTGGGTCTGATAGATCAGATCAAGAAGACTCAGTTTACAGATGAGAGCCTCCGTCGACTTAGAGTTCAGGCTTTAGCTGGACTGCTTGATGACTTCACCCTTGCAGAGGATGGATCTTTGAGGCACGACAGTCGGTTATGTGTGCCGAAGGGCGAGCTGATTGAGGCAATCTTGCAGGAGGCACATCAGTCGCGATATTCTATTCACCCTGGTGCCAACAAGATGTACCGTGACTTGCGGGAGCATCTCTGGTGGCACGGAATGAAGAAGGATGTAGCACATTTTGTCTCGAGGTGCCTAGTGTTTCAGCAAGTAAAGACAGAGCAACAGAGACCAGCCGGTCTATTGCAGCCTTTACCCATTCCCGAGTGGAAATGGGAACACATTACTATGGACTTCGTTTCAGGGCTTCCTCATTCCCAAGGAGGGAATGATGCCATTTGGGTGATCGTCGACAGATTGACGAAGTGTGCTCACTTCATACCCTTCAAGGTGGGGCTGTCCACCGAGAAGTTGGCAGAGCTATATGTGCAGCAGATAGTTCGTTTGCAGAGAGTGCCAGTGAGCATTTTGTCAGATCGAGACAACAGATTCACATCCCACTACTGGCGGAGCTTGCATGAGGAGTTGGGCAGCCGACTCAAATTTAGCACGACGTACCACCCGCAGACTGACGGACAGTCGGAGAGGACGATCCAGATGCTCGAGGACATGCTGAGGACTTGCGTATTAGACTTTGGAGGATCATGGGAGAGTCATCTTCACTTGGTAGAGTTTTCAAACAACAACAGCTACCAAGCCAGCATCGGCATGTCACCTTTCGAGGCATTATATGGACGGCGATGCCGCACACCACTCTTTTGGGATGACGTCGGAGACAGAGTTATGCTCGGACCAGAGATGATCACTGAGGCGGCAGAGAAGGTCCGGATGATCAGAGACAGACTCAGAATTACTCAGGACAGGCAGAAGCACTGGACAAACGCTAGCCGCAGACCATTGGAGTTCGTCGATGGAGACATGGTGTTGGTGAAGATATCACCTACCAGAGGGACGATCCGATTCGGACGGGGGCAAGTTGAGCCCTAGGTACATTGGTCCATTCGAGATACTCGGCAAGATTGGAGAGGTTGCCTACAGAGTTGATCTACCACCCAACTTGGAGGGCGTTCACAATGTCTTCCACGTGTCTCAGCTGAGGAGATACGTTCCCAACCCCAGCCATGTACTGGATCATTCAGAGCTGGAGATCGGACCGAGCCTTGGAGTCGCAGAACAGCCCGTGGAGATATTAGACCGCAGGGAGAAGAGGCTGAGGAACAAGGTCATCCCCTTAGTCAGAGTAGCATGGAGCAGACACTCGCCAGGAGAGTCCACTTGGGAGCGGGAGTCGGACATGAGGAAGAAGTACCCTTATCTGTTCGATCCACCAGCTGAGAGAGAGAGTAGTTTTTTTCGCTTGTTACCTTGGGAATTTCGAGGACGAAATTTTTTAAGGAGGGAAGATTTGTAATCCCTATTTTCAAAAATTTTAATAAATGAAAAACAATTCCAAATTTGCCCCAAATTGATTCCATTAGGTCCTAAATATTTTTTTTATTAATTTTAGAATTTTTCTGCGATTTGTTTGGAGTCGTTTTGACGTCATTTGAATTTTTTGTAATTAAACAACTGCTATCGAAAAGCTGTATTTCTTCCCGTTTTGGCAAAACGGTAAAAATCTACTCCTAAGACTGAGTTAGTAATTAACCATGATTAGTTTGCCCTAATAAATTATTTCTATAAATAGACACCATTCCAAGGAAGAAAATCCCAATTTCAAAATCAATTTTAAATTGAATCCTCAAATTAATTCATTTTTTTATTTTCCTGTTACTGTTACTATTATGTTCTGTCCGGCGATCGACGGCGACGAACTCCGGTGAACCCCCCCCCCCCCCCCCCCCCATTCTCGGCCATTTGACCTCGTCGTCGACCAAGGAAGCCACCAACGTGTCGAGAACGTCGAGGCCGACCCGAAGAACACACCCGCCGCCGCCGCCGACCATCGCAGCGCCGCCGCCGTAGCCCGCCCGACCGGCCACGTTTGTAACTCCTCCATTTCTTCATCCTTCGTCGATTTTTTTGACACAAACATGTTCGTCTCGACGAGACGAACAAATCGCCCCCACTCTCGACTCGTCTCGACGTCTATACGTTGAATAATACCTAACCCTAGTTTTAGACGCTCGGACACGGGACAAATTTGTGTCGTGGTGACACGTAGTTGTAACCAACGTGTCGAGAATGACACGACGATCACAACAGTACCCCTCGACACGAAAGATCGTGTCTGGGAACCCCCGACACGAACTGGACACATTTCGAAGTGTTCGGAGCTTCAGGACACGGAGGAGATGACCGAACCCCCCCTTTTTCTTCATGTTATATACCAGAACCCTCCTCACTTGACAGCAGGCCGCTGCGGGCCTACTGGTTAGCGCAGCAGTTGTGCCCACGTGGGGAGCCCTTTGCTAGACCCGAGTTCGAGCCCCTTGTATGTTGGGTTAATTTTTTTAGTTCTTTCATACTGTATAATATATATATATATATATATATATATATATATTTTTTTTTTTTTTCAATTATTTTTTTATATAATGTATATAAAATTTCATACTGTGTAATACTGTTTAAAGCACTTTTTTGTATTTTGATAAATTATATATATATATATATATATATATATATATATATATATATATATATAATTCAATAAATGATAAAATATTATCAATAAAGCATTTAATTATTTTTTGTGTTTTTGGTAAACACACCATATTATATTATAATTATATTTCTAATATTGCAATTTCCATTCTTTCATTTAATTTTCGTCATTTAAATTCATGTCAATATATATACAGTGCCTATACTGTAATATGTATTTTAAATTCTGTTATTTAATTATGTCATTTAAATTATGTCATTATAAATACAGTGTCTATACTGTAATATATAAATAAATACAGTGCCTATACTATAATACGTATTGATAAATACAGTGCCTATACTGTAATATTTACGCTTTCAATTTTCTACAATTTAAATTCTATGTATTTAAATTCCGTATTTATTTACAATTTTACGTACTTTGTGCAAACGACCACTCTGAGTCCAAGCCTAGCATGGTTGATCGGACTTAGGTGAGCCTACACATATTCGGGGTCTAGTCGAGTCATGTTGGACTTGATTCACGGCTTCGGGTCCCGTATCTGGACTTCGGTTCAATTTCAAATACGCGGACAAATACATTAAATAATTATTTATTTAATTTCAGAATCTGTGATTTATGAACTTTGAATTTTCAGACAACTATTTAATGCTGAATAAATTCTAGAAAAATTACTATAAAATACTATGTTAATTAATCTAATTTAATATAGTTTTTCAATGATTTAATTTACTGTTTTGCACTGTTTAAAAGTAGTAAACCAGAATTTATTTTCAATGCACACTTGTATTCTGATTTTTAATAAATACTTACACTGGATCATAAATTCTAGAAAATTTATATTAAATTACTATAATTAACAAGGATCAATTTGGTATATTATTTCATATAAAATAAGACTTTATAGCTATCTTACTAATTATTGGAACATAATGTATAGTCTGATTAATTAATAAATTAATATTGACTTGTGTGTTTTTGTGTGTTTTTGGGATATTTTAGTATCGGGACCTTACCCTACCGTAGTGTAGAGACCTACTTGTTAGTCTAGATGTTGTAACACCTTACTTTGGACTACTAGAGCTTCACATAGCTAGTGTCATATTAGGAGCCGTGTCACAACACTAGTGTAATCTTAATCATAACTTAGAGGCTGAGTTGTATATCATTTTGACAGGACACCGGACATCTGTACCTTCATATTCTTATTCTTGCTTTACTCGAGGCAAGTACCCCTACAAACTTATTTACTGCATATGATAATGAACTATGAATGAGCCATGTTAAAATACTGCTTTATGGAAACTGCAAAGTCATATCATTACATGCTTTATACGGATTCTCAGTATCTTCACATGCTTAGAAGAGCTTTTACATGATCTCACATGATGGTTACTGGGACATGGGGAAACTGATAGTTGAGTACGTGATCATGCCCTTATTTGTACGTACGTACCGAGCAAGGTCGCATTGTATATGCATACCTTGTCGTAGGCTTTATTCCGCATTTTTGTACGGATGTACACCTATGCTTGTTACTTATACGTATGTATATTTTAGATTTATGGCTTGTACACCGGTACATTCTATACCTATTGACCGATCACGTACCTGCTCCAGTTTTAAACTATATATATGCATGTGTCGTCATAACAAATGTATCTTTGCCATGATAGTTGTGATTTTACATGATAGATTGTGCCATGTCAGGATTATAGTCATTTCATCTCTTACCATGTCATGATCAGTATTATATGTTTGTAGTACAAGTACTTGTTTTCGTCCTGACAGGATAACATTGTAGGTGTACTTTTCGAGGAGGAAATGCTATGTGATACATATTATGGCACTGCATTTGAGGACCTAGCCTATGCTCCAGAAGAGGCCCCAACGGAGAACCTTGCTTAGATATCATTTATGTGTTTTGAGACTTAGACTTTGGTTTGAACTTATATTTGAATACTGGACTTTGTCTCCAGTCTCATATATTTGAAGTGTAATAACTTTTAACACTTATTACTTTCGTTAATAGAAGCTGTGTTGTGATAAAATCTTATTTGGTTTAATGTTAGCACACTTAGTATCATTCATGTATAAACTCTTAGAACAGCTTACTACGCTTTTACTAAGCGTAGGCTGGATATGGCTCGGCCCGGCCCAACAATTTGGGTAACGGGTCGTGACAGAACGTATGCTAAAACAGTTGCTAAGTCCCAAGAATTGGGCGGTGAATGCATTGAATATCGGTTGAAAAGATGTGTGGTATCAAACATGTGGGAAAAGAATTTGGATAACAACATTCTATTATCCCGTCGCTGATGTAGAATGTTGATTACACCAAGACCCTGGAATGGGAAAGATGGCAATACGAATGAGAATGGTGGCTCAATTACTTAGTTTTCCTTATCATGCATTATATGTTTTTTCATAGATAAGGTGCATATATTTGTATGGTCATGGACAACTTGTTGACAAGGTAGTTCCTTGAACGGTAATCCGAGGCTACGGACCCGGTTCATCCTATGGGGAACAAGGATTATTGGTGCTGACATACTGGCATCGGTATACGTGACCTTCAGTGGGGCTAGCTACCCGCACTGTAAGAGGTGTCTTTATACCAGAAAGACGGTCCAAGATGGCGTGTCGCAATGATGTTTTATGCAAGCAGAGTAAGTTATTACTCAATTACCGGGATGGATGAGGACTGTTGGTAAGAAATCACTTGAACGGTGACAATTATGTTAAAATTATGATATTGTTCCTAATAATGTCATGTGTAGGCTGAGTAAGTATTATAAATGTATAGGGATTGGTACACGACCGTGGGTAAGAATCACCAAAGGGTGATACCATATTGCTTTACATTATGTTGGCTATAAGAATTGCATACTTTACTTTTTGTCGGCTATAAACATGAAATTGACCCTAAGGCAATGAGAAAGACTACTTGTAATAATGTTCTATAAAATGATTACTTAGTTTTGTCTTCTTAGGTGAGTTGGACCAGCACCGTTCGTCAGTACATTGATGATGTACTGACCCCGTTGTGGGCAATATTACAGGTGTTTTTGTATGGGAGAAATCGTTTGATCAGTGCTTGGCATCGATGATTCGGATGAGTGCGCAGAAGCTCTTCTGACAAGACGATATCTTCTGCTATACGGGACATAATATATGAAAAGTGTAACTCAGATGAACCAGTGAGATTGTAAGCAAAGTCGGCATGTTCGGTTGTAAAGCCTAATTAGCAAGTGTATATTCAGTTGGCTTTTCAAGAGTCTTGTAATTTGTTGTAAACTTTATATTCAGCTGCAAGTCTTGTAATCTATTACAATTATCAATAAAGAGATACATTTTTCATATCTTGTTGTGACTTCAATTTGTCTACTTAGTTTTGCCGTGCTGTCGTTATTTTCTGAAAAATACCAGGAACTGTAATAGTTTTGCTTGTACAAGTAAAATTTAGACTTGTACGACATCATGCCCAGTGGCTAGTTTTCAATCCTCTGGGATCGGAGCGTGACAGGTAGAGAGTGGACGGCCAAGATGGGCGGCTAAGGTCGGCTGGTAGAGAAGCTTCGAAAACTCCCTGGTCACTCCGCCGAGACGTGCAGGCGAGCTACTGCCGAAGGCGCGGTTGAACCTCGTGCTCGACGTTGAGTGATCTGTAGATGCGCTGAAGAATAAGGAATGAAAGAAGTAGATTGGGGACATGTGAGCTGCTAAAAAGGATTAGGTTGGTCCAATTTCATGGGCTTCCAATTCATGGGTGTAGAGGGTTTTTAATAGCTTAGTAAAACATGTGGGCCTGGCTTGGAATCAATGGACCATGCAATCCATTAGGAAATGAAGAGAAAAATAAACTACTAGTTGGGATGTCTTTGGCGAAATTAGGAAGAAAGGAATGTGGGTTGTGGCTTCTTTTTTTTCTTTTCTTTTAAAAGGTTTTAGTAAAACTATTTATGGTTATGGCTAAGCCAAAAAGTAAGAAATTATAGCAGATACATATATAATAAAGAATTACAAGAATGTCTAACTAATAAATAATTAATTAGAAAAATATAAGTCAAATAGGAACTTTTTTTATAAAATTGAAAATGGGGGTTACAAATCTATACACCTTAAAAAAAATTTGTCCTCAAAATTTCAAATGTCATGACTAAGAATAATTAAATACAGAATGACACGATTAATTAAATCAGTTAGGCACGATCGTAAACAGAATCGACATGGATTGGCACGATCAAAATGGTATGACCAAATCAAAATCTAAGCATGGTATTGGTATAGGATAGAAAACACTTAGGCACGTTGAAATATTGGAAATAATGAAAATATATCATGATCAGAACCTGATTTGGCATGATTAAGAATCGAATTCTAGTCATGATCATAAATCGTTTAAGCACGATCAATATTTAACCAGAGACATTTAGGCACGATAAACTTCTAGGCATGGTCAAAATTTCTAGGTAGACATGATAATATATAGGTATGATCAAGACACGATCTAAGTGTACAGTTGAAGTCTAAGTACGATCAGAATCCTTTAGGTAGGATCGATATATTGTCGCGATTAAAATTATTTTAAGCACGAGTGAAATATAAGCACGATCAAATGATCACAAAATAGGAAAAAAATCCAAATAATCACTACAAAAATTTTAGTCTTTAGCAGCGAAAAATTTTGTTGCTAAAGGTAACGAAATCGTTGCCAAAACCTTTAGCAACGAAAAACTATTGTTGCTGGACCGTTGTTTTAGGTACGTAATCTAAAGTATCAGCAACGAAATTTTGAAATCGTTGCTGAATCCTTATGTAACCCCATTTTTCCCAGAATTTGAGTTTAGAATAATTTATTATTTTTCAGAATAATTTTTAGATTTATTTTGGCTTTATTAAAACTTTTATTTGAATGATTATTTATTTGGACTATTTCATTTTAAATATTATGTTATTATCCATCCATTTCTTTATCCAATTGTGTTTAGCAGGCCAGGCCCAAGAAGCTGATTCCTTTAGACTTTATGTTAAGACCAATTTTGGTAGTCATAACCTTAACCCAGAGCTCAGAAGCCCCTGAGCCAAAGTCCATCTCTCTATTTCAACAAATATTCCTTAAGTCATGACCCAGCCACCTTTTTTTTTAGCAACTGCCAGAGCCCAAGCCATACTCTCCTATTAGTTTTTACAGCCACATTTTTGATCGAGCCCACCATGTGGTCAGTCCAACAAGCAAAGCTTTAAAATCCTTTAAACCGCAACCCAAAAGGAACTCAAGCCCTTAGAAGTTCTCCCAAACCGGTTTGAATCATCCCAGTGGCAGTACGAATCGGCCGGCCGCGGGAAGCTCGACTGTCGAGCGACCGTTCCAGAGTCTTCCCAAGGCTTCTCGCCACCGACCTCGCCGCGCCATTCCCACCATTCACCCTCCACCGACCTAGTTCGAGAAATCTCCACCGATCGATCATAACTGCCAACGGTCACCACCGCCTATAAATTGGACCCCTAGCCCTTCTTCATCATCCACCAAGAGCGGCGAAGCCCTGCCTCTCCGCCGACCTCCCTCCACTTCTCTTCTCTGTTCTCCTCGCTCCTCTTTCCTCTTCCCGATCGGGCGTTGACGAAGCTGCGGTGGCCGACGAACTGCTCGGCTGCGACGTGCGCAGTGTCACGGCTGTTCTTCTCCGGCGACCGGTGTCCGTTCCTCCGATTCTTTCTTCCGGCGAGCGGCAACGTTCGGTACCACTGTTCTCCGCCACAAAATTGGGGCCACATCCCTTGTCGAATGTTACATACCAGCGTAGATGACACTCAGGTCAGTGGTAGGAGAGTAGCAGTTATTTCCAGTATCAGTAGAGTATCAGTAAAGGAGGAAGGTATTTAGCAGTTAACCAAGTAGAGTAGCCATAACCATAGCCATTAACAGTAATTAAGCCTCCCAGCAATAGTGTCTGTCAGCTAATTAGTAGCATTGCAGTAGGAGTAGGATGCCAGCTAGCTACAACTTTCCAAGTGTGAGCCTTCCAGGTGGCAGCAAGATCTGCCATAGAACAAAAAGGGCATGATTGTCCTTGTGTAAATATCCTGAAGGAAGGAGAGAAGTAGGGTTTGCCTATAAAAGGCCAGATGTAAGAAAAGAGATCTTATCTTGAGAAATTAATGCAATAGTGAATCCATTCCACAAATGTGTTCCTTCTACTGAATATATTCTGTAGTTATTCTTCTTCTTATTGCAGATAGAGTAGCCGTTGGGATTAATGACTAATCCACCTCAAATCACTGTTGGGAACCCATCTTCAGGGAGGGGTCATACCAATTTGGTATCAGAGCCTCTCGAGGCCATCAGGGAATCCAGTCAGGAAGGGAGCTCGTCCACCCAGAGTCAGCCGCGAGATGCACCGGAGAACCGCCCACGACTGGTCGGAGAAGATCGATTCCTGTCCCTGGAAGGTACAGTTCTAGAACTGAGTAGTAGATTTGAGCAGTTCATGAATGAATTTTCCAGATCTAGGGAGAAGAATGCAGAAAACTCAACTGTCCCTGCACAGATGCAAATTAACTCTCCCAGAGCTTCTTCCCCACATCATGCGCCAACATTCTTGGCAACACCACCGCCTAACTACCCAATTTTTCCCCAATACCCCACACATTTGTTAAGCCCAACAGGGAACTCCAACCATTCTGTTGTAGCAAGCCACAATGTGCCACCTCTAGGCACTCGACCAAATTTTGTGACAGCTCCAGGTCAATGCCAAGGGCTGCCAACCCCAAATTTGCCTGTTCCTTTACAGATTGGAACCTACCAAGGAGGTCACCAAGGAGTTCCATCCCCAGTGAGACTTAAGGTTCCAGAGTATGATGGAGAGCAGGATGTAGAGGAATGGCTCCTCAGAGTGGGGCATTATTTCAACTTCTATAACATTGCAGAGTGGGACAAGGTGAGGATCTGCTCAGTGCAGTTAAAGGGAACTGCTGCCTATTGGTTTGACTGGCTACTCAAAGTCAGAGGGGGAACAGTAGGGTGGAAGGACTTTTGCCACTCCATTAGGGTGCAATATGGCCCCTCCCAATTCACAGACCACACCATAGATCTCAAGTTATTGCGCCAGGAAGGAACAGTGCAAGAGTATACCTTGCAATTTCAGAAGGTATCCAAAAGAATTACTGGGCTACCTGAGACCAGTCTAGTGAGCCACTTTATAGGGGGCCTCAAAGATGAAATCAAGTATGAAGTCTTAGTAGCTCGACCAGTGAATCTCTCTGCAGCTATACAGGTTGCTAAATTGTATGAAGCCAAGCTCTTAGCCATCAAGAAGAGCCACAAAAACACCGTTTATTCAGTCAAGAACACAAGTATAACCCCCCCTAATCCTAATTCAGAGCCTGTGAAGAAGACTGGTAACTTTGGGGGGAATCATCATACTATATCTCCCTCAGAGATAATCAGAAGGAAGAATTTAGGGTTATGCTTTATGTGTGATGAGAAGTGGGCCAGAGGGCACAAATGTAAGGAGAAGAAGTTGTTCATGCTATTGGCAGAAGAGGACAGCCCTGAGTTGGATCCCCAGATAGAAGCAACACAAGAGGTCGATGCCCCAGAGGATCCTGTTCAGAGTTTGTATGAAATTTCCCTACAAGCCTTGTCTGGGAATTTAAACTCCTCCACCATGAGATTAAGGGGAACTGTGCAGCACAAACCAGTGATGATCTTAGTGGATTCTGGCTCCACCCACAGCTTCATCGATGCCAGCTTTAGTAGGAGGTTGGGACTGACAGTGCAAGACAAGCAAACCTTTGAAGTTCAGGTTGCCAATGGGGAGAAGATAACCAGCCAAGGGTCATGCAAGGGGGTTGTAATAGAGTGTCAGGGAAAGAAAATAGTGACTGACCTAATATCCTTACCAATTGCTGGTTGTCAGGTTGTGCTAGGTGCCAACTGGCTTAGCACCCTGGGGGACATAATATGGAACTTCAAAGAGCTCACTATGAAGTATCTGAAGGATGGGACAGAGCAGCAGTTTAAAGGGGTGCAGGATTCTAGCTCTCAACTTAAGGAGCTGGATAACAAAGACCTAAGACAGAGGGGACAAATGTATATCATTCAGTTGTGTTCCATTGAGATGGTCAAAGGAGTTTGTCAAGACCAAGGAGAAGAGGAGGGAGCCCTTGCTGAGTTACTGCAGAAGTATTCACTTCTGTTTGAAGAGCCTAGGGGCCTACCTCCTAGGAGAGAGTATGATCATCACATACCCCTATTACCTGATGCAGTGCCCATTTGTAGCAGACCTTACAGGCAGCCATACATCCACAAGAATGAAATAGAGAGGCAAGTGCAAGAAATGCTAAACACAGGCATCATCAGACCAAGCGATAGCTCCTATTCCTCCCCAGTCATACTGGTTAAGAAAAGTGAAGGAACTTAGAGGATGTGTGTTGACTATAGAGGACTCAACCAACAGACTGTGAAGGATAAATTTCCCATACCCTTTATTGAAGAGCTTTTTGATGAACTTCATGGGTCCAAATTCTTCTCTATGCTGGACTTACGGGCTGGTTATCACCAGGTGAGGATGGCAGAGCAGGATGTGCACAAGACAGCCTTCAGAACACATGAAGGACACTACGAATTTATGGTAATGCCCTTTGGCCTCACTAATGCACCCTCTACTTTCCAGGCACTCATGAATTCAATCTTCAAGAGATATCTTAGAAAATTTGTTTTGGTCTTCTTTGATGACATACTGGTGTATAGTCCAGACTTGACAAGTCACTGCCAACATTTAGAGTTGGTGTTTCAGTTACTGGCAGATAATCAGCTAAGGCTCAAGAGGACCAAGTGTTGTTTTGGGCAAAGGCAAGTGGGATACTTAGGCCACATCATTTCTGAAAAAGGAGTGGAGGTGGATCAAGACAAGGTCAGGTCGGTCTTGGAGTGGCCTGTCCCAAAGACCACAAAGGAGCTCAGGGGGTTCCTAGGACTCACAGGGTACTATAGGAGGTTTGTCCAAGGATATGGAGCCATAGCAGGACCTCTTACTAGTCTACTTAAGAAGGACTCTTTCCAGTGGAGTGATAAGGCTCAACAGGCCTTCGAAGAGCTCAAGGTCAAGCTGACACAACCTCCAGTCTTGGCCATGCCTGATTTCAATGAACCTTTCACCCTGGAATGTGATGCATCAGGGAGAGGGATTGGGGCAGTCCTAATGCAGAGAAGAAGACCAATAGCCTACCTAAGCCAGCATTTGAAGGGGAGGGCTTCTATGCTTTCAACCTATGAGAGGGAGATGTTGGCCATTCTCTTGGCTGTCAAAAAGTGGTCACAGTACCTATGGGGAAGGCAATTCATTATTAAAACTGACCACAAGCCCCTAAAGCACATGTTGGAGCAAAGACTACACACTGAGGCCCAATGCAAGTGGGTGATGAAGCTATATGGATACAATTATATAGTGGAATATAAGAAAGGGCAAGAAAATAGAGCTGCAGACAGCTTATCTAGAAGGGGAGAAGTGCAACTACAGGCTATTACTGCTGTTCAACCAGGGTGGCTGCAACAATTCATGGATCTAATGCAAGGCTCTATCTATTACCAAGAGCAACTGAGCAGATGGGAGCAAGGCCTTCTTGATGTCAGTAAGTATTCACTCAAAGATGGTTTACTGTTCTATAAAAACAGGCTGCTGGTAGATCCCATGTCAGAGTTTGTGACCCTCATGCTACAGGAGCACCATGATAGGCCTAATGCTGGACATTCAGGGTTCCAAAAAACTCTCCATAGGCTCAGGAAAGTTTGTCACTGGAGGGGTATGAAGAGAGATGTTCAGGGTTATGTTAGAGCTTGTGCTATCTGCCAACAGAACAAAGGGGAAAATACCTCTCCTGCAGGGTTGCTACAGCCTCTCCCAATACCTGACAGGATCTGGGAAGACATCTCTATGGATTTTATAGAGGGGTTGCCACTTAGTCACCATAAGTCCACTATATTAGTGATTGTTGACAGACTCTCCAAGTATATACATCTAATTGCCCTTGCACATCCCTATACGGCAGCCACAGTAGCCCAAGTCTACCTGGAAGGGGTATTCAGATTGCATGGGATGCCCAAGACTATTGTCACTGACAGAGACCCTGTATTCACTAGTGCCTTCTGGAGAGAGTTCTTTAAACTGCAGGGGACCCAACTCAACTACAGTACATCCTACCACCCTCAAACAGATGGACAAACTGAAGTGACCAATAGATGTATTGAAGGATACTTAAGGTGCTTTTGTGGCCATCAACCAAGAGAGTGGACTAAGCACCTGCTTTGGGCAGAATATTGGTTCAATACCAATTGGCACTCTTCAACCAAGACCACCCCCTTTGAGGCTGTATATGGCAGACCCCCACCTGACCTTCTAACCTATGTTCCAAGGGTAGTACAGGACATGGGAGTGGCTGAAGCCTTGGTTCTAAGAGATAACTCCCTACAACTACTCAAAGACAACCTACAATTAGCTCAAGACAGGATGAGGAGGATGGCAGACCTGCACAGGACAGACAGGGAGTTTGCGGTTGGGGATTTGGTCTACTTGAAGCTTCAACCTTACAGACAAATCTCAGTTGCTCAAAGGAAGGTTCAAAAGCTTGCCCCTAAATATTTTGGCCCTTATCCAGTGATATCCAGGATTGGGTCAGTAGCCTACAAATTGGCATTGCCAGAAGGAGCTTCCATTCACCCAGTGTTTCATGTCTCCCAGTTGAAGAAGCATGTGAGCTCTAAAGTGGTGGTACAGGAGGGTATTCCTGAGCAGAGGGAGGAGTTATTGAGGGAGCCAAAGAGAATTCTGGACAGAAGAATGGTCCCTAGAAACAACAAGGCTGCAGTGGAGCTGCTAGTGCAATGGAAGAATGAAGGGGCAGAGGAGGCAACTTGGGTTCAGTATGAGCAGTTCATCAAGGTCTTTCCACATTTTGACCTTGAGGCAAGGTCAAGTTAAGGGGGAGGCAGTTGTTACATACCAGCGTAGATGACACTCAGGTCAGTGGTAGGAGAGTAGCAGTTATTTCCAGTATCAGTAGAGTATCAGTAAAGGAGGAAGGTATTTAGCAGTTAACCAAGTAGAGTAGCCATAACCATAGCCATTAACAGTAATTAAGCCTCCCAGCAATAGTGTCTGTCAGCTAATTAGTAGCATTACAGTAGGAGTAGGATGCCAGCTAGCTACAACTTTCCAAGTGTGAGCCTTCCAGGTGGCAGCAAGATCTGCCATAGAACAAAAAGGGCATGATTGTCCTTGTGTAAATATCCTGAAGGAAGGAGAGAAGTAGGGTTTGCCTATAAAAGGCCAGATGTAAGAAAAGAGATCTTATCTTGAGAAATTAATGTAATAGTGAATCTATTCCATAAATGTGTTCCTTCTACTGAATATATTCTGTAGTTATTCTTCTTCTTATTGCAGATAGAGTAGCCGTTGGGATTAATGACTAATCCACCTCAAATCACTGTTGGGAACCCATCTTCAGGGAGGGGTCATACCATCGAACGATCCATAAGGTGAGTTCTTATCCCTTCTTCCCTCGTTAATTCTCATGGATTGTCCACTCTTGGTGAATCGACACGACAGTATGATTTGTATAGTATCGATCGACCGTTCGTTGTGAATTCTCGATCGATCTGGAGTAGCCAATTGCATTTGGTATTTTTCTGATTTCTCGAGTCTTAATCTGTTCTTGAGGTGATTTCTGTTTCCTTTTGAGTTTATGAAATTAGATCACTTAGGGGAAACTTATTTTATGTACTTCTTGATTACGCTCATGTGCTGATCGATAAAATGACTCAACCAGGGTTGCCTTGCCGTTCTGGATACGGTAGCACCAGTATCGGACACGAGTGGACACCTAGCTTCCTTCAAGGCAATTTGCACAGGTATACCCTTGTTTATCGAATCTGTTTTGGGACGTATGGAATCCTTGGGACCTAGGGGACGGTTTGTGTCGAAAGTGGCACTAAGTCACAGTATTGGACACGAGTTGGTTTCAGACGATGCAAGGCTGGTATTGGAAGGGTGAGAGTATGGCAGACTTGAATGTTGGTAGTTGCAATCGTTTGAATAAAAAGTTACTGTTGTAGAGCCGCCAGTTAGGGCTGATTTGAAATATGTTAGTGATGTCGATTTATTGGATGGGCTCCAGTATTGGGCTGTAGGAATTAACAGGAAGGGTAAGAGAAAGGAATGGACATATTGTTTGGGTTTTCTTAATTAAGTCACTTGATTAAGTTCAGTTAGAGCATCCACAGTGGGAGAGATTTTAAGTGCTACATTTTAACTTTAGCCAAATTTTGTAGCACTTGAAGGCTACAATGAGCACTTGTTCATACTTGAAAATTGTTAGAAAGCTAAGAGACACTCCAGATTTGGAGTGTGTGCTAGCTCCACTACATTAATTTTTGGGTCCACCAATATTAACCAATTTTACCAAATAGGGAAGAAAAAAAAATATGGAGGATTTTTTTACCAAACATGGAAGAAAAATAAAAGAAAAAAAGATGGAAGATGTTAGTTTGGAGTATTTGTTTGGAGTGTACCATTGTGCGCCAATATCAAGGAGACATTCTAAAAGTAATAATTTATACATTTTTTTTTATAATTTTGAGTAGTGTTTGGAATGTCTCCACTGTGGATGCTCTTTGGTCAAGACTTTGGGATTTAGGAGAAATTGGAATAAAAGATTTGTGGAAATGAATATTTTGGTAAAAGCCTCGTATTGGAATTGTTGGTTGGGATAGAGACTTGGAAGTCTGATCATGATCAGTTAGTACTAAGCCTTTATAGGTTTTTGGTAGTTATTAGATTTCATTTTGAGATATCAAATAGGTGTAAGAGTTGATGATGAGATTTTGTATTATGACTAGGTTGGACAAAGGAGCATTTTTGGACAACTTGGAATTAAGGCAAGTACTCCATTTAAGCCTTTATAGGTTTTTGGTAGTTATTAGATTTCATTTTGAGATATCAAATAGGTGTAAGAGTTGATGATGAGATTTTGTATTATGACTAGGTTGGACAAAGGAGCATTTTTGGACAACTTGGAATTAAGGCAAGTACTCCATTTTTTGTTTCCAATATTAAATAAATGTAATTTACTTTCTTTCCTAAAAATAACATGATTCATATTACGACACGAAACATGACTCATGACTCTTGCAACGTATGATTGTTTACATGACTTGTTTGAATCCTGTTTCTGAAATATGAATTTAAGTAATCAAGTTTTGACATGAATTAAAGAATCAAGTCCTGAATCTTGCTTGATAAGAATTAAAGAAATCAAGTTTGGAATTTTGCTTGAGGTTCTGAATCATAGGAAAAAAAAGGGGAAAAACGATTAGATGTGTGGTCAAACCAGTCGTTTTTGAATCATAGTTTGACATACACCGCACGTATGTCCGAGCATGACCAGTCCGAACCTAAACCTTAGTCGGGCACATGTTGAAACAGTATTTCAAATCACTTAATTAGTAGCTATGCATCCTTAAATCATTGTCTGACTTAGTAACATGTTTATTTTGATTCTTACGGTTTCTTATATTGCAGATCGCATTCATACAGTATTCATGCATTTGTCTGGTTCAGTTTCTTTTTACTTTTCCTACTTTATTTATTTTTGTGTTACATTATGGGAGATGTACTTTGCCCATTTCCTGACTGGATCGTTGACTACCAGGTATTAACAGGATGACTTGAAGGACTCTTGGAAGATTTAGATTAGTATCATTCATGTACTCATTATTTATATATTATTTCGAGGCTTGGCCGGATTTGTCTCCGAGACGATATTTAATGTATACGTACTAAACAGATATAGGGTTTGGTATTGTGTGTGATTGCTTGTTTTTCGTTTACTAGTCTTGTGATTGAGCATAGATGATATCATATCACTTGAGAATTTTATAGGACTAGACAGCTGACTACCGTTGTCAACGATAGTGTAGGCTGGATGCGCTCACAATCCGTACACGATCATGCGGACGTGGGGCATGACACCTTACCTTTTAGTAACGTGACCAATTTTTCGTTGTTGTTTCCATGAATTAAAGGTGTTGTTGCTAAGGTTATATCTTTTGCAACACATGTTTGTCGTTGTTATATGGTACATTTAGTAACGACATTAATGCATTACCCAGTATAATTCTTTTGCAACATAAGGAACTCGTTGTTAGATGATTTTGTTTCCCATTGTTATTATGAATTTATCAACAACATTAATATGTTACCAAAATTCCCAAATATCTAATTTATTTGCTACATTCAAAAGTTGTTGCTATATGTTACATTTAGCAATAACATTAATCGTTGCCAAAAAAATATCAAAATTCTTCATAATATTTAGTAACGACTTATCATCGTTGTTAAAGATTTTTTTTCCCTCCTCATTCATGAACACAATAGTTTTGAATCATATATTCACGCAATAATTTAGAATTTCATTTGAAATATAAAAAACATAAAAAAAATCATAATAACATTTGATTGTTTTACAATCACATTCACCACCAGAATTAAATTTAAAAGAAAATGTGATAATATAATTAAAAGATTCTTGATTATACATGAAATAAAACATCTCTATAAGCACCTCCAAAAACCATTTACTCTAATAGGGTATTGTTGCCTTTATAAGCACTTTGCTCCATAAGTATCTGAAACATCTTCTCTAGACGAGTCGCATCTGTAGAAACGAAGTTGTAAAGCAAAATACTCTAGAGGGGGTGGTGAATAGAGTAGGCAGCAGAATATTGCTAATTAAAAACTTGTTAGCAGCAAGATCACGAAATTAAATCAATAATCACAAAATAATAACTGTAAAAGAAATGAGATCAGAAGGCAAATGCAAACGCAGCGATGTATACTGGTTTTTCTCTTGTGAGGACTAGTCCAGTCGGAAGAACTCTAGCTTCCAGTTGAATCCACTATTTGAAAATTTCGCAAGTTTTCATACGAAGTTCTTGCAACTTCTACAGACGCGAGCTTTGATACGAAGAACTCGACTAACTTCAATTTTGAAAAGTCTTTCTTCAATCAAGCCTCTGATTACAATTTCTCTGAAATCTTCTAGACCGCACCGTACCGACAAATTGACTAGAGAATTGTAACTGGCTTGGATTTGAAAATGAAAGTTTTTTAGAACTCTTTGGAAAGAAACGTAACTTAGAAGAGAATAGATGAAAGTGAATGGGTGATTTGAAATGATCAGAATTCTTCTCTATTTATAGTTTTTCCAAAGGCAGAACTCTGGCAGAATTCGGGCAGAATTCGAATTGAACTCTATGTAACAATCTGCAACTGAAGGGAGACCAAGTTTTCAAACGTTTGAAAATCAAACGGTCACTAACCGAACTCGGGCTGAGTTCTGTCAGGGTTGGTCAGGGTTTTTTAAAAGTGATTTTTGGGCTTTTTAAAATCGTTCTGAAGCTTTTGTAAATAAGGGATATTTTTTAAAAATATAGGTCATTTTTAAAAATGATTTTGGATAGCCTATTTGCCTGTACGACTCAGTAAACGATGTATTCCTAGACTCAATAAAAGTAAACATTACATTGCATAAAGAAATACAGACTCGAGTGGCAAACATAGCTTCGGTCTTGAACTGAGTAGATATCCGATCTTGATCAGTGTCCAAAACGTTATGAGTAAACATCTGACTAGCTCCGTATATCGAGACAGAGTTTGATCAATTATTAAAATCAGGTTTGACCATGGCCAATGGGCCAACAATCTTCCCCAATTTGATAATTGACAAACCTTGACGGATATAATATCTTTGGTATCTTTGATAAGACAAAAACGAATTTCGGTAAAAAAAATTGTTCCTGTAATCTTACAAGAAAAGATTAAGACTAATATCACAAAAAAATGTCATAAAAAGTTCTAAAACTAGCACAAAATAAAAGTATTGATACTAGTTTGAAATGTCGGAGCATTTCCAAGTAAACAAAGACAATAAACAGTCACAATAGTACGACAAACTAGACAAAAATGTCTAAATCACATCTCATCCTCCTCCTCCTCATCATCATCAGTAGTAGTAGTCCTAGCACGGCCACCATGTCCAAAAGGACCAGCTCCAGATGTGCCAGCTCTAGAGGTATGTGGAGTAGCACTCGAACCACGGTACCAATCATAAGCGTTTTCTGCCTGGAACATAGAATGGACCGCCTCATCCTCAATGTGGTAACCAGATACAGCAGGGTCTCTAGGAAGTGAACTGGAAGAATGACCCGTCTGAGCAAATCGGAGATCGGCAAACGAGTTGGCAATAGCCTGGAACCGAGTTACGTCACGGAACTCATGTTCCCTGGAAGTGTCAACAAAGAAAGTCTGCATATCCCAAAGGTGCTGATGGATACCCTCAAAAGTCATAGGGTAGGTCTGAGGAGGAACAAGGGTAGTAGGAGCAGGTGCAGGAGGTACAGAAGCAGCGGCAATGCTGCGACGAGAAAGCTGAAGATACTTGGACTCAGGATCCAGAGCGCAAGTGGATAAATCGATATCAAAATGCTGAAAGATTCGAGGGATAAGCATCACATGAGAGAGATTTCGGTCTCTTCTGTGACATCTTCCCATCATCTGGCTGATAGTCTTAGGGGCAGAAAAAGGAATCCCCTTAAGAATGTGAAAAGGACAGATAGCTCAAGTGTAGTGACATCATCTTTTGAAGTAGATTTCAGAAGAATAGTGGAATAGATGATGCGATGTAACTCGTAGTTAAACAAGTTCAAGTTATTGGCCTTAAACTTTTCAGGACGAGCACGTGCTGGCGCACAGAGCTCATTCTTGAAACTAACAAGAGTCTTGCCCTCAGAAAAGTCAAAGTCGGTGATGTGATCGAGTGGGGCACCTTCGTTTGGAATACCAAGAATTTTTGCTAGCAACACATCATCGAACTCAATATCGATCCCGCCAACACGATTTCTTGCGGTAAAAGTGTCTAACACGAAGTTATTATAAAATAGTCGAAGGGCATTAGTAGCTATAGGAAATTGTTGGGTAACGAGACGGTGTAACCCTAATGCCTCAAAACAAAGGACGATGATCTGTAAATACAGTCCATTTGATCGGAGCGCCTGTGCATATTGTACGCATGGCAAAGTCGGCATACCATAGCAAGGCTTGGTCATAAGTTTTGAAGTAAAACTCATCCGACATGCCGTCACCCGATTGGACCGGAGAAAAGAGGGAATCTGTATTCGGATCTGAAGATGATGGCTCTTCACTGGCATTAGTCTTCTTCCTCTTGGAAGGATTGAATCCCTTAGGCATTCTTTCCCAAAACTAGATAACCCTACGAAATTGAAAGTGGATGGAAGAAGGAGTTATACCTTCTGAAATTCAAGTATGTTGTAGAGGGATGAATTCTCCGCACAAATCCAAAGTTTAGATTGATTTCGCCACGTAGATTGGAAGCAACAAAGTGGAGAAGAACTAGGGGTTTGGGGGACTTCGGACGGCTGTTGCTGCTGTTTTGATGAAGTTTGGAAGAGATGAAGAGGAGGGGGCCTCAGATTCTAACTAAAAAGTATATAACACTAATAGAACTGTGGCCGAATTCGGACCGAACTCGAGCCGAATTCGCCTAGGGTTCTCATGAGTTTTTTTAAAAAAAACTTATGGGCCGCATCATTTTCATCAACTAATTTCAAATATTTAATTCAAAATTTAATAATTTTAAACTTCAAATAATATAATTAATATTATTTTATAAATTAACTTTCGTTACTCAGCGTCTGTTTCAGATTAGCTGTAGGAGTACTGTCCTAGCTAACGGGAGTTCACCGGGGAACAATTAAGTACCGCTTCGCTTCGACCGTATTCGTAGTGACAACCATACTCTTTGTATGCTTATCTCGAAAACAGTTATTGAGTATTGAAAAAAAATTAATAAAACAAAATTAATTAATATTATTGACATCTAAAATTCATAATTCTCGACGTAAATAATTGAAACGATCTTTCGCTAGAAATTTTGTGAAAATGTCAGCCAATTGATTCTGTGTGTCTATGTATACCAGGTCTATATCTCAATTTTGTTGATGATCTCTAAGAAAATAATGTCGAATCTCGATATGCTTAGTACGAGAATGACATACTGGATTCTTAGTCAAATTAATAGAACTAGTGTTATCACAGAAAATGGGTTTGTGTGTGAAATGTAATCCAAAGTCTTCTAAAGTTTGCTTCATCCACAAAATTTGTGCACAACAACGTCCTGCAGCGATATACTCTCAGTTGTTGATAATGTGACAGAATTTTGCTTCTTGCTAAACCAAGATACTAGGACTTTTTCTACGAAATGACATGTGCCGCTGGTACTTTTTCTATCTACTTTGCATCCAGCAAAATCAGTATCAGAATAACCGGTTAGGTCAAACGACGTGATTTTAGGATACCATAAGTCGACAGAAGAAGTGCCTCTAAGGTATTGGAAGATACGTTTAACTGCGCATAGATGTGATTCCTTAGGATTGGTTTGAAAACGTGCACACAAGCAAACACTAAACATAATATCAGGTCGAGTAGCTGTTAAGTACAGTAAGCTACCGATCATACCTCGATATTTACGTATGTCGACGAGTTTGTCTTGTTCATCAATATCAAGCTTGGTTGAAGTCGCCATTGGAGTGCTAAGTGGTTTGACTACTTCCAGGTCGAACTTCCTTAATAAATCTTTTGTGTACTTTGCTTTATTTATGAACGTCCCATTGTTGGTTTGTTTGATTTGTAGTCTGAGAAAGAATTTTAGCTCTCCCATCATGCTCATCTCAAACTCATTCTGCATACACTTTGAAAATTCTTGACAAAGAGATTCATCAGTGGATCTAAAAATAACATTACACCAAAATGGTCCTTTTGGAACGAAAAAATTATGTTCCAAATATTTTTTGGAACACCTTTATTCCGTGCCTATTTTTGGGCTGCCAAATTCTTGGAACGGAATAAAAGTGTTCTAAATGACGGTTATTGGAACGCTTTATATGTGTGCTAGTGTTGGAACGCCTATAAAGCATTCCTAATAAAGGGTTCCAATGGATGATTTTTGGAACACATTATATGTATGCAAGTCTTGGAACACAAAAAAAATGTTCCTAATAAGAAACGATTCAAATAAGTTTTGCATTAATACTGGAACGAATATAATGTGTTCCAATATTGGAATGGTAGAAATGTGTTCCTATCAATTGTCCAGATTCTTTAAAATACCATACCCATAATATGAATTTATATATAGATAAATAATTTTTAACCATCTTCAGATTTTATAAAACTAAAAGTGATTATAATATAAAAAAAGTAAACAAATGCCAATAGCATAAGTACACACAAAGTAGATATAGATAAATCTGCATGACTAATGAATTTCAAAATGTCTTACAGAATATTGTATTATGTTTCATACAATTTTACTAGACTACGATTCTAACAAAATGTCCTAGTGATGTGAAAATAATTTAAGATCTTTTCATCGTTCTCTTTCTTCCCCATAGCTAATTTCTCATCGCTTTGTGATCAAACTCTTTCATTGTTGGGATGGACATTGGGCCTGCAAAGTCGAAAGGTCAAAAAAAAATTAGTGGAGAAAAAAAAGTGTTACATAAATGCATAAACAAAACATAAGAATACAAAAATCGAGGAATGGCTTGGGTTATTGACTCCTGGGGAAGTATTACATAAATGGATCAACCAGTGATTAGTTAGCCATTTAATCCAATTAAAGTGGCTAAGTAATTGCAATAAACTGTTCAAATAATCCAAGTAACCGTCGTCATTGATGATAACCAAAATGATCAGTATCATGATGTAGCAAATTAGAGTAAAATTGTACAGAATTAAAGAAAATATAAGCTGGCACCATACTGTTATAAGAATGAAGTTTGGAGAACAATTTTCATGACAAATACCAACTGGAAATAGATGTCAAGTTCAATTCTATACACATGCAGGTCGATCAATCTTTAATGGACTTGATATAGGCATCGAATGCAGGAATCAAGCCACATGATTGGGCAAACTTGAATGAAGCTACATATGGTGAGCACATAGAGAGAATGCAATATTTTCAAGCCTGTAAATATGGCACATTTTATATTTTTTGACTTTGCAAAGCTACTTGTCTGATTGGACTTGTTGAGGTCTAATAATCATGTTTCTACAAGGTTTAACTAGTTCAGAAGCTGTATAAAAGTACCATTACATATAAGAATCCCAAAATTTAAAGGCTCATAATTTTCTGTACTCACTTCTAAGTTTCATCCGTATCGAAGAACTGAGTGAGGATTATTGGACTATACAAAATCTGTGACCAAGTTTCTAATTAATAGTATATTTCAAGGCTCAATATGCACCCAAAATACTCCTGGATTCATGCAATTTCAGGCTTCCTTAAACTTGTACTGTAGCTATCACAATATCAACGACCCCACCCAAAATAAATCTCAATATTCTCACAAAATCATCCTTTATAAATGAACCCAATACTCCAATACATAGAACATGCTATTTGAATAATTTAATTGTCTCATTTTCTTAAGCTAACAATAATATATCTTAAACCCTAACCTGAGTAGTGAGTCCATAAACAGTCTGTAATGAACTTTGGAAACTGTTGCTGTGTCCATGTGGTACTGGACACAAGTTCATGTGTTGTGACAACGCCTAATTGTTGGTACTTGGTTAATCTAACTATTAGTGTCGGTTCAACTCATCGGTCTAAGACGAGTTCAGACTTTGTAGAATTGAAATATATATATATATATATATATATATATATATATATATATATATATATATATATATATATATATATATATATATATATACATATTCTTTATGACTCAGGTGCAATGAAGTTGGGCATTTTATATATATATATATATATATATATATATATATATATATATATATATATATATATATATATATATATAAAGGAAGTTTTTCGGAGGTGCAAGAGGGACATAGGAGGATCAACACTTGCAACCCAAATAAAATGTTGACTTTCTTGGATCAGTATATCATTTTAGAAATATTAACTTCTACACTTTCTGGCCAAAAATGGAGTGCACCATTTTGAATCAATCCACAGAAAATACATTGCATTTTTAGATGCTACACAGATAAAAATGTGTATTAACCTATCACTGCAATGGGCAGTTGGTACATCCTTGTGATGTTTCACATGCATGGATAAACTGAACTTCAGAATGCATGAGTGTGTGCCTGTAGTTGCATAATATCTAAATTCTAATTGACGCTAAAATGTTCTCCTAAAAATATACATTTGGTATTGATATTAATTGCATAAATCATAATTATGGATATCATATATTGATGTAATAAACAATATGATTATATGATATTTCGTTATGAAAGTTGGCTGGGTCTTCCCCTTCATCCTTTTTATCCCAAAAAAAGGATAGGAGTATAATTAATCATAAGGAGAAGAAAGCAATAACGCACCTGTGCTGCCCAAGGTATAGGTATTCTTTCAGACCCATGAGGAGGAAATCCAGAACCATGAAGTAGATGAGCAAAAGTGGATCTTTCATCTTGGAGGCGACCACCAAAATCTCTCTGAAATGGAGGCAAGTTGGGGAACATTCTTGTGGGTGATGGTTCCCTGTTTCCCATGTATGGAACAAGTGGTGGCAATTGATCAACAAAAGCAGAGTGTCCAGCATGGCCCATAGCAGGAACGTTGTCATAGAATGAGAATCTTCAGCCTACCCGTTATCTGTAATAACGCCTCCTGAACTACTGTAGATCCACCAGTTACCTAGAGAGGAAAGAATAAAATGTCATGCTACTTCTTTGTCTACGAGTAAGGTCAAAATAGAAACACCTTCAAGAATACTGGAGAAGTAGCAGACAATAAAGCTACTAATGACAAAACCAATATTTTTCTCATACAAAGGGGTAGGAAGTTTAAAATGATAAAAGCGAACACCCTGCGATAAGGAATATATATATATATATATATATATATATATATATATATATATATATATATATCACACCTGAACCACTTCATAATTTTCTGGCAGATTTTTTGGTTTCTGATCTTTACTCAATACACGAATGTGAGCTCCACTTAGATTCCTCATTTCTGCTATTACAGCACCACCTTTACCAAGAAGACAACCAATTTGGTCGGCAGAGATAAGAAGCCTAGATAAAACAGTACTCTCTGCATCATCAGGTACAACCATCACAATCCTATGCTGCACACGCAAGACACCATCCTGTGCGGGAGATATTCGTTCACCCGGGAGCTAGAGGCAGTAACAAATATCATCAGGAAAGTAAATGGATTTTTACTAAACATTCAATATTATGACAATATGAGTTACATGTATATGTTGCAGAGCTTAAAGTTCCAATACATGAACGTGAAAAATTGTTCTTGGGAGTTCATATCTAAAAAAAGGACAACCAGCCAGTACCTACTAGCTCTAAGCCTCTAGCCTTATCTCTCTCTTCCTCCTTGTAGCCCAACATATAATCCCAATCCAGACACTTAAAAAAGATGCATTCCGTATGATTCGTGAAGATATAAGGCAATTATGCATGCACATTTAAAAAGAAAAAGAAAGTAACTTAGACAATTCAGTGATTTGAAACAGAAACAAGTGCCACTAGGAGACTGATTCACGTTTTTGCGATAGAATCAAAGAGGGGACACCAGAAAGACAGGAAAATAATGATGGGAGATATCAGGAAGCAGTCCCAAACTAACAATGGGATCATAGCAAGGAAAACATATAAATATTATTTCGATACATCCATGCGAGTCGAATGCCCATTTCATTGGTATAGAGCAAGATTAGCCCAGAGTTATGATTTTTAAATACAATATAAAGAGTGCTTCACACGAGACTTGAACCTGGGTGAACCTATTATCATGTTGAAGTATATGCCACTACACCAAACTTTAGAACTGTGTTGAGCATTCAGGTTTATAATTTACATTATTCCAATAATATAGAATGGATCATATCAGCTATCGATAATCAAACTACAGGAAGTCAATGTATCAATATGCCCAACTTCATTGTAGTCCTTATATGCACGAGGCACACCTCAGATGGGCATTCTTCATGGACAGTTCTATTACCAAAATAGTGAACGTTGATGTATCAATATGGACTGCACAACCTAAAACATGAATAACTCTTACAAGATGTCATATCGATATTTTTTTGCCGATCAGTGAGTACTCTTAGACTTATGCATCCTATGGTGAAAGCACCAGTCCTTTGCGCTAACTTAGACCACCCAATTGTTTAGAAGCTGCACTAGGTGCTTGCTTATGGAACCGCTCCACAAACCTCCTCAAGTTATCTAAGTTATCGGGACCTGGGTAGAGAACAAAAAATTAGGAAACAATTTTTTTGCACACATTTACAAGTTATGTATCATAACTCCTCACCACTACAAGCCAAATAAACTTCCAGGTTAGACTCATTACAGGTAAATAATGCTCGAAGATTAAAGAAACATAACTACGTGTCTTTTGTCATGTTTGACTCGTTACAGGTAAAACTTGAATGTTGAAAACATTATTCCTTGAGCATTGCTGGCTGTTAAATGCATCACCACATTAGTATCAATCAAATGAATACAATCAAGAATATGAGAAGCTTTCTTTGGTATGAGGCAATCAATTCAAAGATTGATCTTTACTGGTTTGCCATCATACAATATTGAACAATGCTATATAATATGTCATTTCAAACTAAATAAATCATTTGCATATAAAGTATGGTATAAGAATATGAATATATAAAGATGGTATCGAATAAAGTACCAATTTACCAGATATTTCACAAAATGCTTCAACCCAGCAAGAGGTAGAGTCATCCATCATATTTACATTGTATCCTATAGTCGAAAGTATTCATCTATTATAAGACCTACAAATATAATAATACAACATAAGAGAATGTCATACCAAAGAAAAATTAGCAGACGAGAATCAAAATAAGACGTAATTATGCAGATACTGAATTGATTTGAGCCAGAGGAAATAAGATGTAATTATGCAGAATCAAAATAAGGCGTAGTCAACAAATCATGTATACTCTCTTCAACTGGACTAAACATGGATTTGAGCCAGAGGGAAAAAAAAACCTCCTCCATTGTTATTCTTCTGAACCTGAAGGTCATCCAGATTGAAACCCTAATTTGATACTTGTAGCATATCCTCCTCTAGAAGTGGTTTCACATCCCTTTGCCATACAAATTCCTCCACATATATTCAATAAAAGCAAATTATATACCAAATATACAAATTTTAGCACTAAATTATTCCACCAAGTAGTGTAGATCAAGTACATGGTAAGAAAACCAGCAACCAAAAGAACCCAATAATTATAAAAATAATCAAGAAAGAAAGATCGATTTGGGGACCTAAGAAGAACTTCCCCATGATGCGAAGGATGCGACTGCTGGACCTGTCAAACCCCTGGAGACGGAAGACCTCCAGGTCGGATCTTCTTTGACACACTCGTGCCATTCCTCTTCCGACTCCAGGGCTCAGCGCTCCGAATCGAGGAGTAGCGAGCGACCGTGGTAATGGCACTGATGAGGGTGGTGGCGGCAGAGGCCCGGATCAGGATAGCTGCAAGGTGATGATGATAGTGGAAGCAAGGAGAGAGTAACCCTAGCTCGGGATGGTTGAGACATGAGGGACATGGCTAAGGATACCTTCTGCTTTGTTAAAAAAAACTATTATAGGAGGGGGAAACTATAGGAGGGAAAGTGAAACTAAAGGGGGAAAGTAAAATTTTGGTAAATAATATTTTTTTGTCAACTGGAACGGTATTAAAGCATACCTACATAAACAGTTTTTTCTTCTGAAAAGTAAAATAAAATATATTTGGAACGCTTTTCTAATCGGGAACAATTTTGTTCTGTTCCAGAACCTGGGTACGAAAATTAAGCGTTCCAGATTGAAAAATGCATAGTGTTCATAATTTGTCATTTTGGTGTAGTGTAATATCATCTACATAGATTTGAATCAAAAGAAGAATGCTATTCAAAGATTTTATAAAGAGTATAGTGTCAACCTTTCCCTTTAAAAAATCGTTGTCAAGTAAAAAAGAGCTTAGACGATCGTACCAAACACGAGGGGCTTGTTTCAAACCGTATAAGGCTTTCTTCAACTTGAAAACATAATCAGGATTTTTGAAATCAGTAAAACCTGAAGGTTGAGCTACATAAACTTCTTATTTTATAAAACCATTTAAAATGTGCTTTTAACATCCATTTGAAATCATGAAAACATGCAAATGCACATAACATGCGAATGGATTCTAATCTCGTAACTGGGGCATAAGTCTCATCGTAGTCGATACCTTCTTCTTGATTGTATCCTTAAGCTACGAGTCGAGCCTTATTACGAGTCACTAAACCATTCTCGTTCAGTTTGTTTCGGAATACCCAACGGGTGCCAATGACCGGATGATCAATGGGCTTGGGAACAAGTTCCCAAACTTGATTTTGTTCGAATTGGTTTATTCCTCTTGCATAGCATCTAACCAAAAATTATCACTACATGCTTCTTCAATGTTTTGGGTTCAAGCTGTGAGATAAAAGAAACACAGAAAGTTATATCTTTATTAGAGGAACGAGTACTTACACCCTTGGTATTCTCACAAATTACCAAGTCCTTTGGATGATCTGCCAAGAATCTCATCTCTTTTGGCATATCCTCAGGATTGTTGGTTCCGGCTTCTGGTTCTGTATGTGATTAGCTTGAAGACTCAGTTGGTGCTTGGTATGAAGGTTTTGCATCTTTATGTGAAGGTTTTAGAGTAGCTATACATGGTGTACTTACGTCTTCATTATCGTCATTGACTGAATGTTGATGTAGTTCATCAAACTTGACATTAATTGATTCTTCGATGATCATGGTTCTCTTATTGAAGACTCTATACCCTTTGCTCTTTGCCGCATAACCTAAAAAGATACCTTCATCGGCCTTTTCATCAAATTTACTCAGGTTGCCTTTAGTATTAAGAATAAAGTATTTACAACCAAATATCTTAAAATATGAAACAGTGGGTGTTCTATCAAACCATAACTCATAGGGAGTCTTCTTCGATATAGGTCGAATCAGAACCCTATTGAGAATATAGCACGCTGTATTGACAGTTTCAGCCCAAAAGTATCTAGGTACCCATTTCTTGTAGGGTCCTGACATGTTAGTCTTTGGTATTCATGCATAAACATTTAAATCTACTAACTTTCTGATTTTACATGCAGAGAATATATGACCAATGAGGCCACAATAATGACATTTTGCATGTTGAGCGTTGAAAGTTGTGTAAGGTGCATGATTGGTAGGTTTTGGTTTTCTAGTATAGAAAAATGCATGCCTATTAGTCTTCTTGGGCAGTGGTTTGGTATGGTTTGGTCTGACAGTGTTTGGTTTGGGTGTGTTCCGATGATTTGGTAATTGACACGTGTTAGAATATGAAGCAGCAACTTCAGGCCATTTTCCTAAACTAATTTCTAACTTTTTGGAGGTGTCATAAATCTAGTATAGTCAGATGTAAGTGTTTCCATTCTGACTTGTTCACACTGGAGACTCTTTCTCTCCTTAGATAGGTCTTCCTTTAGCTAGATGATAGTTTGGTCTTTTTTTCGGATAATAACATATTAATTAAATAAAGAAAAGCTACGCTACACAATACATGGTCACAGAGAAATAGAAAAAAAAACTGGGTTTATGCCCTTTACAAATTATTTACATAAATTAATTAATCCTAAGGCGAGCTCTGAGTGCCGCGAGCGGTCCAAACAGTAGGCCGAGGCCCTGCACCATAAATACTAAAAGCAATACCAGTTTTAAAATAAATTATAATTAAATTAAAAATTAAAGAGTCTCAGACTTGGTCGTACAATCTCATGTTGTGGCTTACGCCTCAACGTACATGTGACCCTGTATCGTTTACGTTTCGCCGAGGCTCATTCAACCGATATGGTCGTCGCCTAATTGGTGATACAAAATCCATAAAATCCAAAAAACAACAAAATCCAATCCCGAAATCATTTTGCAAAGACCGGTTTTCTTTGGAAAATAGGTTTTTATTCAAATTGCTAATTTTATAAGGAAATCCCTTTTTAAAAATATTTCCTAAAAATTCGGGCAGCATCTCCTCTGTAATTGGGACAACCCAATCCTGGGAGGATGCCAACCACAACACGATTAAATATCCCAAACCAGAGATCACTAATTACCAACCCAAAAATGAATATCCAACCCAAAGGCCAACCTCAGCACAATATATCCAAAATAGAAAATACGTCGCGACGTAACCGATACTCTACGTATCACCCAAAACGAACAATATTTCAAAATTCCGAATCCCGAAACGGGATCGGGACCGCGTCATCACAGACTAGCTACGGGGAGGGACACAGGGACACAAAATTATACCTCGGGTGCTCGGCTAGAGCTCTCAGATGTAAAATAGAAGAAAAATGAATTCCGCGGACTCGGGAAAATCCCAAAATACGCGAACAGCAAAGATCGGCCACGGGAATAGCGGATCTGGACCCATGAGATGCTGCGGACAGCGGATCGGGGCACTGGAACAACGGACGGAGCTCAGGGAGGCCGAGAGACGGTGGCTACGGTCGAGAAGCAGATCGAAAAAACCCGCGGGTCACTGGAAATGGGACGGGGCTCGCGGAGACGCGGCCACGTGGGAGCGGTGGCTCGGGTCGGGGCCGGGGCGAGCTGTGAGTGCGCGACGGAGGGCCGCACGGGCTGTCACCGGGTGGACGCGGGCTGGCGCGACGGCTCGGAGCCGGCACTGGGCGCGCGGACTGGGAGGAGGGTTGTGCTGGTCGGGTTCCTGCGGGACACGATGGGGAGAGCCGCTGGTGTAGCGGCTGGGCCAAGGTCAGCGCGGGGTGCGCCGGCGAGAGCTGGCCGCGAGGGGGTCGGCCGGAGGGCGGCCGATGGGAGGAGGCCCGGAGGTCGAGCGCCAGATGGATAAAGGAGTGCTGTGGAGGGATTGAAGAGAAATAATGGTGAACGGGTGTGTGCTGGTGAACAGATTGAAGAGAAATAATGGTGAACGGATTTAATAGGGATGATGTTTTTTTTATTAGAGAAGTAATGGTGATGGTGGTGTGTGCTGGTAGGGACTTTGGGAAATGGGTGAAGTGGTGGAGAGTTTTTAGAAAAAGTGTTGTGAAAACGTGGGGAGGAGAGTAATGGGTGGAGTGGAGGGAAAGGAGGAAACGTGGGAGAGGGGATCCGGGTGCAGTGGCTGATGGGGCTCGGGTAGATTTTAGGATTTGAAAAAAATATTTTTTTAAAAAAAAGTAATAGTAAAACTAATAAAATAATAACTATAATATTAAGGAACCTAGACTATGTTAGAAAATTCATGTGATTAACAAAATCCGAGGATGGGTTCAGAAAACGGGGTCTGGTTCGAGTTCGGAGTCGGTGTCCGGACTCGAAATTGGACTCCGGGCACGGGATCGAGGACAGGGCCACAATCAAAATCCAATGATTAATTTAAAAAATAATATTTTCCTAATCCGACTAATAATAATAATAATAATAATAATAATAATAATAATAATAATAATAATAATAATAATAATAATAATAATAATAATAATAAAACTCTAACTGGGAATCTAGGACTATGCTGACAAAACAAAATCGCAAAAATGCAATAATTCCAATTTATCCAAAAATTCCAGAAAAATTAGGTTGCGGGTTTTACAACTACAAATGCTCGAAGAGGCTGTACTCCTAGTTTAAATTGAAATTTTTGAATAACTCTTAAGCATCAATAGATAAGCTCAGATCAAATTCAAATAGTCTGAATTCCCCAAATTCTTTCCTTTGATCACATCCCTACCACCTATATATATATATATATATATATATATATATATATATATATATATATATATATATATATATATATATATACAACATGATTTGACTGTGTTCCCCTACAAACCCTAGCGAACCCCGTTATTCCTGTCACCAAGAGATCGACAGAGTATTGGAGTTGGAATTTGGTGTTGAATACAGGTACTCTTTTCACCTTCTCAATCATATGATGTTAATCTTGTACTTACACCTTAGATAGATGGGTAGGTGTTCGACGCTTTTCCTCAATAGATACACCGGGATTCAATTCTGACACAGGCTAGAAGGGGGTAATGTGGTTCGTGTGGTTAATTGGATAGGAAGGTACCTGTTCCCCTGTTTTGAGTTTCATATGCACATACACATCATGTCAGGGCCCTTTTGTCTTTTAGGTTTTGATACAAATTTACAACCTGGATTAGCATATCACCACAGAGATCTGTGTACCCAGGGTTGGGATGGCAGTTGTGAAGGCAACCATGCTGTGCATCTAGATACCAAGGAGTGGTGCATCAAGGAAATGGTACACTGGTGCAGGCCTATACCAGACTTAGCTGCCAGTCCTTCAGGAATACACAAACTCAGAGTTGACCTGGAAGCCAAGACCCCGACATAGAAAGCAAACCCCAGACCTAGTACAGGAATCTACCTGTAGACTTAATAAATTGGTACTTGTTAATATCACTGTGGTAACTAAGGCTATAAGAAATAGGTCGTACCAGAGCCTTGCTTTATCATAGGCTAACCTTGTGCTAGACAGGTACACTGCTCACCCATATTACCTGGAGTCAGGTTAGATAGGAAGACTTCAGGTAGCCTGACCTACTATTATATAGGTACTGATGCCTGATGCAATACCCTACCACCTAAGTGCTCAGTCAAATACTTGTAACAATATACACCTTCCAAGAGGAACCATCAACTGACATTCTAGGAGGAAATCCTAGTATTCGTAGGAACTAGTACCAGGAAAACCTGGTATCAGGTTAATACCAAGTATATGAGTGTTCCTAATAACTGTTGGGCAAAGGCAAGTTGGCCAGTAGAGAATTAACTCAAGGAATACTTTCACATAGTGTACCCAGGTTTGGGAAGACAACCAGGTGTGTATCCAAGATACCAAGGGTGGTGTATCAGGAAATAGGTACACAGGAGAGCAGGCCAGAGTACTATTAGGATGAGACTTTTTCTTGTGCCACAGATGCTAAGGGTGAGTGTTCCCTGATAGGTCAGATTAGGACTGACATATAAACCTTAGATTGACTAGGACATAAACCCCATGGTTGTCCATTGTATTAGGATAGGACACTGCTATCATGTACCTGCTACTGTTTGAGACTGACACACAGCCTTCGTACCCATGAGATCCTGACCTAGGAATTTCTCTTGTAACCAAGGGATGCTAATGTGTGGGACACATTGTATTCTCTGTGGCTGAGTATTGCAAGAGAGTTGTGGTGGGTTAAGGATTTGGGGTACAGACTTATTAAAGGGGAGATGAAATAGTATATACTAAGTTAACCATATTGGGCTTTTACCAGGGAGAACACTTAATGGCAATACTAGGCATAAGAAGAAGAGCAGGCTCAATAAGGCAGCACTCCCTGGACCCAGGAACCCATAGGGATTAGGTACCTACAGGTTTTAATGCCTGGGTGATAGGATGTAGACACTGGGATGCCTGAGTATTCCTGGTATAAGGCCTGAACTCAGAATGGGACTCTACGCTGTGTTGTGCCTATTCACAGATCAATTTCCCAATCTAGGTTGTGTTGGCCAGCATGGAAATAAACCAGGTAATGTGGTCACATTGATATTTAGGTTCTGTATCCAGAGTTTCAGGACAAGGGTGTGTACCATTCGACAACTAAGACAAGGAAGGCTGAGGACTGATGAGGGATAAACTCAAAATCTCTGTGCAACAGTGCAAACAGATTTATATCAAACCAGTCACTTATTTGGGTATTCAGTTCAATGAGAACTGAATTGAGGGTATCAGTTAAGAACTGATATGGCTGAAATGTATCCAGACTTGGGTGCTGAGAGAAAGGTTGGTTTATGCCAACCATTAAACACCATTTAACAGTATATTAAATATAGACATTGGACTATAGGAGCAACCCTTATTGGAGTTTTTCATAAACTGCCTATACTACCAGTTAATGCGGTTTATGAATATAGTTACTAATAAACAATGAAGGGGTATCCTAGGATGAGTCCACCAATAGGAAGTCATGTAGGTATGCCCTCAAGATATACAGTAAACCAGTTACATAGTACAAATTGGGTTTGGGCATTAGACAATATTGATCCTATTTAGATAGACTCATTGAATTATGATGTATTGATCCCATTGCTCTATAATTAGGTTTTGGGGATTTTGTTTCGGACCTCGACCCGTGTCAACAGCTCAGGACGCCAGGTGAGTACAGCTTATTGTCTGTTTTCAATATTGATTTTCACTATATCTCATTGATTGGTCATTGGTTATGTGAATTTTATTCTATTATAAAATATTTGAGTCGGGAACAAGGAGTACCAAAGATATGTGATTCGACCAAAGATATTGTTTATTTTCATGCAGCAGACCTCGTAGACATTGTTTATTTCATGTAGTGGAACTCGTAGACATTGTTTATTTTCATAAGTAGACCTCGTAGACATTGTTTAATTTCTGCAAGTAGACCTCGTAGACATTGTTTACTTTTCATGCAAGTAGACCTCGTAGACCTCGCGGTGTAGTGTCCCAGACTGATCACATATCAAAGATATTTCTAACAGTTGGGAAGGTATTTGTTTATTTATTTACTATTGATTTTCTGTCTTTTCTCACGACTTTACTGTTTATTTTCAAAACTCATGATTGATGTATAACCTTTATTTTATAGTCATTATCATATATTGGAACTGTATTCAGTAAATTGTACTCGTTCCATCCTGACTGGGTAACAAATATTTTTTAGGTGATTGCGAGGAGGTCGAGTGCCCTGGCCAGTATGGCCCATACATGGGGGATATAGTTGAGACATATTTTGCATATTAGGAGGAGTACGCAGCGTCTGATCCCGCTGCGTTCACTTAGTTTCTTTTAGCTAGAGCTGAGACTTTGTACTGGATATTGAGTTGATTTTGAGACATGTAGTGGAGTTTTTCATTTGACTTTAGTCATTATACATTTTATTTGGAGATGGATTATTTATTTCATTTTCTAGATGTGAGTTGTGATTTTGAGTTGTGGACTGTCCCATGTGAGAATTATATTTATTGTATAGATGTTCATCATATTGTTACAGCGTTCTACCGCCGACTCTGCAGCGTAGGTTGGGCGTATACACGGTTCATGCCCAAATATTGGGTGCGGGTCGTGACACAAAGACTGTGTCTGATAGTCCAAGGAGTAAGGCAGAGTTGCTATACTTTCCCGAGCCTCCACCGTCACCCCCCAGAATCAAAAAATTAAACAATTGTACTTAGATCGTTCCCTAGGATTTATTCTAGGCTTTCTTCTGTACAAGCGAGTTTGCAATCAAGTTCAATTCATCTGTAATTTTTGTGCTTGATATTTAATGGCAAACACAATGGCGACTCTGCTGGAGACTTCCTTCTCCTCAGATGAGAAGTTGGTGATGCAATCTAATGTGTCCAAGCTCGTCTCTACGCAGCAAATACTTGTGGTTCGTTTTGACCAACAAGCATTCAAAGAAATGTTTTCTGAAGGGAGTGCCAGCCCATCACAGAAGCGAGCCAATCCGAAGAGAACCCACAGGACATCGAAGCGCAAAACTGTTGCCCCTCGCCAGGTTCTCGAATAAGCTACTTCTGCGGCCCAAGACGGTGATCGAAGCTCTCCTGCGGCCTTGCTTCAGACCATAAAAAACCCTACTGTCCCCAAATTCAGCAGAGGAAAACACTATGATGATGAGCTTTTGGGGGCACAAGAAAAACCCATGCGGATGAAGAAGAGGCCGCATAAGAAAAATAGGCAGTCTGACTATGTGGCAGCTAACTCTGACCGCTGGCAGATGGCCTATGCGGCAGCCAACTCTGGCCGCAGGCAGATGGCCTATGCGACAACTAATCCTGGCCGCAGACAGGCTACCCCATGCGGCCCTGACAGAAGCTCTATTTTTGACCGTCTCTCATACGGACCCGAACCCATGCAACCCATTGAGAATGTGGAATGTTCCAATCTGGACTCTTCTTACTACGCACCTTCGGGTGCTAAGTCGAAGAAGTGCAGGACAGTACGGGCCCAACAAGTCAAGTCAACTGTCCAAGCTGCTGACCGTCAGCGGGCGTCGTTAACTATTATGCAGACTCCTAATAGAAAGTTGTACAGAACCACCAGCGTCCTGCCCTCAGGGACAAACGGACAGGGTGGGTCCCAAAAGTCTTCCAACTATGAGCGAGAGCAAGTGCTTTTACTAGCCTCGTATCAGGGAACAAACATGATACCTACGCACCCGTGTGCTCTGGATACCCGAGTCCACAAATTGGAAGCAAAGGTAGATCAATTTGCTATCGACTTGCGAGAGGTGATTACTCATAAACGCAAGGAGAGAGAAGTAACCTTGGCATGTGATGAGCCCTTTTCAGGACATCGTTGCACCAAAGTCATCATCAACTGTTGTGGCAACAAGACGACAGCACCTGAAGATCGGTAGTCTATTTTCCAACGATTGCACTAGCCAGCACCTGTCCGACAACAACTCGATCTAGGAGCTGAAGAGTTTCATTTTGCCTCCTGTAATTCTACTCGGAAGGTTCCTGTCGGCAAGGGAGGCAAGAAGATAGGCTCTTCCAGTTCGACAACCTCAGCCAGCACGGTAAGAAAACTCTCATCTGGAGGGTTGCCGCCGACGATCATAGGAGGTGTCTACCTAGGCACCCGTTCAAGGAAGACAGTTCCAACACCCGGGGGTTCATCCTCGACCTCCCTGGGGGTAGCAGTCCCCTCAATGTATACGATAACCCGATATTTCAAAAGGATGGCAGGGGCAGCAATCCCCTAGGATTATGCAACAGACTTGGATGTCCCCGAGGGCAACCACCTTCGCCAAGATGACACAACTTCCTACGCAGGGGGTAGCACCACTTCTGAGTCCGAGGAGGAGAACATTTCAATGTTCCTCGATGATTTTACTGTACGGGAGTATGACACGGAGAGAACCTCTTCTATGGTTCCTTTGTCACGACCCGTACCCAGTGTAGGGACACGATAAGTGGGTACATCCAGCCTACGCTGCAGTATCGGCGGTAGAACGTTGTTCAAGGTCACTATCTAATCAACAACTCACACAATTATATAATGTACCTGTCACATTCTCAACTCCGAATGGAGGATAGGTATAAGATACGATAATACTCAATCACAATCTAAGCACGATAAGATAACACAGGAGTCTAACAACTATATATAAAACTCAAAACAACAACAACTTAAATAAAGTCCCAAAATCTCAACAATCTCAAAACACCACCACTTATTACAAAACAAGTTCTAAAAGAGAAACTAAATCATAAACTAGTAATCTACTCCAAGCTCTACTGGTCCTCTAGGCTAGCTGTGAATCTCCAAGTTACCTGTAATATTTTCAACAGGTCCAGTCAAGACAGGTACGAGCACAAAATCTTAACAGTTCATATCAAGACAGGAATATAAAGCATGCAATAGAGAAAAATACATAAAACACTGAAAGAAAATATATATAGTAAAAGAGAAAGAACTGTAATGTAAATAGCTACTATAAGTAAAGAACTATCAGTGACTAGCGATGTAGAGTACAAGATAAACATGTGAACGGCTTGAATTTGCACATGATTACACTAAGAGTTTGCACATGATTACACTACTTTGGAATTGTTCACATGACCATTTATACTCTCCCGTACCCCAATCATTACACAAGGATCTAGACAAGTTATGTTATTGTACAATATTTCACATGAGGGCCCATAAATGGGTGCACATGAAGTTATACATGAGGGCTCTGTGAACATGAGAGTACATAAATCACAAGAGTATACATAAATAGTAAAAGAACAGGAGTACATGATGAAAGTGAAACACACATGACATGATGTATCCGATGCTCCCGAGGGGGATAACATCTCAATGTAAAGATCCATATAGTACCAATCCGTGTTAACAACGTGACAACATCAAGCAAAGTAATCTAGAGCAAGAATATAAATCCTAACAAGTATGAAATGATCAGAACATATACTCGCCTGATACCCTGAACAGCTGATATAAAAAGATGGCTAACTAGAGTTACAGAGTCCTAGTTAGAGCAACGCATGTTTTAAATAGTTCAATTTATATGGTAATTGAAATTATAATGTAATCTACATTAGTCTAAGTCAATCTAGTTCAAAGTCAATCTAGTTCAAAGTCAACTCTTGGTCAACTCTGGTCAACTAGTATAGTCAAACTAGGACAACTAGTCTAATCCGGTCAAACTAGCTAAGGTTTGGTCAACAATGATCAAACTAGAGGTTAGTCAATTCTAGGTCTAAATAAGTCTACGGCCTAAACAATCAAGTATACTAGTACCATAGCTATCTAACACATAGCCTAAATCAAGGCACATAGCTAAACGACATAGCTAACAAGGCACACAAACTTAGTTATATAATATACATTACATATGTATCACATATATCCTTACCCATATAGTACCACCCTAACACATACATATAGATATCATATATCAAGTATATACATATTCTTACTATGAACCATAACCTATATCTATATACTCTCATAATATATATAGATACTATATAACCCAAAAATATATATACCTATCTATATAACCCTTCCACAATCTAACATCACCTACTCAAACTCAAACACTTAGACACTAACCTACTAACACTAGAATACCATATCAACCTTGGTCATATTGGCATCCCAAAACCAATACCTTTGTCATAAGGTAAACTAATCATTTACCTTGAATGTAAAGGTAATTCATATTTACCTTAAGATACTAACTTGGTATCATGAGATACCAAGATACCCCTCAAATATCATATTAACTAACTATCTAATGTACTAACATAACATCTTAACTAATGTCTAACATATGATCTATAGAGACTAACTTGCTAACATACCAATATCTAAAACTAATATAACCTACTAACATATCAATATCTAATATACTAGATATCTAACATCAAACTATCTAACAACATATCAAATATCTAACAAAATACTAACCTCTACTATATAACTAACATTCGTACTAACAAATATAACCTACACTAACATATAACAAACTCTAATATATCTAACCCTCTACTAACCAAATCTAACAAACATACTAACATATATCACTTACACTAACATATAACAACTCTAACATATCTAATCCTATACTAACCAACATCTAACAAACACACTAACAGATATTATCTAACAATAATATATATATGCCATATCATACATGTACTCGACAACCTATGATACATATATTCATTTAATATCCATGCTATATAGGCTCATAGGTTATACAAAATACCTATATCGTATAGTCACTCTTCTACTTAAAATTAATACTTTACCAATTGGACATTGACTAAATTTTAGGATTAAATTATGTCATAGCCCTTCATATTAGTTTTTCAAAACTTCAAACGGATCGCATTTTCGTGTCCGGAAGCTCCCGAAATCGCAAAAATACTGAAACGTGCTTGTCTTTCAGACAACTGACACTCAAATAATATTACAGAAAGTTTCAGAATAATTTTGACTTATTAAAATATATATTTGGAAATCTAACTTCGATACGGTTCTTTTAAAAAATAGGAGATTAATCGGAGTTCTGAGCTAAAAGTTATGACATTTCTAAGTTGCTATGGTTACTAAAAACGTAGATGAATATAATGACAAATTTGGGTTGTTTTGGACAAAAGGAACAAATGTAGGCCAAGATACTTGGATACCAACAAAGGTATCCAAATAAAACTCATTCTAACCATCCTAAATAAGATCAATTCACTCTATAACCATTCTAAAACTGAATTTAAAATATAGTTAATCCTATTAAGCAATAAACCAAACATATGGGGTGTCCTAATTTGGGATCTATCAAGTTGGACACAAAACACATATCTAAAATCCTCAAGAGAACTCCAAATGGCCTCAAACTTGAATCTAAAGGGGGTACATGATGGAGGTGGATCCTATGGATTCAAAACTAACTAACATGCATAGAAAATCAATTTAGAGGGTTGGTTTTACCTATTGGGAGTGGAATCCCAATAATACTCTCAAGGACACGGCTCCGACACGAAGATCTTCCAAAAAGGATACTCCTCCTTGCACTTTGCTCCAAATCTTTGCTAGCACCCTCCCTTGGTAGTATGAGAAGGTTGGATAGAAGTTTTGGTGGAGGGATGTAAGGATTTGGAGATCAGATCAAAGAGGGAAGCTCTCAATTTGGGGAAGAACACTTTGTGAAAGAAAAAAGACAAGATGGAATGAAATGAAATGAAAGGAAGGGAGGCTAATCTACCTATAGTGGCTTCCATTAAACCCTGTTTGGGCCTTGGAGGAAAGCCCAATAAGGCCTCAACTAGTCCTCTTGGTTAATTTTAAGTTAGGTTCATATTTGGGGATCAAAATGATTAAATTTAAGCCTCTAACTTAACCAATCTAACAAGTGGGATTAGTCTAAACTCACTAACTTAATTAGTGGGGTTTGTGGGCCATGACTAACTAATCTTGGGATCCCGTCTACAGTCTAAGCTACCCGGGTCACTAACACAAGTTAGAACTAAACGAAACTCAAACCCGACTAAACAAATCCCGTAAAATTAATATTAAAATATAAAAATTTTTAAAATATTAAAATATAAAAAATGACCAAAATCATAATACATCAATTTAAATATTATTAAAATAGTCTAAAATTTACCAATTAATTAAAATCATAAATAATTTAAAAGTCACAAAATGACCAAAATACCCTTAGCCTAAAAAATTGTAATTAGTTATTCTAATCACATGGTTAGTTCCCCATGGTCATAGTTAGTCTCTAGGCTCAACAGTTCTAGGGTTCACTAGCTAACACATCAAAATTATAATTCACTAATTATAAATAATATTAAATTAATTAAAAATCCCCATAAATCATAAATTCTATTATTAAATAATAAACTTTTACAAAGGTTCAAAATTATCCTTATTTTAGAAAAGTGAGTGTTACAAGTCTACCCTCCTTAGAAGAATTTTGTCCTCAAAATTAAGAGTGGTCGTACTCCTTCCAGGTCAAACCCCTAACAATCAAGGTCGAAACCTCTACCTAGCAGCACACAAGGTCAACAAGTAAATATGGGTAGTAAGCTTAAAATGGGTCATATCCCAAATTTTGGTCGACAGGTTTGGGTCGTAAAGGTGTCCCCAATTCGAGTCGGAAATAAAATCGACTCTGTGGGGTAAATCAAGATGGGGTCTTGTGTCAGGAAATTCGTATGATAATGATGAAGCACAAGATGGGGTGTCCGAGTAGAACACGAAGGTCATGGGTGTAGGGTGTCATGTATGGGTCATGCATGTGAAGTTGGTTTTGAGAAAACAAGTAATCTTGTGCTCCTAAATTAAAAGTCATGGCAATGTGCATATGATAATCATAATTAAAGTGGGAACGGTCAAATAGCCTAAATTAGACCGAAAGCTGCGATACAGAAATAGTACAAGGGAACAAGTTTGAGTGGGACATGATATATTAAATTGAAGATAATCTTGTCTACTACAAACTTATAAAGAAAGTTTTCAAAGATTTACATCTCTGACATTCCATAAATCAAAATCACAGAAAGAATATTCGTCTACCTATAATACTCTGTCCAGGGTTCCCATCTAGCCATTCTAGTCAAACTACAGCACAAAGCAATCACAAGGTATCAAAACATACAAGCAATGTGGGGTGTATTAATTATCTCAAAAGACATGCTAAGGTCTAGGCTGAGAATCTGGGTACTTCTGAGGCTCTAGGTGGAACTGGATAATGCTCCCTCAAGATCTCAGCCTGAACTTTTTGTGTCTCTAACACATCCCGGAGAAGTCCGAATATCTGAGCTCCATCAGAAAATAACCCTCCCGATAATATGGTATGGGGTACCACTATAGGAGACAGAGGAAGACTCAGTCTCAGGCGAAGCTACAACTACACTCAAGGACAGGCTCTGGTCATGGGTGTCCTACTGGAAAGGATAAAGAAAATAATAAATCATCAAGGCTGTAAGGCAGACTAACATCCTATATGAAAACTGGTAGGTATTATAAATAACAGAGGAATCATCTACAGTGGGTTACTATTCTAATACCAATGCTAACTATCATCTCTAGGGTACATGCACTCTACAAGTCATCATAACACTATGAAAGAACTATATATGAATAAGCTCTACCAAAAACTAAATATCCCTACTCTTAAGTTATTTGATGCTAGAATATAATTTTATAACAACAGAAGGGTACGATAGAGATGATATGTTTAAAAATCTTCTCAAGATACAATCTGATAATCATATGCGTCTGTCCAAAATTATGTTACTCAGAATCCTTGCCATGCCAGTAAGCAAGGCTGCGATAAACGATAGATTCCATAATTGGGGTATGCACCTCTATAATTATGTCGTCTAGAATTCTCGCTATGCCAACTAGTATAGCTGCGAGAAATTCCAAATCTCATAACCAAGATATGTACATCCGAAGTTAGGTCTCTACGTTTCTACCACGTCGGCTAATATGGCTGCGATAAACTCCAGGTTCCATAATCAAGTAGACGTTTTAGCATCCCTGTTATTCCCGTCGACATATCTTATCAGAAAATATCGTAACTCAGGCCATAAAATTCATCTCGATAGAAAAATCAAAATCAACAACGATCTATCAAAAATTAAATTCAATAACAAGGAGTAAGGGTGAACAAAACAAAGGAAGGGATTTCAAATTGAAGTTTAAATAAGATTCTCAAGGGTCATCCCAGGAATCTCTCAAGAATTTCTAACTGTGATTGAGTATTCTCTCATTCTAACACCTTACTTCCTATATTCTATCGCAGGCTCGTAGCAGTACAACTAAGTCGTTGTGCTGCTACGATATCGCAATAATACGACTCTCGACCTACATGCGCCACCACTAAAAATGTGTCACGACCCAAACCTAGTGTAGGGGCACGATAAGTAGGTACGTCCAGCCTACGCCGTAGTGTCGACGCTAGAACGCTGTTCTAGGTCACTATCTAATCAACAACTCACACAATTATATAATATACCTGTCACAATCTCAACTCCGAATAGAGGACAGGTATAAGATACGATAATACTCAATTGCAATCTAAGCACGATAAGATAACACAAGAGTCTAACAACTATATATAAAACTCAAAACAACAACAACTTAAATAAACTCCCAAAATCTCAACAATCTCAAAACACCACTTATTACAAAACAAGTTCTAAAAGAGAAACTAAACCATAAACTAGTAATCTACTCCAAGCTCTACTGGTCCTCTAGGCTAGCTGTGAATCTTCAGGTTACCTGTAATATTTTTAACAGGTCCAGTCAGGACAGAAACGAGCACAAAATCTCAACAGTTCATATCAAGACAGGAATATAAAGCTTGCAATAGAGTAAAATACATGAAACGCTGAAAGAAAGTACATGTAGTAAAAGAGAGAGAACTGTAATGTAAATAGCTACTATAAGTAGAGAACTATCAGTGACTAATGATGTAGAGTACAAGATAGACATATGAACGGCTTGAATTTGCACATGATTACTAAGAATTTGTATATTATTACACCACTTTGTAATTGTTCATATGACCATTTATACTCTTCCATACCCCAATCAATATACAAGGATCCAGACAAGTTATGTTATTGTACAATATTTTACATGAGGGCCGATAAATGGGTGCATATGAAGTTATACATATGGGCTCTGTAAACATGAGGGTACATGAATCACAAGAGTATACATGAATAGTAAAAGTACAGGAGTACATGATGAAACTGAAACGCATATGACATGATGTATCCGATGCTCCCGAGTGGGATTACATCTTAATGTAAAGATCCATATAGTACCAATCCTTGTTAACAACGTGACAATATCAAGTAAGGTAATCTAGAGCAATAATATAAATTCTAACAAGTATGAAAAGATCAGAGAATGTACTCACCTGATACCCTGAATATCTGATATGAAAAGATGGCCAACTGGACTCATATAGTCCTAGTTAGAGCAACACAGGTTATAAAGAGTTCAATTTATATGGTAATTAAAATTATAATGCAATCTACATGAGTCTAAGTCAATCTAGGTCAAAGTCAACTCTTGGTCAACTCTGGTCAACTAGTCTAGTCAAACTAGGACAACTAGTCTAATGTGGTCAAACTAGCTAAGGTTTGGTCAATAATGGTCAAACTATTCTAGGTTAGTCAATTCTAGGTCTAAACAAGTCTACGGCCTAAATAATCAAGTATACTAGTACCATTGCTATCTAACACAGCCTAAATCAAGGCACATAGCTAAACCACATAACTAACAAGGCACACAAACTTAGTTATATAATATACATTACATATATATCACATATATTCTTACCCATATAGTATCACCCTAACACACACATATAGATATCATATATCAAGTATATACATATCCTCACTATGAACCATAACCTATATCTATATACTCTCATAATATATATAGATACTATATAACCTAAAAATATATATACCTATCTATACCCTTCCACAATCTAACATCATCTACTCAAACTCAAACACTTAGACACTAACACTAGGATACCATATTAACCTTGGTCATATTGGCATCCTAAAACCAATATATCGGTCATAAGGTAAACTAATCATTTACCTTGAAGATAAAGATAATTCATATTTACCTTAAGATACTAACTTGGTATCATGAAATACTAAGATACCTCTCAAATATCTAATTAACTAACTATCTAATGTACTAACATAACATCTTAACTAATATCCAACAGATGACCTATAGAGGCTAACTTGCTAACATACCAATATCTTGAACTAACATAACCTACTAACATATCAATATCTAATATACTAGATATCTAACATCAAACTATCTAACAATATATCAAATATGTAACAAAATACTAACCTCTACTATCTAACTAACATGCATACTAACAGATATAACTTACACTAACATATAACAAACTCTAATATATCTAACCCTCTACTAACCAACATCTAACAAACATACTAACATATATAACTTACACTAACATATAACAACTCTAACATATCTAACCCTCTACTAACCAACTTCTAACAAACATCCTAACATATATTACCTAACAATAATATATATAATATATGTACTATATCATACATATACTCGACAACCTATGATACCTATATTCATTTAATATCCATACTACATAAGCTCGTAGGTTACACAAAATATCTATATTGTATAGTCACTCTTTCACTTAAAATCAATACTGTACCAATTGGACATTCACCAAATTCTAGGATTAAAGTATGTTGTAGTCCTTCGTGTTAGCTTTTCGAAACTTCAAACGGAACGCATTTTCGTGTACGAAAGCTCCCGAAATCGTGAAAACACCGAAACGCGTTTGTCTTTCAGACAGCTGACACTCAAATAGTTTTACAAAAAGTTTCAAAAGAATTTTGGCTTCTTAAAATATATATTTGGAAAGCTAACTTCGATGCGGTTCTTTTAAAAAAATAGAAGATTAATCGGAGTTCTGAGCTAAAAGTTATAACATTTCTAAGTTGCTATGGTTACTAAAAACGTGGATAAATATTATGACGAATTTGGGTTGTTTTGGACAAAAGAAACATATGTAGGCCGAGGTACTTGGATACCAACATAGGTATCCAAATGAAACTTATTCTAACCATCCTAATTAAGATCAATCCACTCTCTAACCATTCTAAAACTGAATTTAAAACACAATTAATCCTATTAGGCAATAAACTAAACACATGGGGTGTCCTAATTTGGGATCTATCAAGTAGGACACAAAACACGTATCTAAAATCCTCAAGAGAAATGGCCTCAAACTTGAATCTAAAGGGGGTACATTCAAGGAGGTGGATACTATGGATTCAAAACTAACTAATATGCATAAAAATCAATTTAGAGGGTTAGTTTTACCTATTGGAAGTGGAATTCCAATGATACTCACAAGGACACGGCTCCGACATGAAGATCTTCCAAAAAGGACACTCCTCCTTGCACTTTGCTCCAAATCTTTGCTAGCACCCTCCCTTGATAGTATGAGAAAGTTGGATGGAAATTTTGGTGGAGAGATGTAAGGATTTAGAGATCAAATCAAAGAGAGAAGCTCTCAATTTGGGGAAGAACACTTTGTGAAGGAAAAGAGCAAGATAGAATGAAATGAAAGGAAGGGAGGCTAATCTACATATATAGTGGCTGCCATTAAATCCTATTTAGGCCTTGGGGGAAAGCCCAATAAGGCCTCAACTAGTGCTCTTGGTTAATTTTAAGTTAGGTTCAAGTTTGGGATCAAAAGGGTTAAATTTAAACCTCTAACTTAACCAATCTAACAAGTAGGATTAGTCTAAACTCACTAACTTAATTAGTGGGGTTTATGGGCCATAACTAACTAATCTTGAGATTTCGTCTACAGTCTAAGCTACCCGAGTCATTAACACAAGTCGGAACGAAACGAAACTCAAACCCGACTAAACAAATCCCGTAAAATCAATATTAAAATATAAAACTTTCCAAAATATTAAAATATAAAAAATGACCAAAATTATAATATATCAATTTAAATATTATTAAAATAATCTAAAATTCACCAATTAATCAAAATTCTAAATAATTCAAAAGTCACAAAATGACCAAAATACCCTTAGCCTAAAAAGTTGTAATTAGTTATTCTAATCACATGGTTAGATCTCCATGGTCATGGTTAGTCTCTAGGCTCAACAGTTCTAGGGTTCACTAGCTAACACATCAAAATTATAATTCACCAATTATAAATAGTATTAAATTAATTAAAAATCCCCATAAATCATAAATCCTATTATTAAATAATAAACTTTTACAAAGGTTCAAAATTACCCTTATTTTAAAAAATGGGTGTTACACCCTTCCACGTCTACCCATGTGCGGACAGTCTTTATGGTCGACGATGATCATGAAGGACCTACTAATCGACAACGTCTAGAAGTACTTGAAGCTATGCTCCTATCCTTGGTCAAGTCCGTAGACGAAATCAAAGCTGCCTTACCGACTTAACCAGCAAGGACACCTGGACAAACAAGCTTGGACCCGCAGCCAACGCGGACTCCAATACAACCGCTCATCCTTTGGGTGAAAATCCTCTAGGAGCATCCGCTCCTTCAGCTGCAGACGAAGCCAGGGAGACAAAGAAGGAAGTCTAGGAGCTTCGAACAATGTTCAATGTCCGTAACTCCTCCCGGGACATCAGGATACGGCAGCCGTATCCCGTTGCGTGGAGAGATTTTCCTTTTCCGCCACGGTACAAACCATTTCACATCGATTCATATTACAGGAAGACCTCTGCTAGTCGGTACATGACTTATTTTGAGGTCACAACAGACCACTTGCCGCATAGTGACGCTATTCTCACACGATTATTTATCGGAGCATTGGAGGGAATCGCGTTCAATTGGTACCGCAACCTTCCGAACAACTGCATCCATTTATTTGACGGCTTCAAACATATGTTCCTGGAAAGATTCTACGAAGTGGGGCATGATGTGATAATGTCGTCTCTCATGGACGTCGTTCAGGGTGAAAGAGAGCTAACGAGAAACTACATCGAGCGATTTCGCCAAGCCGTGATGAGATTGCCTCAAGGAAATCCTGAACGCTCCTTGATCGAAATATGCCAAAAGAAGTTGCTTCCTGCAATCAACCTCTGGATGGACGAAGATCAGTTCAGGGATTGGACGACCTTCATCATAAGCGGTACCAATACGGAGACGAAGTTAAAGAAGGCTCGCCAGCTGGGATTACACATCCCAGATGTAGAGGACAAAGGCAAATGTACTGGTACCACATCCAATAACAACAACAGTGTCGGAACCACCAATAACCGGGACACGAAAGACAAACATGCCATGGTTGCTGGTACGACCAAAAAGCCTGAACCAAAGCAAGCAGAAGTTCTAAAACCCAAGGAGGTGACATACGCTTTGAAGATAGCCATGTCAAGCCTATCTTCGACATGCTCCTGAAGGCGGGTAGGATCTGACTCCGTGATGTAGAGCACGAGCATCGACCAGCGGAGATCGATGATCCGAGCTATTGTCACTTCTACCGCTATGTCCACCACCCTACGCAGGAGTGCTTCACATTAAAGCGGTACATCCAGAACCTCATCAAATCCAATGCTCTGTCGCTGGATTTTGAAGAGGTTACTGTGGCAGCGAACATGGTATTAGTTCAGTTCGGCGACTTCCCCCAATAAAAACTCAAGACGAGGTAGTACCTGTTTTCTGGGCAACGATGGAGGTTACTAATCTTCCACCTGTCTGGTGTGAAAAGTCAGTAGAATTATCTTATAGGATAGAATATCCTTTCTAGCTTGCTTATACTTATCTAATACTTTCTTATGCTCTTCTAATAGATCACTGAAAGCATCAGATAGCTTATCAAAAGATAATTCATTCTCTTCAAAAAGAGGATTATCTTGTACCTCGTTGGATAATGCCATTGAGCATATATTTCCAGCTTGACAACAGCTTTCTTCTTCTTCTGAGTCACTATTTTTTTACTTTCAAACCATATGCTCATATTAGCGTACTTGCGAGACGATGACCTTCTTTGTTTGATCGTTCATAGCGATTTTCTTTTTGGCAGTAGTAGGACAATATTCTATGATGTGGTCTGATCTTCTGTAGTTGTGGCATACAAGCTCTTCGTCAAATAAGGGATTGTGTTGTATGTTAAATCTCAATGCCATCATTCTCCCATTTGCATTATTATGAGGACCATCCTCTACTATGGAGTTTCTAGCTTTGCTTGTACCTGCACTCATAAGTAGCTTCAAGAAGTTTCTAATTTTTTTGAGATATTGTACAAGTAGTAATAAGATTGAATACATTTATGTCTACATCACAATAAAAAGCATGCATTGCTTTTGTATCAAGGCTAACTAACTTCTTGTCTTCCTCTGTGTAACTATAATAAGGCTTGTTAATAATATAGAAAGTGAGAATAGAGGTGATAGAAGGCTTTTTGTAGCCATTGACAACACATGACCATTAGTCAAAGTCTAGAGACTTCAGGTAGAAGTTCATGTGTGTCCTTCAATGAGTATAGTTTGTTTCATCAAATAGTGGAGGTTTTTTTGTGGACTGCCCTTCACCTGTGAATATTGATTTTATGGTTGCCATATGTAAACTCTCTAGAGTGTTATATATGAATATAACCTGCTCTGATACCAATTATAAAAGCAATTGGTATGTGCAATAATTTTTATATAAAGAACACCCGCTCTGATACCAATTATAGGAAATCGGAATCAGAGTACCTCTACAGGGTTATATAACAGAAACTAGATCTGATACCAATAGTAGGACCATTGAGCATCTCTAATGGAGGTGAATAGATGGGGTGTGCAACGGAATAAAAATCACCACTTAAAGATATTTGTATGACAGTAGTCAAACTAAAATGAAGCAGGCTGCAGTAAATGCGTAAAGTAAATGAGTAGAGAAGCAAACACAAACAACAACGTTTATATTGGTTTTCCTTTGAGATGACTAGTCCAGTCTCGAGTACTCTAGCTCGAAGTTAAATCCACTATCTCGTAAAACACAAGCTTTGAATTCGAAGCTCTTGTAGCTTCTTACAACACATGGTTTTTTATCCAAAGACCATTACTTCAACTTGCAAGCCTTTAATCCGAAGAACTTGCCGATTTCAGGAACAAGATGAAAACAAATGGTTTTTAAGCCTTCTTTACCACTCAAACTAACTTCTAGATCGAACCAAACTAGCACTTGCTTGGATAGGAGTCGTAAAGGCTTAGATAGGAAGGTTAAGTAGCTCTGATAACTCTTAATGAATAGAAGAGAAGAGAATGGAATGAGATGAATAGAATAAAGAACACTCTTTTATTTATAGAGTTATGGGGACCGAACTTGGGCAGAGTTCGGTTCCCTAATGTTCATAAATTTGAACGTTTGAGCCGGTTCAACAGGGTGACATGATCCAGTGGAATGCTGGTTCAGGGGGACCGAGTCGATCCGAGTTTGGGCATAACTCGGTCCGAGTTCGGTTACCATGTATTCAGTTTAGTTGGGCTATTTTTGAGTGGGTTTTCGTAAGCCTCCTGAATTTTAGGAATTCTTTTAATTTTTTTAAATAATTATTTTTCATAAATAATTTTATTATAATTAGTTTTGATTATTATACGTACCTTTTCGTGACTTTGATTTTTGGAGCGCTAGTGATTCAATCTCTCAAAACTTCCTGCATGAGTTTTATAGTAGACAAAATTATTTTTACTTTGATATATCATGTCCTACTCAAACTTGTTCCCTTGTATCCTATTTATATCATACAACTTTCTGGTCAATTTAGACCATTTGATCATCTACTGAAAAACTTGACCTAACTTCCAATTTAATTTTTGGGCTTGACATTGAACCAACCTAATCGACCCAATATATGGTAATAGCCTATTTTGAGCCTACTACGCACATGCCACTTGTGTGCCATCCAATATACGGTATTCAGATTTCCAGATCTGTTTATCTTTGGACGACCGCTGTTAAGTGAAAAAGGCGTCTTCATGTCTGCTCAAATATCTGAAGAAAGGCGTCATCAAAGGGCTCTTAGTTTTCCTATTTTATTAATGTATTTTCCATATTTATTGAGTCTAAGAATACGATGTACACTGCATCGTACTGGCAAATAGGCTACCCAAGAAACGTTTTCAAAATACCCATTCATTTTGAAAACAAGCCCACTTACAAAAGCCCAAACTACTTCCTAACTGTTTGACTTTTCAAAAAGTCCAAAACCAAATTTGCAAAAACCCTGACAGAACTCCAACAGAACTCGGCCAGAGTTCGGCCCGAATTCGGCCAGAGTTCGGCCAGAGTTCGGTTAGTGAACGTTGCTTTTTGAACTTGGTCTTCCTGCAGTTACGGATCCCAACAAGATTTTCTCATAGATTTCTGCCCGAATTCTGCCCGAATTCTGTCAGAATTTTGCCTTTAGAAAAACTATAAATAGAGAAGGATTTCGATCATTTCAACTCACTCATTCACTTTCATATCTCTTCTCTATAAGCCTACTACTTCTTCCAAAGTGTTCTGAGCTATTCATTTTCAAATCCCAAGCTAGTTACAATCCTCTAGTCGATTTGCCAGTACGGTACGGTCTAGAAGTTTCAGAGTGGTTGTAATCGGAGGCTTAATTGAAGGTAGACACTTCACAATTGAAGTTGGTCGAGTACTTCAGATCAAAGCTCGCATTGTAGAAGTTGCAAGAACTTCGGATGAAAACTTGTGGTGATTTTCCATAGTGGATTCAACTGGAAGCTAGAGTTCTTCCGACTGGACTAGTCCTCACAAGAGGGAAACCAGTATACATCCTTGTGTTTGCGTTTTCTTTTTTCTCTCTACTTTTTATTTGCATATCTGTGATATATATATATATTATCTGTGATCTTGCTACTAACTTTTTTAAATAGTTAATTTTTGCTGCCTACTCTATTCACCCCCTCTAGAGTATTAAGCTTTACAACTCGTTCCTACAATCGGTCCTACAGCTCGGTCCTGCGTATTTTTGGTACTGGAGCATGACATGGTTTTGTAGTTGCCCATGTAGTTCGAGATAAATCATTTCGGTTACGTTACTGTACCAAATGAGCCTGCACTAGGATGGTATATTAGGATATCAATCCATTGCTATTGAAAATTCCCTTGACTTCTACTAACGCCTTTGAATTTCGTAAGTGTGCTCAAATCATATCTTTTTTGAGTTCCCATTTATGAACTCTCGTCCTTCCGTATCTCGAAAGGCAAACTTTTGCGATTGATCAACCATTTTTTATTATATCTTATTATGGATTGTGAATAGGGCAGATATAATATTCTATAGGTGATTATTTAAGGCACATAGGGGATTGGATATACGTCTCTACTAAATGGATCGATAAGATAAGAATAGCACCTCTATCGAGGTTTAGTTTCTATAAGAAAGTCCCTTGATTGAAGGAGAAACCCCTTGACTAAAACATATGGAATTAAATTAGAAACTTTCATATTTATAGATCTGTTGGAAGAATTTCCAGTAATGATTGAAATGACTACGAATACGAATAAAAGACTGCAAGGATCGACTGGGAATTAGATGAAAATAAGAATAATGCTATCTCTATAATATAATTACCAACTGATATGACTTGTATAAATTATCTAGAAGGTTTTACTTGAAGGATATAGGAACATATGTTTAATAGAAATAGATGATTAGCTAAGGTGGGTAGGTCATTATAAAGACTCCACCAAGACATGATATGGAATATAGTATGATACCAGGCTTATACCTAACATGAGGCATGAGAATCATTAGGCTAATCCACGCTATCATTGTCTAAGCTCGACAAAGTTTGAAAAATATGAAAGATTCCTGATCATAAAGGATGAGATGAGTGAAACTCAACCTGAAGAAAGACACTTGGATTTTAGAGTGCCAACAAGAAGGACAATAACAGATAGAGCCCAAGGACCCTGTCAGAATACAAAATTATGAAATGTGATGATCATGACTTGATATAAACTTTTGGAATTCACTACAACAAAAAACCCTTTTAATGACGGCTAAAAAGCGTCATTAATGACGAACCATGACGCTTTTTTTTCCACAGCAACCGTTATGAAAACGGGTGTTATAAATATTTTTTAAAAGCGTCATAAAATAACTGTCATGAATAGTTTCTATAAAAGCGTTATGAATAGTTAAAATATAGTGCACAATTCAGAACAATTTTAAAACGTCATGAATAGATAATCTGTATAGGCTCAATGCAGCACATTTATAACACTCATATTACTGAACTCGTCACATTTATAACGCTTAATACTGTACATTATATATTACTTTCCAAAAACTTCTCAATTCAATTTTAAAACAACCACTTTGAACTATATTCACAAGAAAACATTGAAATGTTATATCACCATCTTTATTACATTATCTCAAAATAGGGTATCCAAATACATATATTTACAACTACTACTTAAATGGATCCTCAAAACAAGTAATTACTTTGGCTTCAACTTGAGCACATCAGAACTGTCAACATCCAGTGTAGCAAATCCCTGAAAAAGATAAAAACATGGTTCAATATACTTTGTAATATTGCTCATGTACCAAAACATAAACTGAGGAACTGGCGTTACCTTTCTAAATCAATCCCTTCATAGGGTTTACAGGTTTCTAAATCAATCCCTTCGTACAATCCGAGATTCTGTCTCATTGTTACTTTCTTGCCTCCAACTCTTGAAGTCTTTTTGTGCAAGCTCTTGGATAGACCATGCCTGCAGTACAACAAAAAAAATCATTGTACGATGTGACAAAACTTCCAACAAAATCATTCTTTAACTAAAATATAGATTAGGTTATAATACTTACCTGCTGATAGTAAATTGTGTCTGGTGCATTATATTGCATAGCATTTGAACTTATTAAGAAGACATCACAGAGTACCATCCTGTATACAGATGCAGATTGTAAATTCAATTTGTCTTTAAACAATAGAATAATATCCTCAAGAGTACCATCCTGTATACAGATGCAGATTGTAAATTCCAGCTGGGATAGGTGTTGATAGCAAAGTCCATTCATCATTGCATGTGGGGTCTTTCTTAGAACAACACATTCAATTTCTGAATCCGGTGTTTATTATTAGAAATGCATGCTGAAATTGTATTACCTAGAGCCACAGCTGGTGGTTTGTTGTTTTCTTATCTTTACCATATAATGGACTACTAGGTGCAACCGTGCAAGTAATAGATCCTGCCGAGAAGCTCCTAGATAAGGAGTTCCCATCATTTTCAAATCTGAACTCAGTCATACAATTCCTGGTGTCAAACAATGTAATTTATTCTACTATTGATTACTGGGAAAGGCATATAATGCATTTTTGTAAATGCTCAATATGGTGTTTCTTTCTGTTATCATCTCAGACTAATTGTCTATCATTGCAATAATTTGTGCGACTCCTTTTCTGGTGGGATTAACCATGTCTAATAACCAAGAGAATAACAGAACAAAAGATCAATACAAGAAAAGCAGCAGCAGAGCATCCACAAAAGATTCTTCTAATGGAAGCTAACATGTAAAGAAAGCTCCGGAATATAATCTGACAATATTTCTTAATGATGGATCTGAAAGTGTGAAACCAACTAAAATAATTGAATAATGATATTTGAGGACGTGTTGATAAAAGTCTACATTTATCTCAAAGATGGAGTAAGTATACCTTGCAATGCAACGGAATAAGTGATAACCCTTTGGGCACACCCGCCGGAAAAGGAACCTTTCATTCTGAGGTACGACAGGAACTGGTACATATTTTATGCACACAAATATGATCATAGAGTGAATTGCTGGGAGGGTGGTCAAAAACCGGCCAAATATTGCAGGAATCCCTTTCACTAACTCGTTGTAGACCAAGCCAATTCCAGGGCCTCGAATGGTACCCAGGCTGCTACCCAGTTCCATCATTAAATCCATCAAGAGCTTCTGTTTAACTTCAGTTTCATACTTAAGCTTGCTGCCATAATTCCATATGTTCATAATCATAAATAATACTGCTGTGAAAACCAATAAAACCCAGCTTCCATCTCCAACACTACCTAAAACTGAGGAGAAGAAAACCAATTCTATTCCAAGAAAGACAATGAGAAAGCAGAACACAACAATACCAACAAAAATAGAAAAACTCCAATCCAAATTCTTTTTGAGGGTTACCACATCTTTGTAAAAAAAAAAGGCTTAGAAGAGTATGTATATTTGCTTGTCGTTTTGAAGAATTCAACTGATTATAAAATAATGAAATGCTCCTTAATGGTCAAGATTGGGATATATGATGTAGCTTTTAGGATAAAGGAGCTCTAAGACATATGCAAATGAAGCTGCTGGATATCAAACTTGTTAGCAGAGTTGGTGGTCAATATGATTTGTTTTGAACTTTACATGCATCCATAGTAATTTATATCTTCTTGTATCATCATGTATGCAGTTATAACGTAATTAATATTTTGCAGCTGGGGAGCTCCCAGAAGGCAGCTGGTGTTGCCCAAATTGTGTTTACATGAGTTGTGCTGATAGTGGCTGATGGAAAAGAGGCGTCAAAGTCGTCGTCTGTGTTCGAATGCTCACAATGTAGAAATAAATGTAATATCTTTGAGCCTGTAGCATACTAATGATCTTTTTCTCTAAGCTTAATATGTATCTATTCTTCAGTAGATGCACTTTCTATGATAGAGCTAGTATCTAGTCTAGATAATTCTTTTTATTGTTCGATGTTAGCCCCGTTTTAAGAGGCTCATATACAGAAGAATTTCTGATTCATTCGTTTGGATGCATTGGAGAGAATATTTTGGTCTGCACCATTTTTTTTTGTTTTTGCTAGGATCCTGGAGTTTTTGTTTGTCATGTAATTGGAACTGTGACACTGGGACAGAGTCCAGATAGCTTATTTGATAGTATTACTCCAGATATTATTTTTCAAATGTGTGCAATACAATGACAACAACAACAGAACTAGGTCATTGAGATCAATGGTTCACTAAAAGCTGTCAATTTCTAAGTATGTTATTTAATCTATGAGAAATAAAATTGTTTACATGCTTCAGCAGTCCGAGAATTGTCTCTTTTAAACATTTATGTTTTTGCTGTATTTCATAAGCAACACCTCATATGTTGACGAGTATTTTGGAGAACATATGCAACTCCTATATTTACGAGAAATTAGTAACTACGAGTATATAGAGAACATAAATTCATTAATACTGTGCTACCAATATAATTTTGATGGCCAATCAAGCACTTACAGATGTATATTGAACTAATGCCATCAGATGCTGCATCTCTTCAGCTACTTCCTTTGTAAGCTGGTTTTGAAGTGTAGAATCGGATCTTAGGCTATATGAAGATGAAGAACATTGAAGAGAAACTTGTCAACTTCTTTAACGTGAAAATAATTCACTATTGAGAATTACGACAATTTCCTTCTTTCTAACTTTGGAGGTGAAATCAAACCTTCAATTAAACAATTTATGACGAGAAATTTCTCATAGAGTTTAGGGATCATACGAGAGGTTCGATTCGTTAGGAAGAATACGGAACACAGAGACCAAAACCCAGCTTCAAAGTCTTCTTCTCCAAACCGAATTCTAACATGATCTTTAGGGAATCAGAGAGCAGCCTTTAGGAAATGAATTGAAATCAAGGGTTTGGGTTAAGAATTTTACCAGCAATCTCATGATCAAATCGTATTTTTAATAGACGAATTGATGAAGAGGAACCGATTCACCAAAGTATGCTCGAAACCATCTTCGAATCTTCGCCGTTCGACGAACTCGAAGATTCCGGTCTTCGGTGACCGGGAAGCGTTCAACGGATCTGGACGTACCATGTGGTGGTGTTCGGCCACAGGAATCGTCACGAGGTGCCGATCGACGTGGCTTAGCCGACCGCCGGTCGATCCGCCGCCCGTCGGAGCTCTCCGCGACGTTGAGTTCGCCGACGCTCGAGGTGGTGAGAGGCGGCGAAGGGAGGAGGAAGAAAAGATTTAGTGATCGGATTCTTGATTGTCCGATCAAAATTTGGTTTGGGAATGAGAACTGAACTCACTGTTCAGTATCGAGTTATGAGGATCTTGAACGACGGGGTCGTGGGACTCCGGATCTCCCTGATCCACCCGCCAAAACCCTAAATTCTCAGATCTTGAGGGAAAATTTTAGGGTTTGTAGGAGGTTGAAAGAAGGAGGAGAAGAAGAAGATTAGAGTTTAGGAAAATTTTAGGGTTCAGGGAGATGGAAATGAGCAAGAAACTGAAAGGGGTTTGGAAAATTTTAGGGTTCAGGGAGAGGAGGAAAGAGGGGGGGAAGGGAAGCTCTGAAAAAGATCGGTTGTGAAGGGTTTTGTTGGAAGTTTATTAATTACAAGTTTGCCACCGCTCTAAACTATTAATGACGCTTTGTTTTATAAACGTCATAAAAAGCCCAGAATTAGTCAAAACCGTCATAGAAATAAAGGTATTTCGAACTTTGATAACGCTTAGGTATCAGGCGTCATCAATACGTCTTATCGAGCGTTATTAAAAGGGTTTTTTGTTGTAGTGATTGCACTAAAATTTTAGGAATTCTCACGTGGATGATATAGAAATGAGGAACATGACATAATGGGGAAAGAAATTTCCTAGTCAATAAGGAAACTACCTTAGGGAGATTATTATTGACTAGCCAACCATCTCTATATTGGTTGAGTAAACCGTAAGCGACCTATTAGAAATTGGGGCTAGAAGATTGACTGATAGGGTTAAACTATGATAGAGGTATAAAAAATAAGTATTTATGGTTAGGCATGCTTGTAAGGAATGAGTAGTTTGCTTATGGTTAGAGGGGTAGAACATTGGTTATGTTGCTAAGATATTTGACCTAAGGCTTGTAAGAGTATGGTATAGAATTTGAGGGATTGATTGAGTATAGGATTGAATATACCTTTCTATCTTCGATGGTTAGTCATAGCCAAGGATCTAAAAATAGAGTTAGAAAAGTCATGCTTTAAGAGACAGATTAGTAAATCCTTCATCGATGCAAGTTAGATGGGAATCCTTGAAGTATTGTAACTAGAGCATTTGTATTTGGTTTAAGGTGTTCGTAGCAGATATGAAAGAAGAAAGAATTATAGGACCACTGCTAGGATGAGGTTGGACAATTGGAAATAGAACAAGGTTGGAATTACAAAAAAATAATATTCATAAAGAAATTAAGAAGTATTAGTTTAAACGAGGGTTATAACCGTGATTACCTACGAGGACATTTCGAGGACTATATAGAGAATTATAACTTAAGCAAGACCCTTGAAGTTGAGATTCGAATAAAGGAAAAGGAGATTATTTTGAAGAAGTAAATGATGCAAGTTTTAAGACAGACCAAAATGAGGTTAAAAAACCAGCACCATAGGTTGTAGAGAGACATATGATCAAGATTAAGGCGTTACGAAAATAAGGACAATAAATGAAATAACATGGAATGAGAATAGAACAAGATTTCAAGATAGAAAAGTATATTATCGTAAAATAGATTGGTGAACAGAAAGTAGAGTTGAATAGTACCTAGTGGATAATAAATTTTTGAAGATAAAGATATTTCATAGATGGAAAAAAGGGGTTAAAAATTAAATATTGTATTAATTTTTTTGAAAATTTGGGACATTTGAAGACCTTGAAAGATTACATTATGAGCAGCTTGATATTGTGTTAGTGAAAGTTATAATCGAGAAGGCTAGGCCAAGAAGGGTACTAATAGAAAAGAGACAAGGCAGAAGACTTTCAAATACTATCAGTTAGATTCTGGATTAAGATTAGGCTAGCCGTATTTTACCCTAGAAACCTAATAAATAGGCTAGACTATAGTATGAATTGGTGTACAATTTCTTCAGCTTGAGTGATTATCAGATTAATCTAAGTGACTTGAAGTTGTAGCTTCGAACTGTAACACTATCCTTTCACCCCTTAACCTCATATGCTATGATTAGCGATCACAACTTCATGATCATTCCAACTTTGAGATCGAGAATGATCTTATCCCTTCCCTAATCATATCATAACTTCAAAATCAAATCCTTGATTTTATACCTCTTTATGCCTGTGCCTAATACTCGTATTACAATAGACACCGTTTCTTCCAAATTACTTGATTAAATGCCTACTTAGCCGTGCCTTATTCAAGTGAAACTTTCTCCTTGAACTTATCAAAACTTCATTTCCATGACCTGCAACTTCTCTGCCCGCGATTTCTTCAAACTTGTCTCCTTATTATGCAATTATAAACCCTCTAAGAAAACTCGTTCTAGTTATGTCCAACGGAGACAATTCCTTCTAACTTGATGAGATCCTGAACCATATAGGAGTAGCACTGATGTGATAATAATCCCCTTATAGAGTTATTGGCCAATCATACTATGATAGTACCTAAGTCCTTTTATCCTTTAGATATTAATCTTCTATCCTTTTCTACCATGCCTTAATGTAATTTCGAGGACAAAAATTTCTAAGGTGGGTGGGATGTAAGCCTCATGAATTTTAGAAATTCTTTTAATTTTTAAAAAAACTTATTTTCCATAAATAATTTTATTATAATTAGTTTTGATCATTGAACGTACCTTTCCGTGACTTTGATTTTTGAAGCGCCAGGGATGTCAATCTCTCGGAACTTCCTTCATGGGTTTTGCAGTAGACAAGATTATTTTTATTTTGATATATCATGTCCCACTAAAACTTGTTCCCTTGTATCATATTTACATCGTACAACTTTTTGGTCAATTTAGGCCATTTGACCATCTACCGAAAAACTTGACCTAACTTTCAATTTAATTTCGAGGCTCGATATCGAACCAACCTAATCGACACAATATATGGTTATGACTTATTTTGAACCTACTACGCAGATGCCACTTGTGTGTCATCCAATTGAGCTCTCGCATGTTATTATTTCATCAATAATCATAAACGACTTAATTTGTAATTATCGTACCAAGTCCAAACCTAGCCTAATCTAACCCAAACCACCATACCCAAGTAAACCCCCTTCTTTTATTGCTATTAGTAAAATTTTGATTTTAATATATAATTAATTAAGTTGGAATTAGTAAATCATTGTATTCATATATAAATATATTTTTGATGTAATACCCAGTTTTTCAAATGAGGGTAATTTTGAACTTTTGTAATTATAATTATTATTTATTGATATTTATATCACATAATGTTTGGTGATTTTTAATCAATTTAAAACTGTTTTAAGTCATGACTTGTTATTTTGATGTGCTGCTAGTAAAACCCGATATACTTTCTGACCTAGAGCCTAACCATGTGATTGGGGATATTTAATTATCATTTTTAGTCTAGGAGTACTTTGGTCATTTTGACTCATTGAAATTATTTTGATTATTAAATTGGTGATTGCTATCTTTGACTTTGACTTTGACTAGTTGAGACTTTGGAGACTAACCAAGGTGTTGACCCTAGCTATGGTGACTAGTTTAGCATGGTGATACCCTAGTCTAACTTAAGTCAACCTAAGTTAGTCATTTAGAAATCAAGATTCAAATAGGAGGGTTAGTGATTTGGTTCATAGGCTTGAGACTTAAAAATTGATTCCATGACTAGTGAAACTAAGTCCATAGCCCATTAGACTAAACCCTAACCCTAATTTCAGCATGTGACCAGCCACTAGGGCTCCCCTCCCTATAAATAATCTTCTCATTTAGTTCTTGCCTCTTTTGTATTGAATTAACACTTAGAGAAAAGAAAGGTATGGCCATTCTTCCCCAATCCATAGATTCTTCATTTTAATTCCTTTTTTTTCACTCTTTTCTTGCATTAGAGCCTAATACTCTCCTTTTTTATTTGTGGAGAGTAATCCCAGCTTTGGGTCAATTTGGAGCATTTGGCTAGCAAGGAGGAACCCCCTATTTGAAGCTTTTTCTTGCTATTTGCACCTATAGGTAAAACTCCTCAAATTGTGCTAATATTCTGATTTCTTTGCTTATTAGGCTAGATCTAAGTATCCCCTAGTTGTCCCTAAAGTTTGGGTAGAAATTGTGTCCATTTGGTATTCGTATCGGACATGTGTCATAGTGTATAGGTAAGTGTTTGATTAAATGCCACTTAGGATTTTATTTTCGATTTTTGTAAAACTAATTACATGGATACATAGATCTATATGTGTATTTTAATGTTTGTAAAGAATGAGCTGATCATTGTGTCAGTTTTGTGTCCTATTTTACACTGGACATGCAGCACGGGGGGCTCGGCGGGTGTCTTGCTACCCGTGTCTATTTTTCCACGGACACGGCACGTGGAGACACCAAAATTGGTGTGTACGTACACGAGATGACTGACACTAAGGCTGTAAAATTTTGTGGGATTTTATTTAGGGGTTTGGAAGTTATTCGACCCGCACGGATTTTGTGCTGTCACTACACAGTCGGCCAATGGCGACTGACACAGTCTTCGCGACTCACCTAGATAAAATTTGGACACGACTTAGTGTGACCTAACCCTAGCCCTAGACCCCCTCTACCTGTGTGCACGACACGACACTTTTAGGGGGACACACATGTCCCTACCTCACTCGACACACGTGTACGATGCTCTGTGTACACTATTTTCCGTTTTGTATATTGTTTGGGATTGGACACTGGGATACCCCACGACACGTGCACATGTAGTATTATCATTACCTACCTATTGATTTGAATATTGATTGATATTTTAATTCGAAATTGTGAATTTCCTCTGTTTTCTGATACGAACTGGCATTGGTATTTTTCTGAGAATTTCGAAGGTATGTAACCTGTTTTATGTGTTTAAATCAGTTGGTTGTACACCTATATGTATCTGGAAGTTAACCTACATGTTAGGTTTGTGATTAGCATGGGAATGTGGTTTCGAATTGCATTGGTTTTGAATTAAACTGTTAAGACTGAACACTGCTATGATATGTGCATTGTTGATAAACTTGAGAATTCCCAAGCCACTTTGTGTTCCACTGATTCGATTTGGGTTAATTGCAAAGTGATTTCCTATACTTAAGCTGAGAGTAAGTTCAATAGGAATCATGATGTTGTTAATAGTGGTTTTCGATTTCCTAGGACTATCTAGACTGAGAACCTGGGAATACATATTGCTAATACACTGATTTTGTGATTCATTGAAATCTAAGATTAATGATTCATTACACACATTTCACTGTTTTGAATTTTTGAGTAGATATTTGCACACATTGATATCATTATTCACACACACACACCGATCTACATTATGCAAAAACTGAGAACATGATGTCCCCCATATACACACTGTCACATGTTTTCCTGGGAATCACAAATATCCTTATTCACTCTCACATACACACACAAACTGGAACCTGAAAACTGTATACACTTGCACGCTGTTTGAAAAACTGAAAACCTGAGAACCACATTGGTTCAATATGGCACACACATATTTGAATGCCTATCTACACACTGCCTAAACTAAGATTGACACACTAATTTGAGGATCACTATCTTCTCCTATATACACAAACCTATGATTGAATACCCATGTCACACACATTCATACACACACACACTTTACTATTGAAATATGGTAACTTATATGCACATTGACACTCATCCACACACATACATTGCACTCACTCACCCATGTCTACACACAATTACACACACACATCATATATGAACTGCCATGCCATAACCCCCCTCTCTATATCTCTATATGTATGAAATATATATACATATATGGTTAATGCTAGTATGTAATCTAATGTATGCATATGCAAGTAAGAATGAATGTATCCTGATCATATGCAAGTATGCATGAATGATGTAATGTATTAAGTATATAATGCATGCTTGTATGTAAAAATGAATGTATATATTTATATATTGTATCTATTTGGTATATAGCCTAGTGTTAGAGTGACCTATAGGTGGTTGTTTAGACTTGAGTTGACTGGCCTAGACCTAGTTTGACTAGACCGTTGACTAGAGTTGACCAGAGTTTGACTTTGACCTAGATTGGCCTAGAAATCATGTAGATTGCATTGTATATTTCATTTACCTTATATTGAACATATCATAACCCATATTGCTCTAATTAGGACATTGTGACTCCGGTGCAGACATCTGCTATTACACAACTTTTTCAGAGTGTCAGGCGAGTACATTCTCTGATAGTTCTCTCATTTACTTGTCATTTACTGTACTTTAGTTCTAGTTACTTGTATGTGATTCTCTGTTACAATACGTATGGATATTTCTGGATTCATGTATGCGTCACACATACCATATTGTCTGGCCTCTATTACTGGAATCATTCTAGAATCATTGCTGATATCATCATATTTGGCTAGACTCATCTCGATTCTCGTATCGTATTTTGGATTCACTTGTACTTACTGGGAGGAGAAATACTTGAGTAAGACATGTAGACATACTCTAATTCTGGAATCACCCCACATGCTAGAATCAAACTGGAATGATAGCCATCTCATACCCGGCCAGGTGTGTGATGTGCCGAATTACCTATAGCCGTTTACATGTCGACCTCGGTATTTTAAAACACACTATTAGAGTATAGGCTGGACTCACCCTGGAATCATTGATCACTATGACTGGAATCGTCTCGTACTGGATTCATCTTGTATTAGATTCATCTTGTACTGGACTTACATTGGAGTTTACACTTGTCTACATTTACTGTCTGGACTTATACCATGTTACTCTAGTTCAGCTAGATTCTATTTTACAGTCTTTATTACCATGATTCTTCTTTTGTTTTAGTTACCTTACTTTCCTTGTACTTTATCTGTCTCTTTATACCATCACCTGAATATAAACTACCATGTTCATCAATACAACTGTCTATAACTGCTTTATAGTTCTCTATCATTTACTTGAGTTTTCTAAATGAGATTGTGCTCGTTCCTGTCCTGACTGGACCTGTTAAATTTTTTACAGATGATTGTCCTGAGGACACTTGCCCTACTTACTATGGACCAGGAGATAGTTTAGCTACCTTTGGCCTCGACACTCAGAATGATCGGGAGACTAGCTAGTTGACTTGGTTTAGTTTTCATGTTTTAGAACTTAAATTGTAAATAAGTTGAGATATGTTTTGTTTTGAGATTGTTTTGAGATTATTATTATTTAGTAGTTGGTTTGTTGTTATTATTTAGTCTTAGTTATAAACTTATGTGTTATCATATCGTGCTTAGACTGTGATTGAGACTTCATTATATCTATAATTGTCCTCCGTTCGGAGTTGAGATTTGATAAGTACATTATATAATTGTGTGAGTTATTGGTTAGATAATGACCTAGAACAGCGTTCTACCGCCGACACTGCGGCGTAGGCTGGGCGCTGTACGTACTCGTACCCTCACAGTGGGTGCGGGTCATGACAATATATATATATATATATATATATATATATATATATATATATATATATATATATATATATATATATATATTATTCCCTCTCCCTAAAACCCTAAAACCTCTCCACTTAAATACTCACACCCCACCCCCCTCTCTCCATCAGAAGCAGCCACAACACCCCCCTTGTGTAACCGAAAACACAACCCCCATCTATATTTTCTTCTCCTTCTTCACTTCTTCTTCTCCTCCTTTACAAAATGCCTCTCCTTCCACTTCATCTTCCTCCTCTTTTTTCCTATTACTAATGATGCTACTGCTACTTGGGCTGCTGCTACTCCAACTGCAGTATGCATGGAGCCCCCACTTGTTGTCCAGGCTGGCCGCACCCTCCCGCGCGCTGCCCAGGCCAGCCGGACCTCGACCACAACAACGGGTGGCTGTTGTCCCCTTGACAGCAACCTCGTACGACCATCTTGGCCTACCCTATCGTCACATGGCCGCAGCGTCTCCTAGCCTGGCCGTCATAAACCCACGCGTGCTGCCCGGCGAGCCTCCGACAGGCACCACACAGCCCACTCGTGTAGTCATGGGTGCATCCACTGTTCCTATGCACGATGCCACCTCACGCGGCCCGCCTCCAGCCCTCGTGCCACGTTGACGACTCCATCCTGCGCCACCGACAACCACCCACGTGCCATCCCTCCGGCCAGTAGCTGGCTCATCGTGCAAACTTTGAGTCAATTTTGACATTTTTGTCGAAATCCCGTCGTGACGCACGTTTTGAAAAGTTAGAAAGTATGCTTCGTGGCAGCATCTTCGTGCGTGATTTATTGGTAATCCGACCGTTGGATCGCTCCTTCCATTGCAATCAAGGTATGTGGCTCTACCTCTACGTAAATTTTCAACTGTTATATTTATCATTTGCTATGTCAAAACTGGCCACAAAGTTGGGCGAATAATTGTGTTTATTTTGACACTTTTGTGGTGCCAACATTGTGATTTTTTTTCTCCATGGTCGTACCTCCGTTTGATATGCCACCAGTTCCTGTGTACAGCTGGTATAGCCAACTTCTTGTGTTTAAAATTTAATTCCATTGTGAGATCGTTTGAATGGTTGAATTCATCGTCAAAATTGGTCGTCCGAATTCGTAATTTTTAACTTGTAAAATTATAATTTTAGTCCCGGGACTCCGGATTCAAATTCTGACACCATCAGTGGAGTCATGGCGTCCTTCTGCCTCAAATTGACATATAATTGGTTAAGTTTGGAGCAATGTGGCCCGACATGCATTACGGTACAATCTGGGTTCCACGGTCCAGGTCAACGGGTTATTTTGAGATCGGCTCATCGAAATCCAATTCTAGATATACCATTGGGTTTGTATCATCATTCTAGACTCGTTGACATATAATTTGCTAGATTTAGTGGACTTTGGCTTCGGCACGCATTTTCGTATTAATCGGGTCCCAAAGTCCGGATCAACGGGTCATTCTGAGATCGGCTCATCGGAATCCAATTTCGGATGTACCATTGGATTCGTATCGTCATTCTAGACTCGTAGACATATAGTTTTCCAGATATAGAGGACTTTTATTCTGGCATATTTTCGGTGCAAAGTGGGTCCAATGGCCGACCACATTTTGATAAAAAATTACCGTTTTGCTCATGTTTCTAGAATTGGACTTTTGGGTAGTATATCCTAGCTATTTTTCTTATTCTGGAAGCATTTGTGATGTTTGTTTCAGCATCTAGAGACGTCTGCGGAAGTCCCACTATTGTTGCTTTTATTTGGCTTGAAGCTTTCGCCTGCAGGACATCATCAGATCATTGTCTTACCCCGAGGCAAGTATATATTGCCACTATGTCATTTCTTTTTTATTATATTTTATGTCTTGCTACTTTATTGCTGATTTACAATTACGCGTCCGAGTATAACTTTGGGTGCAACCAACGAGATACGTTGGTCGTTACAGTTTGCCTAGTCCATTAGAGACTACCTATATATTGTAGAGCGGATACACTAGTATCTCGGGAGACCCTGACACATGTTTGGACACGGTGATGTGATACAGAGATACATGACATAAACCATCGTATTCGATTGATCATCAGTGCGGCCAGGACGTGGGACAGTGTAGTTCATGCTAGATATTTTATTATGACATATTAGGCCTCGCACCAGGGATTGTGTGCATGGTGGAGTCGACTCGCTCTAGATTCATTGGGTGGGGAGGACAGTTACTAGACGGAAGGGCTGCTATTGGTATTTGTTGTTGACAGGGAGGCGGTTCGGACGAACCCCACTACGAGATGGTCTCTGGTTCGGAGAGCTCCATTCGTCAAAAGTTGTTCTTAATGCATTTACACATAGTTGATAAGGCACCCCTGATTCTTTATGCTTCTTCGTTATTCATAGTGGCACGTATATTATGTATCTTGTTACGTCCCATTGAGGAACTGGTTTCATTCCAGGTTGGCTGAGTAGGTTTGCAGAGTTCCTGTCGGATATTTGTTGAGCACCCATTTCATAGCAGGAATTTACTCTTCAGTAGTATACATGTTTCATTTCTATATTTACATGCTGGATTTGCATAGTATTTATAGACTATTTTCCTCTCGAGTCTACTCGGGCTAGTACGATTATTGGGCTGTAGACTATTATTCATATTTTTATTTCTTTGTGCTTCTGTTATATGGATTTAGATATAGAGTTGATATAGTGATATTTACACCATTTTAAACAGCTCATACGTATTCAGGTCGGACTAGAGTCTAGTTAAATACGTAGCTGGCGTATGCCACGTGGCTCAGCCTCGTGTATTTTGGGACTGGGGTGTAACAATTTTGGGCTCTTTTTGAGTGGGCTTTTGTGTGGAATTTTTATGGAAAGAATGAATATGATTGATATTTAGGCTTTTTGGTGGAGTTTAATAAAAGCTAAGCGAAGTGTCAAATAAATCTAGAAACCAATAGCCCGATGTACTAATTGCGTAGACTCAAATAAAGCCCGATGTACTAATTGTGTAGACTCAAATAAAGATCAAATACATAAATAAATATAAAAATCAATAGCCCTTTGATGATGCATTTTTCCTTGACATGTGAATAGACTTAAAGACGCATTTTTCTTTGACAGTAGTTGTCCAAAGATAAATAAATATAGAAATCTGTATACCTTTCGAGAGCTTCGCCCCCGAACCCCCACAGGAGGTGATGCTCCTTCGACCCTTGTCCGCTGACCAGGCAGCGGAACCCCTAAGTGCGAGGCCCCGGATAGGTTGTTGGACGGTTAAGAGAAATCTTCTTGTATAACGCCATCTTTGGCCCATCGTTAATTCTTCATCGCATATGTCCTGGTATGATCATATTTACTATTTGTCTACAAGTATCTGTTAGACGAACAAAACATTATAACACTATGATAAATTTAATGAACAATAGGAAAATGCTAATTTTAAGTAGCAACACTATAGTGATTACATGAATATTAGTGACATTATTATGTTAAACTTAATTGATTGACCATATTCAAAAATATGATATAATTATTGGGATAACACTTGTCTCGGCTGCATCTACTATGACCGACGTGTTTGTGCGATTCCTTAGTTTGCTTCTACTAGAATTCGTGAATCATTTATAGAACCCGCCACCACTACCACCAAAGCAGTATCAGTAGTTATTTATATATTTGTATTCTAGCATGTTTGTACTTATGTTTTATAACTTTGGGTGTATTTGTATTTATATTATTAGACTTATTTTTATGAGAATTCTACAAAGAGTTGCGTCGGATCTCATATTTACTTTAATATTAGCATTTTTTTCATTGAAGGTCCAAGTGGACATGAATTCTATGTCATGCTGTGATGGGTAAGAAATATTATAATTGTATGTACATGGTTTCAAACATATTTTGATTTTTTTATTTTAATATGTTTAGTGACAAACGAGCAACGATAATATTTAGCGACGGAATAGTATGTCATCTGTTTGTCACTAAGAGGATTATTAAAAATTAGAAATAGGATATCAAAAATAGAAGGACTTCGCCAAGTCGTCGCCCCATCATCGTTAGGTAAAGTGAGTCACGGTAGAAGAAAAAAAGGTCCCTTGACTCATCCATGTTCCCACACAAGTAACATTTCTTGTACGGGCAATCCACACCAAACCTACTAGGACGATCCATAGTGAGTAAACGATTATGGATCATTTGATATAGACAAAGAAAATTCTTGACCGCTCCTTCTTTAGACCAAACTAGATCTGCCCAGTTCACTTCTGCATTTCTATTTCTGATTTGGTTTAAGGCATTTCTAAAGTAGAAAGAGCGTTTATCCATATCTTTCCAAATCTAGTAGTCCTCCTTGTCCATTCTATCTATTTCTATTGCCCGAATATCAGCCACATAAGTCGTCTCTATCAAATGACCTTGTAAGGTCCACTCTCCCTTCTTGATAAGGCAATTAAACTGTTCAGTGGATCCCCTTAGCTCGTAGACTTGTTAGCACTCCCTATTTATCAAATTGGGTTAATTTATCCAAGGATCATACCAATAACTAGTCTGATTTCTGTAGAAAATTACCCTAGTCAGTCTAGGTTTAACCGAGCTCCTCAACCCTATCAGCATTTTAATTGTCACCTGTTTGCCATTAAATATCAAGCACAAAAATTAAAGATGAATTGAACTTGATTGCAAACTCGCTTGTACAGAAGAAAGCCTAGAAATAAATCATGGGGAACGATCTAAGTACAATTGTTTAAATTTTTAATTTTGAGGGGTGAAGGTGGAGGCTCGGGAAAGTGTAGCAACTCTGTCTTACTCCTTGGACTATCAGACACAGTCTTTACACTTGAAGAAATTGCCAGCCTTTAGCATGGGTGTGGTACCCTGCTATTTATAGTAATTTTTGAATGAAGCATATTTTGGGCCACATGAATGGCCACGTGATCACGTGGCTGTAACAACACACGAAGACTCGCTCTTTGGCTGCCAGCTGGTGATTTGTTTAGATTTCTTTGTTGTAGAAAATTTGGGTGGTTGAGACTTAGTTAACTTGCCAAGTGTCCCCCCCCCCCCAAAGTAGAGCCTGAATCCTTTTGGCCGCATAGTGGCCTTAGGAGCCTTGCTTCTGCGGCTTGGCTCCGCTTGGCCGCTTGGGATCTTCGGGAGCCTTGCTTCTGCGGCTCGAGTCTACTTAGCCGCATGGGGTCTTTAAGAGCCTTGCTTCTGTGGTTCGAGTCTTCTTAGCCGCATGGGGTCTCCAGGAGCATTCCTTCTGCGGCTTGATTTCACTTGGCCGCATGGGATCTTCGAGAGCCTTCCCTCTGCGGCTTGGTTTCTATTGGCCGCATGGGATCTTTGAGAGCCATGCTTATGTGGATCGAATCTACTTAGCCGCATGGGGTCTCCAGGATCATTCCTTCTACGGCTTGGTTTTACTTGGCCGCATGGGATCTTCGAGAGCCTTGCTTCTACGGCTTGGTTTCACTTGGCCGCATGGAGTGATGATCCGCATAAACTTCATCTTTTCTATGCTTCTACAAGACTCCCTTCAAAGTTTTCAAATTACAAAATTGGAATACTTTGAATAAGAAGCATGGAGATATGCATAAAACAAGCCAAAGGGAAGCTTCGAGCCGCAGGAAGATTTTGGCCTGTAGGAAAATTTTGAGCCGCAGAGAGACTCTGTCCAGCTGACACTGCCGTATTTAATGCTCGGATTTGCTTTTTAGATTTGGGCTCTCTTTTCAAGATAAAGATGACGGTTACTAAAGATAAAATCCAAAAGGTATTATTATCTTTAATAGCACGATAACCGAAGCGATGCCTATCCGTTTCCAGTTTTCGTTTAGCCAATAAGTACATGCCGTGTGATAGAGAGAATTTCTTCTACTCTCTTTCTATTTTCATTCTCTTTGCTGTGTTTTCTTTATCTTCTTCGACTAGCCATGGCCTCCAAAGCTTCTAAAGCTACTAGCACCGCCGACAAAGGGAAGGGGCACGCTTCTGAGAAGTCACCCTCTTTTCACCCAGACGTTCAACCTCCTATCAAGGGTAAGGAGGGAGAATGATCATTCGAACTTAAACAACCATGTCGCATGTTTTATGCGCGGGTCTGACCATATTTCACCGCTGTGCCATGGCTTCAATGTCTTTAGTGCACAGTTGGTCTCTATGGGGTATGTGCCGCATGTGCTCTGTGTGACTGGGCCGTATGGACTGAGCCGCATAAGTATCAGAGCATATGCGACATGTACCATGTCTGTATCTGGTCCGCATAGGTGTCATATGACTGAGCCGCATGGATCCTCTCCATATATGGGCCGCATAGGTGTCACATGACTGAGCTGCATGGATCTACCCCGTATTTGGGCCACATATGTTCTGTTTATCTAGGTCGCATGTGTTACTTGATTTGAGCCGCATATGCTCCCTTCATAACTAAGCTGCATAGGCTCTGTGTATTGCTTAAAACCCCATTCATTTTTGTTTTCTTCTGAATGTTTTCTTTCTTTGATCTTTGCAGTGACCTTGCCCACGGCTCCTTCAGGGAAGGTTCTGGTAGGATATGCTCAGTCTGCCTTGGGTGCTAGATTTGACCATATAGTCTAAGATGTGTCGACTCAAATCACCCGAGGTCAACCTGAAGACAGATTGAGGGAGATCAGAGGCCAATCCTTCTTCTACTTACTTAGTATGATGAACTATGGGCAGCTGAGTAATGCTCATTTGAAGCCTATGTTTCTGTTTGGAGATGCCCTGGCTCTTTCGGACCCGAGTGTTATAGAGATATCTAAGAGCTGGTACTTCTATTTTTAGGAGGAAGCGATTCACATACCCCAAATGGAAAGCTACTTCCCCCTATCAGGTTTCAATATGGTGTCTCTTGAGAGAAAGATATCGGGTTTTCTAACTCTGGATCAACAGGGAGTCTTCATGGGCCATATCCGTTTTAATAATCCTACGCAGTCAGTGGTTGCAGTAAAGGAGATAATGAGCTACTCTATCGTTGGACTGGCTCCTGGCAGTCTCATCAACGAACTGAGGCCCAATATCCGATTCTCCGAGGCTGATACTTTTTGAATCGGGTTCTTGCAAAGGGTCATACCCTGCAGGCAGATTGACGCTATTGAATTGGCTGCACCGTTCTCCTACATGGGTCAATCTGACCTCTTAGATCTTAGCGAAGTATGAGGACACCCTACGACAGACCGGCCTCTACTACACCGTTAGGGGCTCCTGCTATGGCTTGTTTATGAACCCGAAGTTGTTTATAGCACTGCTCGAAATGTACAACTGTCAGACTGGGACCTTCTTTACTCCCGAGGGAGATATGGGGCTTGCTCTTCACGAGATGCATGATGTGTCCAAATTGCCCTCGGAAGATGAAGTTTATGAGGAGTATCCCCCGATAAATAGAGAGTTTGAGGAACTGGAGAGGCGGTTACCCAGATTTCTTATCGTATACCAGGAAGTGCTATGTCACCATAGCACCTGTCAACAAATATCCAAGAAGAAGGACGAAATCTCAGAAGGGAATCTTTCTCATACCATGGCTTGGATCGGTTATCTCTTTGACCTTAGCTCCACTGGTCGGGTTGCCGTTAGGAGTCCCCAGACTCAGAAAAAAGTAGGTGCTCAGGTGCGAAGCATCAAGAGGCCCCAGGCTGCTGGTGACAGGTTTGGGAGTCTGAGCGACAATATCAGCTATTTTTATCATGACATCCAACCTCTGTCTGCTAAGGCCATCCTGGTTGGGTACCTGATGATATGGCTGAGGATTTGTGTCATCTCGGGGGGCTCTGGTTCGATTGAGAGGATTAGCCGCAACATGATCCTTCCGACGGTAAAGTCGGCCTTCTGAGGCAAGTTGGCTCTGCTTCCAGCTGTGGTATGCAGCATTCATCGGGGTCTTCGTTCTTTTACATCAAAAGTTATTGCTCGTGAATTCAAGAAAGCCTTCTACATAATTAAGCTATCGTACCATTATTTAGTGGGGTGGCTGCTGATGCATTGCCCCTCTCTGATACGACCTGGCCCGGAGGGTAATGCGACAAGTGACGATGCCTTCATCTATCACTATCGCGACATGCCCTGGAACTATACTACATTTTTCGACTGCCGAGCCGCGCTTGCACAGGTGGACAGATACTCCGTTTTTGTGTCGGTCCCATCTTTTACTGATAAAGGGATGGGACGCGTTCACCTCGATAGCTCTACTGAACCTCAGGCCATGTCTAAAAAGTTGTTTTGCTGGTTACAGAGTATCCTCCCCTCACATATGGTATACCGCAACCACAACATTGTATACTTGGAGCCATACTTACCCAGCCGATACTCTCGGCAATTTGGGTATAGTCAATTATATTTGAATAATCCTAATCCCTGCTTGGGTTTCGAGGGGAGCGTATTGGATGGTATTCGGGCCTAGCACTATTATTCGACAACCCACACCTAGGCCAGCTTCATCCTGCCTGATGCCGGGACTTTGGGGCAAATCTCGTATATGGCAGCCCTTCGTTATGTGTCCGTGAACGTGCCCTCCAGCGACTTTGATCCACATACCAATTTTCGTGTTGGTACCAAATTGGAGGGGCGACAGAGGGAATCCTACAAGAGGACGTGGAAGGGAAAGAGGAAAGCTTCCGATTCTGACTTTGACAGCACGGAGGAGGAGGAGGATAACTCTGACGATCTTCAGCCCTCTGGAAGTCCTTTGACGATGCACGTGCCTTCTCCTGTACCGAACCCTCCGCGTAAACATAACAGGCCTGGACCCTCTGTCACCGATAGGCCTCGTTTCCAGAAGCGAGTTGCGGCTAGGTTCCGTGGGCCTACAGTCGAGGAAAGGGGTAGTGACACCGAAGTCAACACGGAGGTAAGTTCTTTCACGACAAGCCCCAGTGTTGTTCTCGAAACATTATCTGAAGGCTCTTCTTTGCAGGCATCGGAGGAAGCAAACCTTCTATCACCAGATGCTTCCCATGCGGTTCCCTCTTTGGGATCTGACCCTAGAATTGTGGGGTCCCCACAAACCGGTGTCGATATATTTACGTTTCTGCTCGGAGCAACAGAGGCTGAGGAGGTCGACATGGGCGGTTCGAGCGCCGCTGCTGAACTTCCAGGGGATGTGGAGGCGGCGGAAGGAGCTGAGACTACTCCGACTGAGCCCCAATCTTTGCCCCCACCTCTGGTAAGCTATGTCACATTCTTACCAATGCGGAGATTTTTTTGCTTCAACTCCATCTTCTTCGGGTCAAGCTGGTTATCGGTTGTTCTGGACCTATAGGGCCTGTCTCTCTACTACCGATGGCGGATGTGGCCGCGGCGGAAGGGATGGAAGAGGGCCCAGGTGCTGACCTAATATAAAGTGTCCATTCTCCCCTTCCAGCTCGAGTCGAAGGGCCCTCTACCGTACTCAGTACAGAAGTCGTGGCTCCTTCAACCTCTTCGGTGGATGTAGGGTCGATTGAAGCTGCCTCTTCCACGAAAATTAAACTTTTTGCTCTATCCGGTCTTCAACTTCTTCGGACCGCAGAGGAGGAGATTGCCGCTGCACGGGAATCTCATCGCTCGGAGTTTGTTTCTCTTCTGACAGGGTCATCAAGCTCCGCTGTGACTCCTTTCCAGACACCTTCAGCTTCCTTAGCTGCTATCACTTTGACGTCGTCCTCTTTGGAGAACTTAAACAAGTCATCAAACGACATAGTCGAGAGCTTTTACCGCCATTTGAAATGGGAGGTTGAAGCTGCTTTGAGGAGAGGAACGTCATTCGTCGTAGCTCGTCATTATGCCTGCGGTCAGATTGAACCGCTGAAGATGCCACCGGATGGAGAAGGGATGGCTACTCTTCTAGAGCACAAACTGGCAGATGCTGATCGACGTCTAATCCAATTGCGATAATTACGGCTGGTCAACGTGCCCGCTGCAGTGGAACATGAGCGTGCCTTTCTCGTAACAGCCGTGGAAAAGGTGAAGGATGTACTGGAGACGACCAAATCCACCTTGGAGAAAGGCCTCCAAAAGTTGTCTCTTAAGTACGACAAGCTGAGCCAAAATGGAGAGGTTTGCCTAGTTCGTGAGGAGACCACCGTTCGTACTATGGCTAAAACTAGTGAGCAGATCTTCCAGCTCCAAGCCAAGCTGGCATCTTTAGAGACTGAGCTCCAAGCCACCCGTCGAGAGAGAGAGAGCGGGTCTACGAGGAGACCAATGAGGTCACACGAGCCTCTGCCGCTCTGGAGGGTGCACTAAAGAAGGTGGAGAACTGGCAGGCTCATGCACATCTGGAGGATGCTGAAAAGCTGACACAGGAAGCTAAACGCCGTGCCAAACAGAAAATCGAGCACTCAATAGCATAGCTGGAAGGCCTACTCACCAAACTATGTGTTGCTGATGAGTAGTGGATTTTTCCTTTCTTTCTTTTTTACTGGAGATGTAGCCCCAAAAACGCAGTTGCTGTTTACTTAAAATAAAAAAAGATGTATTATCTTTATTCTTTTGCTTATGATGTCTGAAGTGCTTGTAGTAGGGGGCCTAATACAGTATTTGTGGTTGGTAGAGGACATCCTACTGGGGGACTTTTTGTGAACCTATTACCCTTTTGTGTGCCTATGACGCGAGTAATAGATTTGAATAATTTTTGGTGGATCTATTACCCTTTTGTGCACTAGTGATGCGAGTAATAGATTTTGAGACAAAACCTAACATAGCTAATATGGACGTGACAGGTTCTGTGGTCTTAACACCATGACTTTATTCCAGATTGGATACATTTGTTAGATGAGAAGACTATCTATATCAGAGGTAATATGGATGTGACATACGATAATCTTGAATAATTTTTGGTAGACCTATTACTCTTCTGCGCACTGGTCGTACGAGTAATAGATTTTGAGATAAAATTCAACAGAGGTAATATGGACGTGATAGGTTCTGTGGTCTTAACACCATGACTTTATCCCAGATTGGGTACAGGTGTTAATCTAAGAGACTATCGGTATCAGAGGTAATATGGACGTGATATACAATAATCAGGACCAGGAAGTTTACTCAGAGATGGCAATAAGCCTGGTAAACTCCAGCTGGGTGAAGCATTAGGGTAGAAGTTCATAGGTATTAGTATACATGACTTGTCACCCCGGGGAATGCAATATAAATCCACTCGGAGCTAATAGAGTATAAGTTCAGAGGTACTTGGTGTATATAACTCGACGGTCTAGGAGATTTGGTGGTTTGAGGAAGTACCAGCATATCCTTAGACAGTATTTCTTTAAGAACTTGCCGTTTATGGGCATCATGAGCAAGCCTCCATTCTGTTTCGTGAGCCGGTATGCACCATTGGAGAATACGGTCTCAATGATGAATGGACCCTCCCATTTAGGCTGGAATTTATATACGGTTTTGTGAGTCATGACCATCGATCTGCGAACGACCAAGACGAGATCGCCTACTTGGAACGTCCTCTGGTTGACTTTTTTATTGAAGGCTCGAGAGATGTATGCTTGATAGAGCTTGATGCTTTGTTGAGCATGTAAACTTTTATCGTCTAAGGCTTCCAGTTCTTGTAGTCGTCGGCGGTAGTTTTCGTCCGACGTCAACTGGTAAGTAAGGGCCACACGAAGCGAGGAGATCTGGATCTCCCATGGGAGAACTGCCTCTCTCTCGTACACCAGAAAGAACAGTATATTTTCTGTAGTCGTCCGAATTATATTGTGGTACACCCATAAGCATTCGCCCAGCTTTTTATTCCAGTCGTGCTTGTGTGAAGACACGAACTTTTTGAGAAGCTTGAATATGGTCTTGTTAAAAGCTTCTGCCATACCGTTAGCCGATGGGTTGTATGCCATTGAAGCCACATTCTGGATCCGATTCTTATCACAGAATCGATAGAAAGTATGGCTTGCGAACTGCGGACCATTATCATGAATAATCCTCCGGGGCAGTCCAAAATGGTAAATGATATGATATTTTATGAAACTAATCACGTTTGATGTCTTTACCTCTGCCAGCGGAACAGCTTCTGCCCACTTAGAGAAGTAATCGGTGATTGCAAGTATAAACCTGTGTCCCTTAGATGGCGGTGGGGTGATTGGTCCAATGATGTCCATTCCCTACGCTTTAAATGGCCAAGAGGCCACTATTGGGTGCAAGAGTTCGGATGGCTGATGTATGAAGTCTGCATGGATCTGACAAGCTCTACAATTTTTTGCATAATCGACCGCATCTGCTACCATCGTAGGCCAGTAACAGCCCATCCGACGGAGACGATCCTGCAACTTCGGGCCAGGTTGGTGAGCCCCGCAAACACCATCGTGAGTCTCGTGTAGGGCTTCTTTGGCTTCTACATTTGATAGGCAGTGTAGCAGTAGTCCATCATAGGATCATCGATATAGTATTTTTGTTTCTGTATCATAGAAGAATATAAGAGAACGCCTTCTGATTGAAGTTGCTTCTTGCACATTCTCAGGAAGAATCTCGTAGACTGCAAAGTCGATGAACGGGAGTCTCCAGTCTTGTACGTCATTGGTTATTTGGGTGGAGTAACTCGTATCTAGTTGAACATTGTTTTTGGGGACAAACCAGTTCATGGCCTATCACGTCGACTAGATGATGAGCATGGTTTGGAACCACCGAGGAAGCGACGAGGCCTGCTAGGGCGTCGGCTTCAATATTTTGGGGCATAGGTACATGTTCTATAAATAACCCCTCTAAGGTTGTAATGATGGTAATTGTTGTCTGATGATAAGGAATCAGGTCCTCATTGCGAACCTCGTACGAGCCTCGGATTTGATTAACAATCAACTGCGAGTCACCATACGCTTCTAGGTATTCAACCCCTACTTCCTTTGCGAATCGAAGCCCGATGACCAGAGCATTATATTCAGCTACATTCTTTGAACAGGTTTCAGTGAGAGAATATACCCGATTGACTACCAATTCAGAGGAAGAAATTAATACTATCCCGACTCCAGCAACGATATTACCTTGGGGCCTAGATGGACTGCTAAGAAGTCGACCAAGGCTTGACCTTTGACAACCTTCTATGGAACAAAAACCATGTCATAGGGGGACAACTGTAATGCCTGTTGTTCGTATTACGTATTTTGAATACGTATACATATTTTATCTTGTATTTGCATATCTCCTTGGTTTGGCTTGGCTTGTTTACTCTCGGTTTGGGTTGCTTGGTTCGGCCGGCCCAATGCTTGGTTCATCATGGGCCAAGGGTGGAACACCTTAGCCTATGCTTCTCCTTCATTTCCACCATAACCCCCCTACCTACCACCACCTTTGATATTTATTGCCATTTCTTCTTTCTCTCTCTCCATAATTCTCATTTACTTCTCCTTCCCCCACCATTACTCTTCTCCACCAACCAAGAACACCATAGGCAAGTGCAACTTGCTTCCATAAGAGAACTCCTTTTGATGGTTTCATTAGCTTCTCCTCATGATTCTAAACCACATTAGAACTTGTCATTTTCCATTTTGAGGCTTTAATTCTTGTAGATCTAGAGTTTTGCTATTTTCGGATTTTTGGTGTTTTGATCTATCAAACCTGCTTGTTTTCAAGTTTTGATGGTTCCATATTTTAGAGAATTTCATTCTACCCAATTTTGACCTTTGGAAAGTTGGATTCGGACTTGTTTTGACCAAGATTTGGACAATTGAAGCTTAGATTCAACTTTAGAGTTCTTGCTGTTCTTGCCATTTGGAGAAGACAGTGTACAGTGAGCTAGCTTTTTAGCTTACGCCACTGAGTCGTACGCTGCTATTTAGCGAGCGTACGCTAGCCTTCGTATGCTGCTCTTTAGCGAGCATACGCTAGCCTTCGTACGCTGCTGTTTAGCGAGCGTACGCTAGCCTTCGTACGCTGCTCTTTAGCGAGCGTACGCTAGCCTTCGTACGCTGCTGTTTAGCGAGCGTACGCTAGCCTTCGTACGCTGCTGTTTAGCGAGCGTACGCTAGCTTTCGTACGCTGCTCTTTAGTGAGCGTACGCTCACCTTAATACGCTGCCTGTTGGTAGTGTGTCTTGAGCGTACGCTAGCTTTCATACGCTAGCTTGAGCGTACGCGTGCCTTGGTACGATAGCTTAAGCGAGCAAGGCGTACGCTGGCCCCTTTCGTACGCTAGCTCGAGCGTACGCAGTCTTGAGCGTACGCTAGCTTGAGCGTATGCTGACCTGTAGCTTGAACGTGCCCTTGTGTATGCTGACCCTTGCGTACGCTTCCCATTGGATGTATATGGATCCTTTGGTACGCAGACATGAGCGTACGCTAGCCTGAGCATAGCCTGGCTTGAGCGTAGCCTGATCACCCTTGATCTTCTATAGCCCTGTATATTGATATTTTATTAGATATTTAACGTCCATTTTATATCCTTACGCCTTTTGTCCTGAACTTGATAATCACGAATTTACTTGATATGTTTGGAATTGATAATTGAGCATAACGTGATAGTGACCCGTAGTGGTGCACTCCTGACATAATGACCTGACATGACCTGATAGTGGTCCGTCGTGGCGCACTCCTGACTAGTATACTTGACATGATGACCTGACATGTTATATCTTGATAAGCTGTTGCGACGGCTACCTGACATGACATGACCTGTATAATTAATCCTGGACACCGTGGGTGATTGTGCTTGTATAAATAAACCAGTCCTGTCTTGCATCATGTCTAGGATGGGACTCCTGAGTACCACGGTCAGGAGTACCTATTGAATTGAACTAAGGACTAATAACTAGATTGATACATTAGTCATGAAGAGATTTCCTAGCTACAGGCAATCCCGTTACCTGGGCACGCCTTGGGATCTGTAGCCTGCCGTCGAGTAGGGCACATTTCCAGTACACTGTTATGTGTTGCACCCTTCAAGCTACCTAAGGGTACATTCGTTTCCTGGACGATGTACCCACCTGAATTTAACTCTAATCTTTTAACCCGGGGAACCTGGATAGTCTGCAGGGCTTGTGGCTGTGGAATAATCTCACTGCATCTTGTTAGTAATTAGGCTTGTGACAACCCTAGTTAGTTAAAGTATCAAGCCGTAGTTCTTGCTTGGCCGTGAAGTGATTGGATGGAGTCTAACCAGTCTAGTCTTGCCCTGATCCTGTTCCAGATTGCTGCACGACTTAAATGCCTGTATTTATTTTTACCGATAGATGGTGAGAAACCAAGCTCCTTTCAGACGAAGGGTTACAACCCCGGTCCTTGTTTGGTTTACGGGTTGTAACCTGGCTATCTGAATAGTTCCATGGTTATCTCGTCGTATATCATCCTGGTGTATTTTCTTTAATTCCAGTTCTTACTTTTATTTATATCTTGTGCTGATTGCTGGTTTTAGTTCTTAAGTGAAGCTTCCTTTGTGGCACTTGCTCTTTCTGGGGTCTGACCCAGCTGGTTTTGTATGGCCAGATTTTGGAGCAGCTCCAGAGGATCTACCGACCTTCCAGCCAGATGGTGGCCACTAGACGGAACCCTGGCAACGAGTGGGTTATTTTTGGCTCTCCCGCTCTATTGTAAAAATAAAAATATTCTTTTGAGGCGTTTAGCCGACGAGCACCTGTTTAGCTTGATTGTACTTTATTTACTGTCTGCTACGGGCTGTAACATGATTAACAGATCCTAGGGTTGATCATGTATGACTAAACTCTTGCTAGTCCTAACATTTTGTAACGACTAGCTTCATGATCAGCTGAATATGTAATATTTGGGACGCCTTATCATTGTATATTTAATGATCATACATCTTGTAACATTTACTTACTTGCTTGTGATTGAGACACTAGGCTTGTTCATGACCATAGGAGACTGTTGGCTTGTAGTAAACCCTCATGTATCTAGACAGCCGTGATCGTATAGCGAGATGGAATCTATTTCATATACGTAGCTGGCTATGTCTGCCCCCGCTCTCCAGTATTCTGGTTCTGGGGCGTGACATGGTTTAAGTGGTGGCCCATGCAGGTCTTGTAAATCAAGATATGTGAGGGTTTACCGAATAGATGTCTCAATCAGTATTCGTCCTTGATCTCCGCTCGTATCTTCTGAATCCCTGGATTCTTGTCCTGATCATATGCTTGTATCGTTGATCTGTCCTGGTCCTTCCTTATTGTTCCCTATGTCGTCTTCTTCAGCGGCATTGTTCGTGGTCCTACCGACCAGCAAGGCGGAGCACCTCCCGCGGACCAGCAGCAACCTGGAGATCAAGCCCAGCATTCCGGAGTAGCCTCCAGAGTCGTGCCTTCTGGCGGAGAGCCACCAGTCCAGCCAGTTCAACCTGCAGAACATGATGACGGCACTTTGGTAGGACTCGTCAGGACCCTGATAGCTTCCCAAGACCGGCGTGGAGATGCCTTGCACCAGACAGTGACGGATGCTTTGACCCGGGGAGGTCATCAGGGTAACAGCGCGGCCAACAGCTTCAAGCGCTTGAACCCTCCATTCTTTGACGGTAGTGAAGATGCTATCGCGGCAGATGCATGGCTTCAGGACACAGAGGTGGTTCTAGAAGCAGCCAAGACTCCAGAGAACGAGAAGGTAGCCGTGGTGCGCCTGCAGTTGTTAGATCTTGCCCGCAGCTGGTGGGCAGCGCAGGCCGTTGGGTTAGCAGCACCCATTCCTTGGGCAGTATTCAGAGAGAGATTCCAGACCAAGTATTTCGATGCCGTGGCTCGGTATGATCTGCAGACCAGGTTCACCAATCTGAAGCAAGGAGGCAGGACGGTCGATGGATATGCGGCCGAGTTTTCGAGACTCAGTCGGTTTGCTCCCACCTTGGTGGCAACCGAGTATGATAGAGCCCAGCAATTCCAGCAGGGACTGCACCTGGAGATCTTGTTAGCAGTTGAGCAGTTTGAGCATCAGACTTTTGATGCAGTCTTGAGAGCAGCCCGGAGGCATGAGTATACCTCCCAGAGGATCGTGGACAGGACCGGAGGTCGGAAGAGATCTCACGGCCAGATGAATCAGTCTTCAGCCCCTGCCCCGGCAGCCAGGGCTTTGACTATTGGAGCTCCGAGGCGAGCAGCCTCAGTGACGTCGGTTCAGCATTCAACCCCGACGTACCCTCAGCAGCAGCAGCAGCAGAAGCAGAAGCAATCTTCCGCAGTGGGTTGTTCTCATTGTGGGAAGCCAGGCCATGTGGTGGCAGAGTGCCGTAGGGCGCAGGGATTGTGTCTGGCTTATGGAGCACCAGACCATAGGGTTGGATCCTGCTCGAACAGGGGTGGTTCATCCTCATCCAACCTTTCTAGCTCTTCGGTGAGAGGACCAGCTCCGGTCCTTCAGCAGCAGTATCCATTGCCGAGGCCCTTACCGCCTCAGACCCAAGTGTTCCAGCAGCAGAACCCCCAGCAGTATGCACAAGTCCAAGCCCAGAGTCAGAGCAGACAGCGAGGATTTCAGCAGAGGGGACCAGCACCCCGAGGGCACGGTCAGGCTATGGTGATGACCGTGGAGGAAGGATTGGCACCAGGAGAGGTAGTGGCAGGTACTATTCTCGTCAACTCCCTTCCAGCTTCAGCTTTATTTGATTCTGGTGCATCGCATTCATTTATGTCTGCACGATTCGCGACACGGGTAGGATTGGAGCCCGAGTCATTATCAGTAAGGCTTAATATACTTACTGGTAACGGACTTGTGGGAGTAGATAGAGTGTTTTCCTCATGTCGGATCGTAGTTAGCGGTAGAGAATTCCCCGCTAGATTGATAGAATTCCCGATGGCCGATTATGATGTGGTCCTAGGGATGGATTGGTTGAGGAACCAGTATGCTAGGATAGACTGCCATATTGGTAGGGTTGTTTTTAGCATTTCAGGAGAGCCGGAGTTTTCTTTCTCTCGAGGCGAGGTTGAGCCTTCTCCTCCGATATTGCGGATGGCAGTAGCAGCAGTTCAGTTGCCCAGGATAGTCGAGGAGTATCCAGATGTTTTCCCAGAAGAACTTCCAGGTATGCCTCCGGAGCGGGAGATCGAGTTCACTATAGACTTGATTCCCGGGATAGCCCCAGTGTCAGAGAGAGTCTACAGGATGGCGCCATCAGAGTTGGAGATATTGTACAAGATGATTGAAGAGCTCAGAACCAAGGAATTCATTCGTGCTAGTGGATCGCCTTGGGGAGCCCCGATGCTTCTTGTGAAAAAGAAGGATGGTACGTCCAGGTTATGTGTTGATTATCGTACCTTGAACTCAGTGACAATCAAGAACAGATACCCTCTTCCGAGGATAGATGACTTGTTTGATCAACTCAAGGGGGCTTCAGTATTCTCGAAGATTGATTTGCGCTCAGGTTATCATCAGATCAGAGTCAGAGAGCAGGACATCCCGAAGACAGCTTTTAGATCGAGATATGGGCATTGGGAGTTCCTTGTTATGCCTTTTGGAGCAACCAATGCGCCGGCAGTATTTATGGACCTCATGAATCGCATCTTCATGCCTTACTTGGATCAGTTTGTGATTGTGTTCTTGGATGACATCCTGGTCTACAGCAAGAGTGAGGCGGAGCATGAGCAGCATCTTCGTGTGGTTCTTCAGATCCTCAGAGAGCACCAGTTATATGCCAAGTTTAGTAAATACGAGTTTTGGCTCGATCGCATTTCGTACTTGGGTCATATCATCACCAGAGGAGGAGTGGAAGTGGATCCCCAGAAGATTGTAGCTATTGAGTCATGGCCAGTGCCCAGCACCGTTGCAGAGGTTTGTAGTTTTCTTGGATTGGCCGGCTACTACCGGCGGTTTGTTTCAGATTTTGCTCGGATTTCAGCGCCATTGATCCAGTTGACCCGCAAGGATGCACAGTTTGCTTGGACAGCAGAGTGTCAGAGTTTTTTTGAGCAGTTGAAGCGAGGCCTGATAACAGCTCCTATTCTCACGCTTCCAGATGGAACCGGAGGATTCTCAGTGTACTGTGATGCTTCAGGCAGAGGTTTAGGATGTGTTCTGATGCAGCATGGGAAGGTGATAGCTTATGCGTTACGACAACTTCGTGATCATGAGAGGAATTACCCAACCCATGACTTGGAGCTGGCAGCAGTGGTATTTGCACTTAAGTTGTGGAGACACTACTTGTACGGAGATAGGGTAGAGATTTTCACCGACCACAAGAGCCTGAAGTATATTTTCACCCAGAAGGATCTTAACATGCGTCAGAGGAGGTGGCTAGAGCTTCTTGTGGATTATGATGTCAACCTGCAGTATCATCCTGGGAAGGCCAATGTCGTAGCAGATGCGTTGAGCAGGAGAGCCGGAGCTTATTTTCTAACAGCGCAACCAGAGCTGTTAGCAGATCTTCAGAAGATGGGTATTGAAGTTGTTCTCCCTTCCAGTGTGGCATTGATGGCCAGCATGCAAGTTCAGTCCACTATAGTCGAGAGGATCCGGATGGCGCAGTCGGCAGATTCCAAGCTTCAGCGACTCAGAGAAGAGTGTGAAGCAGGACGAAGACCAGAGTTATGTATTCATGAGGATGGTACACTTAGGCATGGTAAGCGTCTTTGTGTACCCAGTGGAGACATCAGACAGGAGATCATGTCAGAAGCGCACAGTTTACAGTATTCCATCCATCCCGGCAGTACGAAGATGTACCGTGATATTCGACAGTATTTCTGGTGGAATGGCATGAAGAGGAAGATAGCTCGATTTGTCTCTCGGTGTTTGGTTTGCCAACAAGTTAAAGCCGAACATCAGAGACCGGCTGGACTTCTTCAGCCCTTACCGATTCCAGAATGGAAGTGGGAGCATGTGACCATGGATTTTATGACTGGACTACCTAGATCCCCAGCTGGTAGAGATGCTATCTGGGTTATAGTTGATCGGCTCACGAAGGTGGCTCACTTTCTTTCATTCAGAGTTGGTCAGTCAACGGCTCAGTTAGCAGAGATGTACCTCAGGCAGATTGTCAGATTGCACGGTGTCCCAGTCAATATCACCTCGGACCGAGATTCAAGATTTATGTCGCACTTTTGGCATAGCCTGCAGAAGAGTTTGGGGACTCGCCTTCAGTTCAGTTCAGCATATCACCCGCAAACAGATGGCCAGTCGGAGCGCACGATCCAGACTCTTGAAGACATGTTGCGGTCTTGTACACTTGACTTCGGTGGTTCATGGGAAGATCACTTGCACCTGGTGGAATTCTCATACAATAATAGTTTCCAGGCCAGTATCCAGATGGCACCGTTCGAGGCACTGTATGGCAGGAAGTGCAGATCCCCGCTAGCCTGGGATGATGTTGGAGAGAGGCAGATGCTTGGTCCAGAAATGATTGCTCAGACCGTTGAAGTAGTCAGGCGAGTCAGAGATCACCTTCGAGTTGCCCAAGATCGCCAGCGTCATTGGACAGATTCTCATCGGCGTCCTCTCGAGTTCTCGGTCGGCGATCATGTATTCCTGAGGATTTCGCCTAACCGTGGCGTCATTCGTTTCGGCGTACGGGACAAGCTTAGTCCTAGGTATATAGGACCGTTTGATATTCTGGAGCGAGTAGGAGATGTATCCTATCGTCTCGCTCTTCCACCGTCGCTAAGCGAGGTGCATGACGTGTTCCATGTATTCCAATTACGGCGGTATATCCCGGACCCGAGCCACATCCTGGATCATTCGAAATTGGTTGTTGGTACCAACCTTTCGTATGAGGAGAGGCCCGTGTCTATATTGGATCGAAGAGAGAAGATCCTCAAGAACAAGACTATCAAGTTAGTCCGAGTTGCTTGGGGTCATCACTCTTTGGGGGAGTCAACGTGCGAGCGTGAGGATGATATCCGATCACGATATCCCGACTTGTTTGACTCGTGAGGTATAATATCTTTCTTATGCCTCATGCCATCAATTCCTTGCTTGCATGATTGATTGATTGCCTAGTATAATTGCCTGTGAATAGTATAGCTTGTTCTTGTCCCTCTAGCCTCTTAAATAAATTTCGAGGACGGAATTCTTTTAAGGTGGATAGAGTTGTAATGCCTGTTGTTCGTATTACGTATTTTGAATACGTATACATATTTTATCTTGTATTTGCATATCTCCTTGGTTTGGCTTGGCTTGTTTACTCTCGGTTTGGATTGGCTTGGTTCGGCCGGCCCAATGTTTGGTTCATCATGGACCAAGGGTGGAACACCTTAGCCTATGCTTCTCCTTCATTTCCACCACAACCCCCCTACCTACCACCACCTTTGATATTTATTGCCATTTCTTCTTTCTCTCTCTCCATAATTCTCATTTACTTCTCCTTCCCCCACCATTACTCTTATCCACTAACCAAGAACACCATAGGCAAGTGCAACTTGCTTCCACAAGAGAACTCCTTTTGATGGTTTCATTAGCTTCTCCTCATGATTCTAAACCACATTAGAACTTGTCATTTTCCATTTTCAGGCTTTACTTCTTGTAGATCTAGAGTTTTGCTATTTTCGGATTTTTGGTGTTTTGATCTATCAAACCTGCTTGTTTTCAAGTTTTGATGGTTCCATGTTTTAGAGAATTTTATTCTACCCAATTTTGACCTATGGAAAGTTGGATTCGGACTTATTTTGACCAAGATTTGGACAATTGAAGCTTAGATTCAACTTTAGAGTTCTTGCTGTTCTTGCCATTTGGAGAAGACAGTGTACAGTGAGCTAGCTTTTTAGCTTATGCCACTGAGTCGTACGCTGCTGTTTAGCGAGCGTACGCTAGCCTTCGTACGCTGCTGTTTAGCGAGCGTACGCTAGCCTTCGTACGCTGCTCTTTAGCGAGCGTACGCTAGCCTTCGTACGCTGCTGTTTAGCGAGCGTACGCTAGCCTTCGTACGCTGCTCTTTAGCGAGCATACGCTAGCCTTCGTACGCTGCTGTTTAGCGAGCGTACGCTAGCCTTCGTACGCTGCTGTTTAGCGAGCGTACGCTAGCCTTCGTACGCTGCTGTTTAGCGAGCGTACGCTAGCTTTCGTACGCTGCTCTTTAGTGAGCGTACGCTCACCTTAATACGCTGCCTGTTGGCAGTGTGTCTTGAGCGTACGCTAGCTTTCGTACGCTAGCTTGAGCGTACGCGTGCCTTGGTACGATAGCTTAAGCGAGCAAGGCGTACGCTGGCCCCTTTCGTACGCTAGCTCGAGCGTACGCAGTCTTGAGCGTACGCTAGCTTGAGCGTATGCTGACCTGTAGCTTGAACGTGCCCTTGTGTACGCTGACCCTTGCGTACGCTTCCCATTGGAAGTATATGGATCCTTTGGTACGCAGACATGAGCGTATGCTAGCCTGAGCATAGCCTGGCTTGAGCGTAGCCTGATCACCCTTGATCTTCTATAGCCCTGTATATTGATATTTTATTAGATATTTAACGTCCATTTTATATCCTTACGCCTTTTGTCCTAAACTTGATAATCACGAATTTACTTGATATGTTTGGAATTGATAATTGAGCATGACGTGATAGTGACCCGTAGTGGTGCACTCCTGACATAATGACCTGACATGACCTGATAGTGGTCCGTCTTGGCGCACTCCTGACTAGTATACTTGACATGATGACCTGACATGTTATATCTTGATAAGCTGTTGCGACGGCTACCTGACATGACATGACCTGTATAATTAATCCTGGACACCGTGGGTGATTGTGCTTGTATAAATAAACCAGTCCTGTCTTGCATCATGTCTAGGATGGGACTCCTGAGTACCACGGTCAGGAGTACCTATTGAAATGAACTAAGGACTAATAACTAGATTGATACATTAGTCATGAAGAGATTTCCTAGCTACAGGTAATCCCGTTACCTGGGCACGCCTTGGGATCTGTAGCCTGCCGTCGAGTAGGGCACATTTCCAGCACACTGTCATGTGTTGCACCCTTCAAGCTACCTAAGGGTACATTCGTTTCCTGGACGATGTACCCACCTGAATTTAACTCTAATCTTTTAACCCGGGGAACCTGGATAGTCTGCAGGGCTTGTGGCTGTGGAATAATCTCACTGCATCTTGTTAGTAATTAGGCTTGTGACAACCCTAGTTAGTTAAAGTATCAAGCCGTAGTTCTTGCTTGGCCGTGAAGTGATTGGATGGAGTCTAACCAGTCTAGTCTTGCCCTGATCCTGTTCCAGATTGCTGCACGACTTAAATGCCTGTATTTATTTTTACCGATAGATGGTGAGAAACCAAGCTCCGTTCAGACGAAGGGTTACAACCCCGGTCCTTGTTTGGTTTACGGGTTGTAACCTGGCTATCTGAATAGTTCCATGGTTATCTCGTCGTATATCATCCTGGTGTATTTTCTTTAATTCCAGTTCTTACTTTTATTTATATCTTGTGCTGATTGCTGGTTTTAGTTCTTAAGTGAAGCTTCCTTTGTGGCACTTGCTCTTTCTGGGGTCTGACCCAGCTGGTTTTGTATGGCCAGATTTCGGAGCAGCTCCAGAGGATCTACCGACCTTCCAGCCAGATGGTGGCCACTAGACGGAACCCTGGCAACGAGTGGGTTATTTTTGGCTCTCCCGCTCTATTGTAAAAATAAAAATATTCTTTGAGGCGTTTAGCCGACGAGCACCTGTTTAGCTCGATTGTACATTATTTACTGTCTGCCTACGGGCTGTAACATGATTAACAGATCCTAGGGGTGATCATGTATGACTAAACTCTTGCTAGTCCTAACATTTTGTAACGACTAGCTTCATGATCAGCTGAATATGTAATATTTGGGACGCCTTATCATTGTATATTTAATGATCATACATCTTGTAACATTTACTTACTTGCTTGTGATTGAGACACTAGGCTTGTTCATGACCATAGGAGACTGCTGGCTTGTAGTAAACCCTCATGTATCTAGACAGCCGTGACCGTATAGTGAGATGGAATCCATTTCATATACGTAGCTGGCTATGTCTGCCCCCGCTCTCCAGTATTCTGGTTCTGGGGCGTGACAACAACAATATTGCCCAGGTGGCTAGACAAGAACTGAGTGCGCCCGACTTGGTCATGAGAACCCTGAGGGGGTTAACTTGTGAGACAACATGGATGGTCTGCCCTGTCACATAATGTCGTGTTTTCTGAACGGCGAACACCAAGGCAAGGCATTCCTTCTCCACGACGGTGTACCTATGCTCCGGCCCCACCATTATTCGACTGAGATAATAGATGGCTTTTTTGTGCCCTGCATTATTGTTCTGTGCTAGCAAGGCACCGAGGGAGTGTTCCATTGCCCATACATAGAGCAGGAAGGGCTTTCCGGCGACCGGGGCTACCAGAACCGGCGGATTCAACAAGTATTCCTTAATGTCATCAAAGGCGCATTGACATTCCTCATTCCATACGAAAGAGATGCATTTTTTCATGAGTTGTGTGAATGGTTGACATCACCCTGATAGGTTAGATATGAACCTCCTGATGTAGGCTAGTCTTTCCTGAAGGCTTCGGAGTTCGCGAAGGTTCCTCGGTGGACTCATCTCCAGGATTGCTTTTGTTTTATCGGGGTCTATGTGAATACCCCGGGAAGTAATAACAAAGACCAAGAAATTCTCGCTGGACACGCCCAGGAAGGACTTGGTGGGATTCATCTTCAGATTGTGCACTCGCATAAGGTCGAACACTATCCTCAAATCATGTAAGTGATCATCCTTGGAGCTTCTTTTGACGACGATGTCGTCAATATTACTTCACCGTCTTGCACAAGTGATCTCTGAGGATGACAATCATAGCTCGTTGATATGTAGCACCGACGTTCTTTAGGCCGAAGGGCATGACTGTGTAATAATACACGTTGATCGGTATTCGAAATGATGTATGCTTTTCATCATCTGGAGATATTTTGATTTGATTATACCCCGAAAAGCCATCCATAAAGGACATGCGCTCGAAGCCACACGTATTATCGATCATTATGTCGGTGATCGGAAGAGGGAATTTATCCTTAGGACATGCCGCATTCAGATTACGAAAGTCGATACAGATTCGGATCTTTCCGTTCTTTTTGATGACTGGTACTATATTAGCTACCCAGTCTGGGTGCTGCTCCTCGCGGATGAAACTGCTAGCTATAAGCTTGTTTACTTTCGCTTCGATTGAGTTCATGATGTCTGGACGGAACCGTCGTTGCTGTTGTTTGACTGGTTTTGCGTCCGAATGAATATTGAGCTTATGAAGTGCGATCTCGATATTTAGCCCTGGCATGTCTTCATAGCTCCAAGCGAAGACGTTGATATATTCTCTGACGAGTTGCAACAGTGACTCCCGCTCATCGTCCGTCAGGCTTTTACTGATAAAGATTGGCTTCGAGGCGGATCCATCACCGAGGTCAACTTGCATGACCTCATCTTCAGTACGAGGGTCTCCTAGTTCAAAGTGCTTCTCCCGCTGTGCATCCAGCTGTTGGGCCCATGGCTCCAATTTATTAGATTCGGGCAGATCTTTATCCTCTTCCTGAATGTCAGTAGATGTCATGTTGACAGACAATGTCTGCCTAAATATATCCTCAATGATATCATCGGAATCGTATGTAGGCAATTCGAATGAATGAGAATGCCACTCACATTCCTCATCGGAGTGCTCGGGCATTGTTGCTGGTGTAACATAACCGAGACCGTGTTTGGACTTGCTGTAATAATCTCGAGGTTTTCCAGCCGGGGCTGACAACTGCAGAGGCGATCGCCGACCGTTGCCGTAATTCATATCTGGGGTAGTCTCCGTGTCGTACCCTTGCTTTTGCATGAAATACTTAGCTCGGAAACTATATAGGTAGAGCGACAATCTTCTAGTGTCAGGTTCGAGATCGAACTTTTCTGGCATGAAGGTTGAGGACCTTCTTTTCGGCCGAAGATGATCGTGTGACCCCATTTTCTTCTGCTTGGGACTAGGAAGTAGGCACCTCTAATGGGAGTAAGTCGGTTTGCGGTATGGACTATTGTCACCTGTGTGTGCAGGTTAATGTCCAGGCCGTGCTCCATAGCATACATCAGATTAAGCTTATTACACTCAGGATAGTTCAACGACAACCTTTTATTGATAAAATAAGATATTTTGTCGAGAGGAATTACGCCATCAGTCGAAGGACTATCAACATGTGCAACCAGATATTTTCCGAGTTCTGCCTCCTCTTCGGCTACCCTGTATGACCAGAGGCTGGGGCGACTTCTTGGACAGCTTGACCACCAAGGGTTCTGTTTGTGGTATCGGTTTTCTTGAGGGCCTCGAATTAACAGTTGGCTGACAGCTTGTCTTGGGGAGGCGGATAACCATCGGCGCGACAGAGGACCTCGCATCTTCTGATCGTCTTTGATTGGATTTTGGCAATCGGATCACCATCGGCTCCACAGAAGACCTCGCATCTTCCGATCGCCTTTGATTGGGTTTGGAAATCGGATCACCATTGGCTCCACAACGGGCTTTAGCTTCTGGCTGGACCTCGGGAGTCTGATGATCATCGGTTCCAACTGCGCAGCTAGGGCGGTGGAACCGAGCACCTCTTTATGCAACGTTGCGACAAGGGGTATGGCTTTACCCGGTTTATAGGCCTGGAGATGGATTTTCAGAGGTTCCTCTGACCCTGTTATGGCCTCCAGTTCGTCAGTTATGTTCTTTTGGATTCCTCATATAGACAAGCCTCAGAAGAATAATAAGACTCAACCCTTTGAAGGGATCAATGTCGGCAAATTATATCTTTATGAGGTCGTACTTACTGACATAATTGAAGCACTGGTGGAGCGTAGACGGCACAATCATATAGTCATGTATCCACGGACACCCTAAGAGGATATTGTAGGGCGTATCTGCGTCTATGACGTAGCAGGTAACCTCCATCCTCAGATCATCGATCTGACATTTCAAACAAATTTTCCCAGGGGATAGATCCTTCCTGAGTTGAAACCGCTAATGGCAGTGTTGGTCGTCGCTAGCCGGTGCATAGGGATGCCCAGGAGTTGAAACAAGCATTTCGGGATGATGCTTATTGACGAGCCACGATCGATGTGCATCCGATCCACTTCGATGTCGCCTATGTATCCAGTGTAGTACAAGGGGCGATCATGCAAGTTAGTCTTGATTAACATGTCCTGTGGGGTGAATACGATGTTGGATATTGCATCTGCACAATTACTGCCCTGGAGATCTGCTGACGAGTATTTCCCTGTAGGTTTGACCTGGGCTAACTTGGAGAGCCTTAGGAGCTCGTATAACGACAAATTTGGGGTATTAGCCAGTTGTGCTAGTATGTCAAAGTTGTAAGGTCTCTCCAACCCTGAGGTACGTCCTTACGGAACGGCCTGTCGAAGCGGGTTTCCTTCAGCTTGGATCTGTCCACCAGTGGAGGCTGAGATAGTCCTGGAGCATCTGTAGCAGGCAGCATTGTCGGCTGAGGGTATTCGACTGAATTACCCAGAGTGGGCTGGAATTGTGCGCCAGACCGGATAACAATGGCCGTCGCCTCCTCAGCTTCAGCTTAGATTGTATGGCCGGATCACATCCTGCCCTTCTTTTTGCTGGTTAAAGATGGCACCGGCTGGGTAACTTCGGGCACTAAGTCTGGGTGCACCCACATACCTCCTTGTGACGTGGTAAGAGGCACCGACCCAGTCATCGTTATACGAGCTGTTCAACCCAAGACACAGTCATACACAAGGCATGTGACACAACCCAAGATTCAAAAAAGATATGGCACGACTAATGTTAAACATAACCATACTTTTTATTATAGTCAATCACGCAAGACATATCATACCAAATCACGTTCTTATACTGTGCACATTGCACTAATGTCTATGCTTCTTGTCATTATTGTGATATGAAAGGACACATTTTAGTCAATGTCAGACTAGAAAACTTGTTGATATAAACTTATGCAAATGGATTCATAAGATTAACAAATGTGGATCCAAGTTTTGGATGCTGAAGACTTTGTCTCTTGGAGCAGATGAAGCTTCTTATATCAAGTAGAACCATGGAGCGCGTTGGTGATTGCAAAGCTACAAATATCATCTTCCAAGCAATTGCAGTAACAAAAGTGTGGTCACTAGAACCACTTGGTAACATGAAAAATAGTTTTTCTTTATTTATAGAATCTGGCATATTCTTATGATGTCTTGCTATTAGCTCTCATGGATCTTCATATTGTTTATTGTTTAAATCATGTGAGATATAACCCTAGCATGATTAGTTGTTTAGTTTAAATGATTACTTCACACTATATAGTCTTTCATTCATTTCTATTAGTGTGACACATTTATCTATATATGCTCTTTACTCTTAGTCTTTATCTATGAAGCATGCATACCATAGTCCATAGGGGCTTAAGTTTTTTTAGTTAATGTGTTCTGACTCTCCGTCTTTAAATTTTTTCCTTACTGTCTTTAACATGTAATATTTACTTTAATCGGTATATAGAATATGAATGTTTAGCACAAGTCATCTTTTACTTGGAAAATATATACATATACTTTTATGATAACCTTGTGTCTACATAATATATTCACTATGATTTTTCATATTTTATTTTAATTAATTTCTTATGAATTAATTACATATTTGCCTAATAAAGCATATTTATACATGTTTTGATCTTGTCATAATTTTAAATGTTTATTAAGGTTACATGATTACTTCATATATTGTCATTTATATTAGTTCATATATTTCTTATATATATATATATTTTTTTTTTTCTTATAGATATCTATATATATATAATATATATATATATATATAAAATCTATATATATATATATA